>CM051035.1:18931572-19539072 GCA_027627225.1 Congeria kusceri
GAAAAATGCATTGTGATAACTTAAAAATAAAAACAATAAGAAAATAATCTGCAGTGTTTACACTTTAAAAAAATCCTTCAACTATTGATTCAATACAGATTATAACCGAATGAGCGTTTACAGTGACCCCGATGAGCACGTGTTTCTCTAACTGACTGGTTCACGAAAGTATTGATTTAACGTGATACGAGTCCTGTTAAAATCGAGTAACCTTTCAAAGCAGTATAGACATAAAACTATTACCGAAATGTTATCCTGTGTAAACAAATTCACAAAATTATTAAAATTTCATATTATTTTATCCACTCTTCCATTTGTGAATTTTTCGGCCAAAAAATTGTGAAAATATACTTTTTGGCATTGTGAATGGTACCGAATATCGGCATAAAATGAGGCAAAAAAACGATGATTGTAAAACGTACGCCCCTTATGGAAACGTAATCAGGAGTAAACTCGAGATACTTTCAGCAGATTCAAACTCTGTACAATATGATATGTTTAAAGCCCTTCAAAAAAATTCAATTCAAAATGAAAAAAAAAAAGTTGGTCAACAAACATATATTAATGTAATAGCATTTCTATTCCACAGTCCAACATTAAATATTCATTACTACCACACTTTATCTGTATAAACATGTATATAGTGAAAAGTGATCATTATGAGTTTTATAACCGGACACTCTCTGTAGAAGACAGATTATTTTGCTGTCAAAGATTAAAAGCTGTGGAGTTGAACGAAACTCCATTATAACCTTGAATAAGGGTTTCTCTCCTGATGATGTTTCTGGAGTTTCAATATTCCTATATTGAAAACAAACAAGATGCTGAAGATACAAAAATATTAAACATAATCTGAATGCAAAAACTGTGCTACAAGCTTTTCAACCGTAGTAGCAAGTTCCATACAAGGAGTTACTATCAAAATATTGTTGGTTTCTTTTGGAAATGTTTTAAAATGTATTCCCTTTCAATTAATTAAGTATCTGGAGAAGCAAAACTGTCAAAAAAGTATATGAAAAAATTATCAACTACTGCTGGGAATCGAACCCTGGTCCTTCAGAATGGTAGTCCAACATCTTAACCACTAGGCTATTGCCGCTACGACTTCCCGCATTTAAAATTCTGCCTATTGCAATTTCTGGTAAGATTTGTGTATCCGATCTCAATCGTGATACATCGACTATATCCGCATTCCGCTCCGTAAAAATCTACCGCTACTGCGTAATAACTGCTAAACTGTTCTTTATCATTATAATGAAAATAAATAAATAATACCATGAGTAATAAACATTCCCTCGTAACCGAAGATAGTTATTCATTAATGAATTTGGACAGCACATAACGTACGATTTTATTTTCTTCCGCGAGTACAGTCATATTTGATCCTTCATTGAAAGTTGTTGACTTAAGTTTTCCCAACATGTTATGTTCTAATCAAATTCATTATCGTAATGATTACCATTTGACAAATTAAACGATATTCAAAATGGTACTTCTTACATTCACGTAGTCGACTGACCTAAAGCTGTTAAGATCATAGTTTTTAGACTGTTTAATTTTGGAATTGCGGTATCTTTAGTTGTTCTGCATCTAATAAAATACTATCTAACACTGGAATCAAATTTTCTTTTTAACCAAATTTTTCTAAGCAAATGTTGGTTGGTCAGTAGACAAATTTTGTTTCCGCTCTCTAAATCCAATAGTTTTTATCCAAACGTAACCAAGCTTCATGAAGGTATTTATCAGCATAATATCTCAGCCAAGTTTGATAATCAGCCAAATTGCTTCAGGCGTTATGGCCCTTGAATTATCTAAAATTAGCCTTTTTAGCCGTACCGCTCTATAAGTCTCAATAATTCTCTTCCGATCTTAACTAAACTTTATGAAAATGTCAAATGGAAAATAATCTTGGACAAGTTAGATAATAAGCCAAATAGCGCCATTTTAGCGGTTTCCACTCCCTATGTCAACAGTTCTCATCCCATCATCAACAAACTTGATATTTTACAGATTTTTTTTAACCTAATGGGGGCATAACTGTTTTACAAACAGCTCTTGTTAGATTGGGGTATGTCGTTGGTGGGGCAGCTGGCAGTCGGGGACGTGCGTCTAATTTTTTTTTTTTTCCAAAAACTAGAGAATGAATTGAGATATTTTAATTAAACTTCATACAATAGATACCTCAGATCTTGCTTGGGATTGCATATGGGTTGGGTCGGGTCAAGGTCAATTTTACTAAAAATAGAACAATTTCACTCAATAACTCAACAATGAATTAAGCTATTGTAATGAAAAATACATATATACCTAATAAGACCTTGCTTGTGATTGCATATGGAGTGGGTGGGGTCTAGGTCACTGTTACTAAAAATAGAAAAATGGTTTCCGTTCAATAACTTGAGAATGAATTGAGATGTTTTAATGAAACTTCATGTATAGATATCTGATACCAAGACTTTGGTTGGGATTGCATATAGGGTGGGTGGGGGCAAGGTCAAGGTCACCAGTACTGAAACTGGAAATTTGGTTTCTGCTCAATAACTTGAGACTGAAATGAGATATTGGAATCAAACTTATATCAATACCTTTCTTGGGATTGCATATGGGATGTTTTAAGTCAAGGTCAAGGTGACCATTACTAAAAATCAAAACATGGTTTCCGTTACTAAAAAAACCCAGAAAATTCATACATAAATACCTTATAGCAGGACCTTGCTTCGGATCCCATATGGGGTTGGGTGGAAAAGGTCAAGGTCACTGTTACCAGTAATTATATCTTTATTGAATGTTATTGTTAGTTTTTTGTTTTAAGTTCACCAGAGCACAAAGTGCTCATGGTGAGCTTTTGTGATCGCCCATTGTCCGTCGTGCGTGTGTGGGTGCATGTGTGCGTGCGTGCATGCGTCGTCAACTTTTCATTCAAACAACATCTCCTAAACCTCTTGTCAGATTTTCACCAAACTTCACAGGAATGGCAGATTTTCACCAGACTTCACAGGAATGATCCTTGGGTGGACCTCTTTCAAAGTTGTTCAAATCTTTCTGGTCTGCTTCATAGGTCCCAGAGCTAAAAATAGATGAAAAAAGTGAACAATTTAAAAATCTCTTATAAAACCCAAGACTGAGAGCTTTCATATTTGATATGTGACATCCTCTAGTAATCTTCTACTAAGATTGTTCAAATGATGCCCCTGGGGTCAAAATTGGCCACGCCCCAGGGGTCACATGGTTTATACAGACTTTTATAGCATAATGACTTTAAAAATCTTCTCCTCTGAAACCGTATGGCCTGAAGGTTTCATATTTGGTATGCAACATTGTATAGTGGTCCTCTACAAAGATTGTTCTAATGATGCCCCTGGGGTCAAAACTGGCCACACCCCAGGGGTCACCTTGTTTATATAGACTTAAATAGCAAAATAACTTCAAAAATTTTCTTCTCTGAAACCGCAAGGCCCAGAGGTTTCATATTTGGTATGAAACATTGTATAGTGGTCCTCTACAAAGAGTGTTCAAATGATTCCCCTAGGGTCAAAACTGGCCACACTCCGGGGGTCACATGGTTTATACAGACTTAATAGCAAAATGACTTTACAAATCTTCTCCTCTGAAACTGCAAGGCCTAGAGGTTTCATATTCAGTTGGTAACATAGTATAATGGTCCTCTACAAAGATTGTTCAAATGGTGACCCTGGGTTCAAAATTGGCCACATCCCGGGGGTCACATGGTCTATATAGACTTAAATAGCAAAATGACTTTAAAAATCTTCTCTGAAACTGCAAGGCCCAGAGGTTTTATATTTGGTATGTAACATTGTATAGTGGTCCTCTACAAAGATTGTTCAAATTATGCCCCTGGGGTCAAAACTGGCCACACCCCGGGGGTCACATTGTTTATACTGCAGCACTATAATTTCAATAAGCCTCTAACACTCAAAATTCAATCCAGCAGATGACATTCCAGCCAGGTGTATACAGTGTGCTATTCTTAGATCTTATCAAACCAGCTAGCTAGTTACACAGTGTTGTGAGGGTGCTTTAGAGATCATTGGAAATGACAATTGAAATACATAGAAAATGTTACCCACCAGCATGGTCAATCATGTTGTTGTGTAAGTAAATTAGCTGGATGTAATGTTTAGGCAATGTGAAAGAAATTAGTCAATCAGTCTTAGTATCTGAGACCGTTTTATATAACACATTTTAACTTTAGATCTACTACATTGAATTTGTTTACAGGCAAAGTGTATATTTCTAATTTAATAATGAAATGCCAATTATGAAATGATAGCATTAGATTTATATCTAGTCTAACTTAGGAGGAACTGCACACATTTTTGTGAGACAAAATGATGCAGAAATCGAGTCTGTGGCTCTGACAATGCAGTCTATTTCACCAGCATGAACAGAAACAAGTAGCATAGAGCCTAAAGTCTAGTCATCTACTTTAAACCTTTCATTTGTACAGTTTCATTAAATGTGTGCAGCACACGATAAACTACACACAGATCATGTCTCTCCAGCAAAGTTCTTAATGCCTTGTTGGCAGACTCCACCCAAGGACCTCTTCTCAGAAGAACAACTTTTTAGTACCAGATATTGGACATGAACACTATGCCTCATCAACATGTGGGTGGACATGTGGCACCAGGAGAAACCATGAAGGATAGCTTTCTAAATTTTGTGATAATATGCCAATAACTTAATTGAAAGAGATATACATACTTTTGCAACTTATGTTGTTGTGTTTCTTCGATACAATTTTATAGTGTGTGAATTTTATGATTATGTTATATCATTGGGAAACAAAAGAGAGAACAAAAAACTAGATCAAAAGGCTGTTTATTGTTGAGCTTATGTTAGCTCGGAAGTTCTGTAGATTTTAATTAAGAACACATAATATATATGTTTTAATCTTACGTTGAAGGGGGTACCCCCCCCCTTCCACCCCCACATCCAACCCCGGTTATTTGCCCTGGTGCCTTAGCAAAATCCTGGGGAAAGGCTTCAATAGTAAAATGACTTTAAATATCTTCTCCTTTGAAACCCCAAGGCCCAGAGGTTTCATATTTGGTATGTAACATTGTATAGTGGTCCTCTACAAAGATTGTTCAATTAATGCCCCTGGGGTCAAAACTGTCCACACTCAGGGCCTCACATGGTCAAACATGAATAGCAAAATGACTTTAAAAAACATCTCCTCTGAAACCAAAAGGCCTAGAGGTTTCATATTTGGTATTTTACATTGTAAAGTGGTCCTCTTCAAAGACTGTTCAAATGATGCCCTTAGGGTCAAAACTGGCCACAACCCAAGGCTCACATGGTTGATATGGACTGAAATAGCAAGATGACTTAAAAAATCTTCTCCTGAAACTGCAAGGCCTAGAGGTTTCGTATGTGGTATGTGACATTTTATAGTGGTCCTCTGCAAAGATTGTTCAAATCATGTCCCAAGGGTAAAAAATGATCCTGCCCAAGAGGTCTCATTGTTTATATAGACTTAAATAGCCAAATGACTAATCTCCTGAAACCGCAGTGTTTTCGTATTTTATATGTAACATTGTATGTCGGTCCTCTATCAGGATTGTTCAAATTACGCCCTTGGGGTAAAAAGTGGCCATGACCCAGGGAGTTACATGATTTATAGGGACTTATATGGCAAGTGGGCTTTAAAAATCTTCCGTGTTGAAACCGTAAGGCCCAGAGGCTATATATTTTGCGTGAAACATTGTGGAGTGGTCCACTACAAATATTGTTCAAATGATGACCCTGGGGTACAAGGTGGCCATGCCCTATGGGTCACATGGTTTATATAGACTAAAAAAAACATCTGAAACTGCAAGGCCCAGATCTTTATACTCAGGTAAGGTGTTTAGTGCCATTTTTCCCTCTTGTTATTAGCCATTATGATGCCTTAAACTTAGGTGAGCGACCTAGGGTCATCATGGACCTCTTGTTTAGAAAAGCCAGTGTTTACACTGCCATTTAGTTTATTTACATAATTTGAAAAACGTAATACAATACAAAGTGAAAAGTAGTTCCATATAACCCAGGGTAAAAATATCAAATGTTTTATTTTTACTTGACCCAAAGTGAAAGTATCAAGTTATCTTTCACCATTATTCACCACTCATTCACTGCATAGCATATTTTAATCAGTATTAATTTTGAGGATTTTGTAGGCTTATTTTAAAATCTACAATGCTGTCTGTGCCAAAATGTAGATAACAAAATGTTTTGAAAAGCATTTTTGCATTCCCAGGTTGCTCACACATCCTGGGACAAGTGCCTCATTTTGATAACAGTTGTTTTTTGATAAAGCTATAGTTGGTTTAAATTGTGTTGATAATGACGGGATCAATCATTTATTGTAAACAGGAGAAAATATGGTTTTCTGTTTGTAAACACGCTGTAATAGTCTGCAATTTAAATCGTTGTATTTACCGGTATCAATTAGTCCATGTTTATAATGGGTCTCACTTGCATTTTTACGGACTGTAAACCCTGGGTATGGTAATCTTGATGTGTAGGTATTATTTTTGATTTAACAATTATGTAAATTTAAATCCCCAAAAGAATGCAACAGTTATTGGTATACATTAGACCATTGTTGTAAGTTTGCATTCCCTGAAATTAGAAAATTTGCCCAATTCTATTGGCATTTAATTTTCTCTCTGCATAATCTAGGTCAAAAGTGATCTGATACAGCTTGGCCGAAAAAATAATAGCGGTTCCTCTGTCGGGATGACATGCAAAGCACTATGCCAGACTTTGCAATGATATGTGATACACATGCTTTAAGAAAATAACAGTTAAAACATTTTACTTACACTTAATTTGGTGTGCATTTCAAATTTATTTTATTCATAAACAACATTAACAACGCATTGTTTCGCATAAATGTATGTATCACAAGTGTTATTTTACTTCTATACCTCTACCATATTATAAATTATTTGCACATAGTGGAATGTCTACAACAATAGGCACACAAGTGCCTGTAGGCCGTAATGCGGCACTGGCTTATTAAGTAAGTAAAGTTATTAAGAAGAGAATGACCCTGAAATTCTGTATCAGGAAAATTTCTGTGAATTTGCTTCTTTAATCCAAGCCGTGGTTTCTGAAATGAAGTTTTAAATATACCCATAGGAAAAATGACTCTGCCCATGGTGACCATGTGTTTCAACAGAGCAGAACCATATGAGCAACTCTGGTAGAAAATCATCCAAGGAGCATTTCTGTGAAATTATTTCAAAATCCAATCATTGGTTTCTGACAAGAAGGTTTTCAAAGTTTTCAATATGGTTATATAAGGAAAAATGACCTTGCCCTGTTTAGCATAACCATTTGAACAACTTTGGTAGAGGAGAACCCAAGGATCCTTTCTGTGAAATATCTACACAGGGGTTTGTTGTTTTTCTATTTATTGCTCTGGCCTGCAAAGATTTTCAATGGAGCAGAACCATTTGAGGAATTGTTGTAGAGAACCACCCAAGGAACATTTCTGTTAAGTTTCAACAAAATGGGTTTCAACAGAGATATCATTTAAAGGAAAGTTTTTTAGCAAGCACTGATCGAGGACGACACTTCACCTACACTGGATTTATGTTTAGAAGAGACTTCCTTGAAACAGACAATAGCATAAAAGCGGAAAGTGTCGTTCTGGATTAGCCTGTGCAGACTGCAATGTTTACTATGTCGCTTAATGTTGAAGATTTTAATTTTGTGATTCCACTGACAATGCAAATGTAGTAAAAAAAATTATTCAGCAACAATTACTTGTTATAATGTATGATGATTTTGTTTAGAAAAACAAGGAAATGGTCAATTTGCCAATCTTTAAATTGTTACTTCAAAGAATTATAGATAATGCAAGTTAGTTCTATGAGCCTCACCAATTCACCTCATATAGATTCGTTACATTGACCTATATTTAAGTTGTTTGTAGAATGGGTAATTATTGTGGAAACAATCAAAAGGTGTCTTAAATTGTCTTTATTCTTTGTTTAACAACATCTTTTAATATTTGGAAATGTCATTACATTTTCAAATATTAAACAAGTATTTAAGGCCATATTAACCAAATGTAAGTTAATTTCGTGTGGTCTGTAAAACAATATATCTTTTGCTATTATTTGAAATCTTGGTCAGTGATTTTTATTATTAAATAGCATCAGCAAGTGAAAACAGCTTAATATACATGTGCTATTAGCATTACAACGTCATTATTATTCATTGTATTCATGTTCATAATTGAAATCCATTAAAATATATAAACACTTTTTAATCATATGAAAAACCTACCTTGTTTCCTGCTGAAGAGAATCTTTCACGCCGAAGACAATCTTTGCTGCCAAAAGGACACACTTCTCTACAAAGATCTGGGCAGTACTGACGTAATATCAGGTAACGCATTTGCATTTTATATCCTTCAAAGGCCATTATAAAATAATATTACTGTTCATTGACCCAGCCAACCTTTTTATTCATAGATTTTGTAAACCTTTTTTCTGAAGAGAAATGCAAGTTTTCAAACATGATTATGTGAATTGTGTGAGTATTGCAGCAGAGAAAGAATACTTAGTGTTTGTTTATAACTTTTAATGTTTTCATGATCTTTGTAAGAGTTGGTAACACAAATTGTAGCACTAATATGTATGGCCTGTTACAAGTTTAATTGAACTTGGCCATTATCAGTATAAAATTCTGAATTTAAGAAGCCCCGTTGTTTTTTACCGATAAAGTAGTTATGAGCTCTAGCATTTCAAACCAAATATGCACAGTGAACTACTTTGTCACAGTTTGTTTACATAATGATTGAAAATGCATCAAAACATACCAGTATTAATGTTCAAGTGCCTGATTTGGAATGTTTTATGGTATGCTGTACAGATCTAATGATAAAGCCTATTTATTCCAGCCACAAATTCAGTACATCCAGAGCATGTCAGAACTATGAATGCAGTTTTCAACTTAAGTGCATAGTAGGCACCCCTGACTCGAGCATTCTTCAGACATGAAACAGACCTGGCATATAAGAAGACTTATTATGATTAGCATCTATAATTCTTCAAACAAAATCTTGTTTGGGAAATACACATAAAGCCCCATATTAAAAACATTTAAAACCACGCAATTCGAAACACATCTGAAGTCCAACACAGAAATACATCTGAAGTTAAAGACAGAAAGACAACTGAAGTCCCACAAAGAAATACATCAAAGTTCCACACAGAAATACATCTAAAGTCCAACTCAGAAATACATCTGAAGTCCCACACGAACATACATCTGAAGTCCAACACAGGAATGCATCTGAAGTCCCACACATACATCTGAAGTCTCATATAGAAATACATCTGAAGTCCAACTCAGAAATATATCTGAAGCCTCCCACACAGAAATACATTTGAAGTCCTACACAGAAATATATCTGAAGCCCTACACAGAAATACATCTGAAGTCCAACACATATATACATCTGAAGTTCGACACAGAAATACATCTGAAGTCCCACACAGAACTACATCTGAAGTCCCACACAGCAATACATCTGAAGTCCCACACAGAAGTTAATATGAAGTCCCACACATAATTACATCTGAAGTTCCACATAAAAGTCCATCTGTAGCCTCCCACACAGAAGTAAGTCTGAAGCCCGACACAGAAGTTCATCTAAAGTCCCATACCAAAATACTTCTGAAGCTTCCCACACAAAAGACATATGACATATCACACAGAAGCACATTTGAACCCTTCCACACAGAAGTACATCTGAAGCCTCCCACAGAAGTACATTTGAAGCCTTCCACACATAAGCACATTTGAAGCCTTCCACACAGAAGCACATCTGAAGCCTCCCACAAAAGTACATCTGAAGCCTCCCAAAGAAGTACATTGAAAGCCTCCCACAGAATTACAACTGAAGTCTCCCACAGAAGCACATTTGTAGCCTTCCACAGAAGCACATTTGAAGCTTCCCACAGAAGTACACCTGAAGCCTTCCACAGAAGTACATCAAAGTGTCCCACAAAATAATATTTGAAGTCCAATATTTAAGTACAGTCGAAATGCAATACTACGAATAGTAACGGGACACAAAAGTTTGTTCATGGTATCGCATTTTTGGTAGTACCGCATCTTTAGAAAATTCCGGTAGTAACGCAACATGGAGTGCTAATTTGCAGCATGTCAATGCATTTACATAAAATAACAAACTTATTAAACTTAATATGCCCCCCTTTGAAGAAGTGGGGGTTTATTGCTTTGCACCTGTCGGTCATTCGGATGGTCGGTCTGTCCTTAGACCATTTCGTTTCCGCATCACTTCTAGAGAACGCTTTGCCCTACGATGATTTAAGTTGGTATGCTGGTTACTTGGGAGGAAAGGAAGACGCCTAATAATTTTGAAGTCAACAGGTCAAAGGTCGAGGTCACCATTGCTAAAAATAGAAAAACAGTTTCCACTCAATAACTTTAGATACCTTATATCGAGACCTCGCTTCCGATTGCATATGGTGTGGGTGGGGTCAAGGTCACCGTTACTAATAATAGGAAAACAGTTTATGCTCTATAACTTGAAAACGCATCAAGATCTTTTAATGAAACTTCATACATAGATACCTTATATTGAGACCTCGCTTGGGATTGCATATGGGGTGGGAGGGGTCAAGGTCACCGTACCTAAAAAATGGAAAAACGGTCTTCGCTCAATAACTTGAGAAAGTATCTAGATATTTTATTGAAACTTCATACATAGATACCTTATATTGAGACATCGCTTGGGATTGCATATGGGGTGGGTGGGGGTCAATGTCACCATTACTAAAAATAGAAAAAACGTTTTCTGCTCAATAAGTTGAGAATGCATCAAGATATTTTAATGAAACTTCATACATGTATACCTTATATCGAGAGACGCTTGGGATTGCATATGGGGATGGTGGGGTTAAGGTCACCGTTACTCAAAATAGAAAAACGGTTTCCGCTCAACAACTTTAGAATCCATAAAGATAGTTTAATGAAACTTCATACGTAGATACCATATACTGAGACCTGGCTTGGGATTGCATATGGGGTGGATGGGGTCAAGATCAAGGTCACCTTAACTAAAAATAGAAAAACTGTTTCTGCTCAATAACTTCAGAATACATTAAGACATTTTAATGAAACTTCATACATATATACCTTATATTGAAGCCTTGCTTGAGATTGCATATGGGGTAGGTGTGATAAAGGTCAATGTGACAGTTACTAAAAATAGAAAATGGTTTCTGCTTAATAACTTGAAAACGTATCTAGATTTTTAATGAATCTTCATACATAGATATCTTATATTAAGACCTCTCTGTGGTGGGTGGGGTCAAGGTCAAGATCAAATAGAAAAATGCTTTTCTCTCAATAACTTGACAAGCATTGAGATATTTTCATGAAACTTCATATATACCTTTGTTCGAGACCTGGCTTGGGATTGCATATGGGTTGAGTGAGGTCAAGGTCATCGTTGCTAAAAATAAAAAAATGGTTTCCGCTCAATAACTTGAGAACGCATTGAGATATTTTAATGAAACTTCATACATAGATACCTTATATTCAGACCTCTCTTGGCATTGGGTCACGGTCAAGGTCATTATTACTAAAAATAGAAAAACGGTTTCCGTTCAATAACTTAAGAACGCATCAAGATATTTTAAAGATTCTTCATACATAGATATCATATATCAAGACCTCGCTTGGGATTGCATAATACAAAAATTTTCTTAACAATTGCACATAATCACAACTTGGCTGCATGTTGGGGGCATACATGTTTTACAAACATCTCTTGTTAAAGCTTATGAATGTGATTATTACTGTAGAATATTATGCTAGAATAGTGTTCTAAAAACTTGTATTAGTCTTGTTGATTGTGTCAAGTACTATCGCAGCAAAGTCTCCAAGTCTTGACACAACCAACAAAACTTATACGAGTTCGCATTGCCATTGTCCAAACATCAAACCACTTGCTGGATTTTAACTTAACTTGGCGGGAATTTTCCTGTCGTTGCCTTAGAAACCAAAAGCTAAAATATTAAAAACAAGAAATATCTTTAACAAAGATATTCAGCATATGAGGTTAATGTTTGTGAAGAATATATATTGAATGTACTAGATAAATATTTAAAACTGATACAGTTGTAGATTTGGTGGTTAATAAACGAGCAGCCCCATATCTGAGTAGGTCTATATTTTATACTCACTTGATATTAATTCTCAATATTTTTATTGAAAATGAAATAAGTGCATTTGCTCTCTGTTTTAATGATGTGTACTTAATATCTAATACTATATATTTCATCAATATGACAAACTACTATGTTATCAGAGCAATGTGTCCAAGCCATTCATACCATGCAAGTTATTACAAGAAATCCAATGCTGCCGAGCATCATAAGGCGACATATTCCAAGCCATTCATACCATGCAAGTTATTACAAGAAATCCAATGCTGCCGAGCATCATAAGGCGACATATTCCAAGCCATTCATACCATGCAAGTTATTACAAGCGATCCAATGCTGTCGAGCATCATAAGGCGACATATTCCAAGCCATTCATACCATGCAAGTTATTACAAGCGATCCAATGCTGTCGAGCATCATAGGGCGACATATTCCAAGCCATTCATACCATGCAAGTTATTACAAGAAATCCAATGCTGCCGAGCATCATAAGGCGACATATTCCAAGCCATTCATACCATGCAAGTTATTACAAGAAATCCAATGCTGCCGAGCATCATAAGGCGACATATTCCAAGCCATTCATACCATGCAAGTTATTACAAGCGATCCAATGCTGCCGAGCATCATAAGGCGACATATTCCAAGCCATTCATACCATGCAAGTTATTACAAGCGATCCAATGCTGCCGAGCATCATAGAGCGACATATTCCAAGCCATTCATACCATGCAAGTTATTACAAGAAATCCAATGCTGCCGAGCATCATAAGGCGACATATTCCAAGCCATTCATACCATGCAAGTTATTACAAGCGATCCAATGCTGCCGAGCATCATAGGGCGACATAAAAAGCAAATAAAAGCGGAAAATGTCTACACATAATTAAATTAATATGCATTAAACAGCGACCTCATAATTATCATGTGGCTGTATTTATATATAGCTCCTTTTGAAACACACTAAGTAAAGTAAATAACAAGAGGGCCGTGGGTCGCTCACCTCAGTTGTATTACTGTTAACACAATATTACAATAACTAAAGATGATGTCACTCTTCATTAAATGTTATAACTGATGTTGTATTAAAGAGATTAAGTAAGTAATTTGTTTATTATTGTGTCATGTGTTTAAACAATGTTTGTGATAACTTCATATAATCAACGAAACAAATAACACCCGAACCAATGGGTCTATATGTCACCAGGAAATAGATATGTCGTGATAATTATGTTCATAATAGGGTGAGTATCTATATAAAACAGGCATAGATATATACATTTTGAAAGTTTACACAATTCAGAGTAAGTAATTAACTAAGCCAACAGAAGAGTCCAATATACGTTTGAAAAAATATTTTGTACCTGTTGAGTCTATTTGATCAAGTATTTAGTTTTCCTTCATGTATATAACTCTGAGATTATTTCTTCATTTCTGTCGGAATCGTGGTAAACAAACAACACTTTATTCTCGCAGCAGCTACGGTTATTCCCGTATGTTTTAGAAAAACAAAAGACGATAAGCTCTTAAATGTTCACCACCTTTTAATTCTTCAGAATTGACAATTAAATGCTGTGCTATATTATTTCACTCTTCAATTTAAACCAATTTATTAATTCTAAAAAGTGTTTAATGCTTTTAACGTTTGTTGCTACAGTTAAAGACTTTGTTGATATGCGCATCACTATTCAGGACATTTGCAGACGTGTGTGACATTATACTGCACCACAACCCGCATCCTCCCATAGAGCCGATGAAACCAATAATTCTAGATATTGGGCTCCAGGGATTGAAACTGGTTGATCACTCTAAATACTCCCTGGACCTTGTCCCAATGGATTTTTGCATTTTTCCGGTGGTTAAGTCGGCATTGAAGTGCACAATGTTTTAGAGTGGTACATTTACATGTTTCAGCAGTGAAAAGTGCGCCATGAAAAATGTGTAGTTTGCGCTGGTGATTATTTGAAAAAATGACAGAAACACACTGTCATTTTGACGTACAGTTTTTGTCTGAGCATCCCCGACTGTCAATTATGGTTGTTACAATAATGTACGTACATTTTTTATTTCTTGCATTACAGCTATGAAACTTTCAGATAATATAGATACTAAATTGATACGTTGTCTGTCTTTTTATTTACTTGTGTTCCTTGTTGTTTTAAAATAACAGCCGCAGTCCGGTTAATTTTGGATCACCTCTCATAGCACCTTACTGAATGACATTATGTTACAAGAAAGCCAGCTATATGCCAGGCTTTGGAGAAGTAATGTGCTTAATGAGGGATTAATAGTGCCACCAGAAGACATTCCCCGTCCCCAGGGAGACACTGCAAATGATGAAAAGATTTTAAAGAAAACAGAATTTGTCCAGTGGGACTGTACAGTTTCATGTTAATGCCATCGTTGTTTGGCGACTTCGAATAGTGCCCATGAAAGGGTGCCGATACGATGCGCCGTCGCACCAACATGATGGGCAAAAGCAATATAAACGTCAAAATCTTGTGTTTGTATGCCCCCATTTTAGAAGGGGGGGGGGCATATAGATTTGCCCATGTCCGTCCTTCCCATCCTATCCGTCCATCGGATTTTTGTGTTGCACGTAACTCAAAAAGTGTAACTGCTAAAGTGATGAAACTTTATAAGCATATTCATCTGCATTGGGGCTTGTGCACCTGGATATTGTGGTGCATTTGTTTCCGACTTCAGCAGAGTTATGGCTGTTTTTTAGCTAAAAATGACAGTTTTGGACTTTTGTTGAGCGTTACTCAAAAAGTATTACTGCTAGAGTGATGAAGCTGTTTAAAAATATTATTCAGCCTGTGAACTTATGCACCTGGGTATCTTATTGCATATTTTATTGACATCAGTTGAGTAATGGCGCTTTTTTAGCAAAAAATGACGTTTTTGGACTTGTGTCACGCGTAACTCGAAAAATATTACTGCTAGTGTGATAAAACTTTAAAAACATATTAATCAGCATGTGAACTTGCGCACCTGGGTATTTTGGTGCAGTATTTTTGACATCAGCAGAGTTATTCCCCTTGTTTTTAGAACTAATGACATTTTTATACTTGTGTCGCAGGTAACTCACAAATTATTACTGCTAGACTTATGAATCTTCATAGACATATTAATCAGCATGTGAATTGTGCACCTGGGTATTTTGGTGCATTTTTTCCGACATCAGCGAAGTTTTGTGACAACCAGCGGAATGTGGGGGCATCCGTGCCCTACGTACACATGTCTAGTTTTCATCTGTGGCTTAAATATTGGGTGAAGATACAAAAACACGATGTTTATTTAGCTTCGTCGCATTGTTTCGGCGCAACGGCCCATCATGTCATGTAGTTTCCCATCACAAATAACCAGGTTTGCATTGTCAATAGAAAAAAATCTCTGACAAAAATATCAATGCGAACCTCTTTACATTGAAGAAATTCGTCAAAGCCGAGGGACATACATGGGTGAGTGTTATGACATAGACGAGTTACTAAAACACCGCACTTGGTTTGAGGAATCTTAACACCTGAGGAATCTTATCACCTCCACTGGAGTAACAACAGAGCGTTTTCAAAAACAGTTTATCTGCATTTCTAGTTCATCATCAGATAATGCTTTGCTGCAGTAGCCCCATTTCACAAATGAATAATTTTACAAATGCTGAGTGCAATTTATCACATCTAAAAGTCTTTATGCACACTTTGCTTACCGAACTGATAATTTCGAAGCCCTATATACAAGATGGGGATAAGACTGAAAAAGCTACAAAGGATCGAAAAGCTTGTTTTCAAATGAGGCTAATCCTTTTAAAATCCTGTCAAATCCACAGTTATGCAAATCTGAATTTAGTGTCACAATTTAATGAACATTTCATCTGTGTTGGTCAACCAATATATTTTTGCTAACATGATTACTTTGTCATATCAAATTGGATTAATCCATTATGACAATATAGGAGAATAAATTGCTGAAGAATGTTTTTTTTATTTTATGGTCTTGCTAGGTAATTCAATATGTTTATTGGACCTCTGAGATTTCGGCAAAAAGGTTTCCTTCCTCATAACTTGACTATAGGATATCGCATGTATTTTTTGCAAGTCCTAATGAAATTAATAATGTTCCGCATAACTGTTGCAAAAAAATTTGCTTTAAACAAATGTTAAGAGATCTATTGGATTGCTGTCTGTAATAAAAGTTGTTGGAAATTCTTCACATCAAAAATTGTTCTGTAAAAAAAAACTATGTTAATGCGCATCACATGAAAATAAACAGTATCGACCAGTATGTTTTAGTTATTACTGTGGAATCAAAGGTGCATAACGCCATTCTTAATGAACAGGGAGTACATGCAGCTTGCAAGAAAATCCTGTTGATGTTATACTATATTTGTGCACAACCTTGCCATTCAAGAGAGAAAATGCTTTGAGTTTACACAAAATAAGTCTCTGTGCAACATGACAACAAGCTACAAGCACTGACCCATTCAGCAAATCCAGTAACACCAGTTTAAATAAATGCAATTAATCACATACAATATTTTATACACTGAGCAATTGATAAAACACATGTTGCACAAGCATGAACATTTTTCATTCAGTGAGGCTTTCCATGCATTGAATAGTGCATGAAGGCAAGAATGGACACACTATAAATTATTGTATCACCAATAAGGCCTTGATGAAATTGTCTAATACACTAGTATAATTAGAACCTCTACCTCAAGACAAAAATCACATCACCTGAGAAATGAAATCTTGCCTGCCTCCATAATCCTTCAGGTCCCAACTGATTTGACCATACACCTGTTGATTGCCTAATGAAAAACTAAAGCAGTGAGATGCATCTGTATTGCGCCTGTCATTTGCCAGGTCAGCAACAGCGGTGGCCTGTATCTGTATTGCGCCTGTCGTTAGCCAGGTCAGCAACAGATTAAAAAAAGGCCGGACAGGTTTCTGTATTTCACCTGTCCATTCAATAACAGAATTGACATTTAATTTTCAGAACTGATATCTGCCATTGCCAGTACTCATGTGAATGCTCTGGGCTCTCTTGTTACATTTTCACTGATTAACACTGAAAAAATATCAGTTGAGTTTGTATACATATATTTCTTTTAATTTTGGTAGAGATTTTACCAGGGTACCAAATTTGGTGTATTATTACCTTCATTGAAATTGTTTCTTTTTCATTTGCACTTTCAAGCAAATGCAACAACAGAAATACTTTCAACAGTTGAGCATGCTGTCCTCTTACAGCTCTTGTAGTTTTGAACAACAACTGAACATGAGTAACAGTTTTGAAGTTATGTATGGTCTTCATATCGGACAAATGTATCCGTTATTGATAAAGATCCGCTATACTCCGAGCATAAAAGACATCTGCAATAGTGCACTGACAAATATTGACACGGTCTGCAAACATTGCATTTTCAATCTAGAGACGAAGAATTGTGTGGCCTTTACATTCAGTTTAATCTATACTAGGCAAAACCCCAAATGCACATAATAGAAATACTGTCAATATGTTACAGTAAAGCGGAAACAACAAATGGGTCAAAATGACCTCAGCTGGCCAATTAATTTTACCAATATTATAATTATTAGCTGAAAAGACTAGATAATTGAAAGTAATGTCTGAACATTTCATTCATAAATGTTTAGGAATAAGGCTTTTATGGTCAAATATGAATCTGCGTATGGAAATGCCTAGTATATTTGTTATATAATTGCCTCATGAATTGGGTAAATAATTAGTTCAATTGAGCATGAAGTGCAATAATTGGGTCATTATTGTATCCCACAGACACAGTTCGAGTTTCATCTTTTATTTTTCAGGATAAAGAGTGGTGTTGAAGAGTAGAAATGGCATCCCAGAAAGTTAAATATATATATATGTTACCTGCACATGAAATCATTTGCAGTTATGTCCAACTTGATGAACAAAGTGAACAAATATTTGGACTAAATGTAGATCTATAACATTTCAAGACATATTTATATTAAACATATGTACTATATATGTCCAATTTGATGCACAGGGCACCTGTCATTTTTAAGATTCCTGCAAGTTTAAATTGAAGCCATTTTTTTTAATTCTGTGCATTTATGACAATCTCTTTTTAGATTCGTGCTCAAGGGTAAGCTAATCTGGTCAGTCACTGTCTGTCGTCCAGCATTGTTGTCGTCGTTATCCATCGTCAGTAATTAAGAAAATCTCTGAAACTGCTTGGTGGAAATTAACCAAACTTGGTAAAAATATTCCTTAGGTGGTCCTCTAATAAAATACTTCAAATGATTATTATACGCCCGTTTGAAAAACGGGACGTGTTATGGGAACGCCCCTCGAGGGCGGGCGGTCAGGTGGGTGTCAGAAAAAGTTTGTCCAGACCATATCTTTGTCCAGCTTGAATGGATTTTCAAATAACTTGGCAGAAGTGACAAGCTTAGTGGGACGGAGTGTCTTGTGCAAGAAGCAGGTCCCTAGGTCCAAGGTCAAGGTCACAATTCAAGGCCGAAGGTCAAATTTATTAAATCAATCCTAAACACTTTGTCCGGAACATACCTTTGTCCAGTATTAATAGATTTTCCAATAACCTGGCAGAAGTGACAAGCGTGACGAGTGTCGCGCACAAGAACCAGGTCCCTAGGTCTAAGGTCAAGGTCACAATTTGAGGTCAAAGGTCAAATTTAAGAAATCAATTCTAAATACTTTGTCAGGAGAAAATCTTTGTCCAGCATGGATGGATTTCCAAATAACCTGGCAAAAGTGACACGCATGGTGAGAAGGGGTGTCGCGGGCAAGAACCAGGTCCCTAGGTCCAAGGTCAGGGTCACAATTAAAGGTCAAATATAATAAATCAATCCTCAACACTTAGTCCGGAGCATATCTTCGTCCAGCATGAATTAGTTTTCAAAAAACTAAATTGACCATCATGGTGAGGTGTAGTGTCGCACGCAAGAACCAGGTCCCTAAGACCAAGGTAAAGGTCACAATTCAAGGTCAGAGGCATAGTGGCGGCATAAACCTTTTGTTTCTGCACTCTAACTAAATAATGAATTGAGCGATTGTAATGAAACTTCATGCATAGATACCATTTTGCGAGACCTCACTTGGGATTGCGTATGGGGTGGGTGGGGTCAAGGTCACTGTTACTAAAAATATATATATGGTTTCTCTTCAAAAACTTGAAAACAAATTGAGATATTTCAATGAAACTTCATGCATAGATACCTTATATCAAGACCTCACTTGGAATTGCGTATGGCTTGGGTTGGGTCAAGGTCACCATTACAAAAAATATATAAATGGTTTTGGCTTAATAACTTGAAAACATATTGAGATATTTTAATGAAACTTTATACATAGATACCTTATATTGAGACCTTGCTTGGGATTGTGTACAGGGTGGGTGGGGTCAGGGTCAAGGTGACCGTTATTGAAAATTAAAAAAACAGTTTCCGCTCAATAGCTTGAAAACACATTGAGATATTTTAATGAAACTTCATACATTGATATCTTATATCTAGACCTCGATGGTGATTGCATATGGGGTAGGTTGGATCGATGTCAAGGTCACCATTACTAAAAATAGACAAACAGTTTCCGCTCAATAGCTTCTTATATCTAGACCTTGCTTGGGATTTCATATGGGGTGGATGGGGTCAAGGTCACCATTACTAAACATTTTATTTTTGTGCTGACTTAAATGATTTTGTTCGAATTTCCACGTTTCTTGTTCATTTTGTCATCTTGATTATAGATTTAAGAATATACATGGAATAGTTTTGATATCTCAGCTCACCACACAGAGAGAGGCTGTGGACATTAATTAGATTTACAAATACCTTGACTCTACATTATTAGTTGTTGAATTGTTTCTCTTTGAATCTTTATCCCAAAAAGCTTTTTTGACGGGCATATCTTTGGCACTCTTGTGATTCATTAAAAAACATGGCTGCCAGGGGCCAGGGCCTTGTTTCCATATATGGCTATATTAAAGACTTTAAAAATCTTCTTGTCAGTAATCACTTGTTGGATTTTTTAAATAATTTCAAAAAAATGTGACTTAGGTGATCATCTACCAAAGTACTTGAAATTATTTGGATTTTTTTTAAACATGGCCACCAAGGGTTGGGGCCTTTTTCCTCATATGGCTTTATTAAAAACCTTAGAAATCTTGCCAGAAACCAATGGCTGCATTTGTAAATAATTTGACACAATTGTTCCTTGGGTGGTCCTCTAGCAAAATAATTCAAATGATTATGATTCGTTAAAAACATGGCTGCCAGGGGGCTTGGCCTTTTTCCTGAAATGGCTGTATTGAACACTTTAAAAATCTTGTCAGTTACGGCTGGATTTCAAAACAAGTTGAGATAAATGGTTTTTGGGTGGTCCTCTATAAAATACTTGAAATGATTTTGATTGGTTGAAAAACATGGCCGCCAGGGGGGGGGGTATTTTTCCATATAAGGCTTTATTCACAATTTTTAAAATCTTGGAATAATTTTACACAATTGTTCCTTTGGTGGTCCTCTTCCGAAATACTTCAAATGATTCTAATTCGTTAAAAACATGGTCACCAGGGGGCAGGGCCTTTTTCCTGATAAAGCTGAATTTAAAACTTACACGTCTTCTTGTTTTTAGCTCACCTGAGCACGAAGTGCTCAACGGTGAGCTTTTGTGGTTAGTGGTTGTCTGTCGTCCATCGTCGCCATCATCCGTCACGACAAATCTTCTTGTTTTCAGCTCACCTGAGCACGAAGTGCTCAACGGTGAGCTTTTGTGGTTAGTGGTTGTCTGTTGTCCATTGTCGCCATCATCTGTGGCCAACAACTTACTTAAACAATCTTCATCTCTGAAATCGCTTGGTGGAAATTAACAAAACTTGGTATGAATGTTCCTTGGGTGGTCCTTTACCAAAATACTAAACATTATTTTGATTCGTTAAAAACATGGCTGCCAAAGGGTGGGGCCTTTTTAGCTCACCTGAGCGCAAAGTGCTCATAGTGAGCTTTTGTGATTGCCCGTTGTCTGTCGTGCGTGCATGCGTGTGTGCGTAGTCAACTTTTCATTCAAACAACATCTCCTCCTAAACCCACTTGGCAGATTTTCACCAAACTTCATAGGAATGATCCTTGGGTGAACCTCTTTCAAAGTTGTTCAAATCTTTCCGGTCCGCTGCATATGTAGGTAAGAGCTAATAATAGATTTTAAATGCGTGAACTTTAAAAATCG
This sequence comes from Congeria kusceri, assembly GCA_027627225.1. Classification (NCBI taxonomy): domain Eukaryota; kingdom Metazoa; phylum Mollusca; class Bivalvia; order Myida; family Dreissenidae; genus Congeria; species Congeria kusceri. The sequence goes on from CM051035.1 coordinate 18,953,028, forward strand.
TCTTCTCTGAAACCGCAGGGCCCAGAGGTGTCATATTTCGTATGTAAAATCCTATAGTGGTCCTCTACAGAGGTTGTTCAAAGTATGCCCCTGTATTATTTTATTGATATATTTGTTATTATATTGATACACATATTCTATAATAAATGCCTATAATAAAAACTATATTATGGGCCAACGTAAATTACTGTTTCTTATTTGCTACCGAACCGACAATACATTTAACGTCATATCTGGTAATAATAGTTATTGTATTTGATATGTATGACATGTTATTCGTGATGCAGGGTTTGTCGCCGGAAAAGCGCGCTTCCGCCTACCGGATGCTAGGTGGCGCCGATTCCCACTCTTCCGGTTTCTCCCCATGCACAGAGGACCTCAAAGGAGCGCTCTTGGCATCCCCTATCCATAGCCCGATCCCGAGACCACTTCCGTCGCCATGTGGTCACAGCAGATCAACACATTTGGTTAACAAGGTTGGGTTAAAAATTACAATTGCAGACAATAAATAGAACCAGACTGGTTTGGGTTTCAGCGTTTTGAATTCTGCGTTTGGTTCAAACTATGTCACACACGACACACAATTTTTATGACGACTTACAATCAGTTGACTAATTAATACATTTCCGGGTTTCAGCATTTTCAAGTGTTTGTTTGGTAATGTTGCACGACTCTAAGAATATGAATGATAGTACAATAAGTTTGTTGGTACATTTTAAAGAAATGATTTTATGGTTTTAAATAAAAGCAAACTCTCTTTTCTGACTATGTACAGTATGTTTTACGAATACACATAGAATGTGCATAAATTTATATGCTCATTTACTAGTAATGTATACGTTATAGCACAGACCTAGGTTAATACATGTATATCACAAACATGTGGTCAGTACCAGTCTTATATCATATTTCTGAGAATGTCCGTCAGATACATGTACTATACACATTTCGTAAAGTGGTTATGTACGAACTTCAGACTAAGGCATATTAACGCAGATAAAGGTCACAAAATAAAGTAATGTATCTGATATTTTTATTTAAACTGGAAGAGGAGTTAATTGATAATCATACCCTTAGTATAAAAGCCTAAAACTCCAATACATACTTGTATATACGGAGTCAGTTCAGTTGCTTAGGTTACACGAAGACATTAAATACACAAAGCTAATGTCGTCAAACGTTTATTTACTCGATATTTTATAATTTGATTTCAAGTAATTTTGTCACTAACATATTTTTATATTGAAAATAAATGATACAAATCATGCATCCATAAGGTTTTTGCCGTCTGTTTCAGTACAGGGGAACCTCCGAGGACGAGTTCAGCAACGAGGATCTGGCTGATAACATGACCGACCCATGTGATCACATCGGTCCGGTGGTTGTACGCTCCAAACCCCACCTACGCAGCATGTGGGAAGTACCAGAAGCCAAATCAGTAAGCCCCGTCCGGATTCTTATTCAACTGCCATTCAGTTTGTCCGGATGTCCGCTCTTCCCCGAAGATTATATCCATCATACCCCACGTCCGTCAGTCCTTTAGACTGTCTGGTACTTCGTTTCCGCGTGAGATCTCAGGATCTAATAACTCGAATTCAATTTAACTTTTAGCCTATGCAGCATCCCTACGGGGCGGAATGTGAATTGTCAGGTCATTGCGATCTAATGATTTTTTCAGGGAGCTGTTAATCTTTGGTTATATATATGACATTTTAATAGGAAATTTTCTTTTTCACGCAAGATCTCCGGAACTAATAACTCGAATTCAATGATACTTTATATGCAGCATCCCTGTCAAGAGGAAATGTGCCTATTGTCAGGTCGTCCCAGTCTGAAGATTTTTCAGTTATGTCATTTGATTATAAATTGTCCTTTTTGATTGTAGAGACTATAACTTGGCATGGATAGAGGGATTTTAAAATTACTTGGCACAAATGTTTGCCACAATGAGATGGTGTGTATCGTTAATGAATTGGGTTCGTATGTCAACGGTCGGTTCATTCCTGAAACTCAAAGGTCATAATTGTCACTTTGTTTGTCTGCCGTTGTTGTTAAAACTACTCGGTACACATGATTACCTTAGTGAGATGACGTGAAGCGCAAATGAACCAGGTCCGAAGACTTAAGCTCAAGGTCACACTTGGAGGTCCAGTTGGTTTTCTGCTTGTCCGGATTATAACTTGATCATGGATTTATTGATTTTAAAATTACTTGGCACAAATCTTTGCCTACTAGTTTATAAGACGGAATGTCATGCGCATGAACCAGGATTGTGGGTCCCAGGTCATGGTCATAGTTAAGGTCAGAGGTCTAAATTGGCTTTTTGCTTGTCCGGACTTCTTACTTCGCTATGAACGGATGGATTTTAAAATTACAAATGTTTGCCTCAACAAGATCTCGTCGCGGGTATGAATCAGGTCCATAGATTAAAGGTCAAGGCTAAAATGGGAGGTCAACGTATGCGGCGTCCGGGATCATCCATCGGTTCTACCGATATGCTTGTTACGAAATTTATTTTAAAAGTGAAATATTGTATTTTAAATTAAGAGAAAGTAAAAAATGAATACATTTTGTTTAAAATAATATTCCATTTCTAAGTTGACAATTTTAAATTTCAAAAGTTTATTTGTACCATTTGACTGTCGTTACGAAAACCGTGACGGATTACCATGGATGTCACATATAACGCAATAACTTGCATGTATTTATATAATTCGGTTAGTAAATGAAGCTAGTACACTTTTTTATTGACATCAATTGATTTACTTTATGGAACTTGACCGCCGCCCATGAAAAAACGTTCATATAATAGTAACTGTAGCTCTCGACACATTTAACAAATCTTTGGTCTTGTGTATAATACCGTCGCTAAGAGTTTCTGTGTACAAACATGTTGTAATATTGCATTATTATTCTTTGTACTTTGCAGAATACACTGTCTCCAACGAAACGAAAGTGTATGCCTTCATTCGCTGTGGCCAACTCCAATGACACTGATTGAGTGAAGCCCGCTGACCCAGGTGAACCAGAGAGAACCAGAAGTGTCTCCCCTGGCAACCCGCCTGGCCTCCCAACATGGACGGGTTTGTCGGCGGCGGCCGGAAGTTGTTGTATCCGGAGCGTCCTGCGGACAGTGAAGTTCTTAAAGTGAGCGCATGTTGTTGTTGTAGTTGTTGTTGTTGCTGCTACTTCTGCTGATGCTGTTATTGATGATGCAGTATGGATATGATGGCCGCCTTGCGATCAGGAGGTCGTGATTCCAATCTTTGCTCGGGGACCGTTCGAATGAGCTCTCTCATAAGACACCAAGTACTGGTTCTACCCAGGAAATGGACTCGAGAGTAACCCAATAAGCCTAAGGCGTTCGACAATATCGGGCTAACATAATAGGTTTAAACTAAAATTAAAACTTACCGTTCGTCAAACAGTATTATATAAACTGCACAACATTTTACATTGAACGATTTTGTTGAGCCCGCTTGCATATTTCGGTCAGCTCAGCTTAGTTTTCACAATGGCTATTCGGTGTATGTGCGGTAGTGCGCCCGTGGTTGCGTCCGTCCGATCTTTTCCGGACTGTTAATTCATCATTAATCAGAGAATTTTAAACTCGCGTAATAAGGAAATTAAATAGATTATTTGGAACCAGAAAGAGTCTGCTATAGGGCTTCTTCAGACCAACAACAAAGAAGAGCCATTTCTACACACAATGGGGTTCAATCTATACATCCACTCTGCTATCGAGGCCTTTCCCGTGCGTTCCGTGGAACCATGGGAACCAAACAAGCAATAGGCCATTAAATTATAATATTTATGTCTCAATACAATAATCATAAACTAGTTTTACTGCAATGTGAAGTGTCATTTAATATATACAGTAGATTATTTACCAAAAATGCTTAAAGCGCAAATTCTGTACACGTTTTCTATCATGTTTACTTTGTACATTGTAACGCGAGTCTTCCTCATCGTTGCCGAGGACACAGATTCATAAACCCATTCTTACTTAGACGTAAGACGTAATAATAAAACGTTATGTTTATGCAGCTATCAATATATAGGGGGGAGCGGCGGGTTGACCAGGGTAAATTGACTAATTTTATGCTTTGGGGTCTGATTCCCAACACTAGAGCCAAGCATGTTTGTCTAAATCCCCACAGTGGGAGATGCTTGGGGGTCCAATATTACCGTGATCTAAAACCCGGCGAAATCTATATCCCGGACCCGGAATTATTCGGCGTGTACAATTCCGCCTGTCGGGAGTCGCTTTCAGTCTAAAGTCCTGTACATGCCCGCCGCTCCTCCCCTGGGGGAAACATTGATAGGTGCATTATTTAGATTTAAAAGTTTGTTACCATGGGGGTATATGTCTTGTTTAAATAGCAGGGAGTCTCTTCAAAATTAGTCCCAACTTTCGATATGTCTCTAATAAGTAAATGAGGTGGAGGTTATGGGACACACCCCGGGTCCTTATATAATGCATCTTCTGTACGGAAGGACCTCATAAACTTTGAAATACACACAATCTCTGACCACCTTATGGACGCACTATCATCGTGTTAGGAGTTGGATTTTTAGTTTGAAGAACCAGGTTACTTAGAAAAGCACGCACAATGCTTTGTAACAAGTCGTCTCTAATGTAATGCTTCCATTTATAACACATAACGCTTGTTGGAAAGTGAGAACTGGGCCGATATTCACAAGCTCCTTATAAAAAAGTTGAACTACAGTGAACATTGTACTTTATCTTTTGGGGTGTGCAATGCAATGAGTTATGTTCACTAACATGTGCATTAAGAAATGGGTGTTCCGTATTTACTAACTCGAATGGAAGAAGACCTTTCAATTGTATGGTTTCAATAAATTTTCTTACGTTTTGCTAAGGAATGGTATGAATATGGGCCCAGAACTTCCCAGTTATTTCAAGAAATGAATGTATATTCCTTGTGGTGTTTTTTTGACAACTTATTAGTCAGATTAAAAGTTAAACGCGCTTTTAAAACAAACTCTTAAGGAAACAATAGTAAAAGTGTCTAGTGACCTGGATCACACGTACTTGATTCGGAACTCCCGCAATCAGTGAATACAGTTCAGCACAATATTTAACACAAATATTTAATGGTACCAAATGTTTCAAACATGCATATTGTTGCTGAGATATCTGTCTTTTAAAGTATATATAGGTTTACGTGATTGCAGGTTCATTTAAACTGAAGACAGCGTTTTTTTCGTAAGTGACCCGGAACTACCCAATTGATGTATTGCTTAATGTCCTTTTGAACATATTAAACGCTACTTTTTAGAAAATCATTCTAATATACATTTTAGCTTAAAGCTATTGACCAACGGCAAAGGCAACACATGTTAAACAAATTACAATTTTATAAGACCCGTGGACAAATAATTCTTGAACATCTTAATTAAACAGTTAAAGATAATAGTCTTAAAAGGTTTGCAAAAACATTCATCATTCAAAACTTGTCAGTAAAAAACAGACAAGAGAGCGCAAAAATTAACGTAATAAGATAATTAAATATTAACACACAATCCGGACAAATAAATAAATTAATAAATTAAATAAATAAAATAGATATTTACATAGATACACTATGTATAATTTTGTTTAGGGTTGTTCTAAACCGTAAACTTTGCTTTGGTTTGGTCTACCTCAGGTTTTATCGTGGAACATGTGTTTGTTTTTTTTTAAAAAAGGTCACCTTGGGGCAATGATACGCAGTGTAACATTTTGCCCCTCTTAGGTTGTTTTAATTAATTTGTTACTTAAGAAAACCACCGATGAGTTCTAAATCAATGTTTTTCATAAAAACGAATTATTGATTTAACCTTATGAGACCTTTATGTTCATTTTACAGATTGGTTCGAAAGCATGTTCCGATAGACATGACTAAATAGGCCCTCTATGGTGTCTTGAAATGAGGCAAAAGTATACTATCGGCTGCAGCAGAAATTTAAATACCCCCAATGAGGTTATGTAGTTACATTAAGAAAGCTACGCTTAGTGGACGGTCTTTCAGGTGAAACCATACAGAGGTTTTCACCAAAAAATGTCAATTTGGGCCGAAATAGGACCCCATTCACAAAGCAAAAAGTATATTTTTTTTCACAAAGTTTCCACTAACATTCACAATTGCTGGCAAGCTTACGTCTTGAGTTTTTGTGTGCTTTATTTTTATTCCATGCAGTCTGATGTTTTATATATAGACTGATGTGTATATCAAATGGAATACAATATGTTCAAATAATTGGTTGAATACTTATTTAAATCTTTAACGAGCACAACATTTTCTTTCACATATGAAATACATTTGTTATGAATCATTTTAAACATAAGATTTAGTCGCAATTTTTTTAAGATTTAATCGCAATTGTTTGTTTCTGTAATCTATGTTAAGCAGTTGCAAGTTGGCCAGAATAATGTTCTTTACACTCATTCGTGGTCCAATATAATCATGTTTTGGCTTATTTGAAATTTGTTTTAAGCATTTATTCTAACCAGGGAATAAAGTTGCAGGAAATTATTGCAGATTTTCAAATGTGTGATACTAAGGCGTTTTGAAAAGGCATTTGCATGAATTAGTTAATTGTCTCGTGTTGGCCAGGCGAATGTAACATTTTACCCCAACATACGGGGCAAAACGTTACATTTGTTTGCATCTTTTAACAGTCGTTTTGTAAAGTTTCTGTTTGAGTTTTGAACTCAACAAACACGTACGTGAACAGTATATCTTTCATGCAAAATCGTTAGATCTCAGCTTTAACCAAAACCGTTCCAAATATGAACACAATTTAATTTGTCGTATCGTTATGCCCCGGTCTCCCCTTCTTTTGTATTAATAAGAGCAATTATTAATTTTGCGTGATTATTGAATATTTTCTTCTTTCTAATAAAGCAGACGACAATATATGTAACGCACGGAAATATCATGCACCCCAATTGCAAAAGTAAAGCAGCCGACAATTTATGGAACGCATCGAAAGATCGTGCTCCACGATCTCAACACGAGCGCAGACGACAATTTCCGAAACGCTAGGAAATTTCGTGCACGATATTTAATCACATCACGTGACTTTGTTGCGACAGGTTATCTAAATTCGGAATGGACGCCGATGTTTGTTTGGACAGGATATTTTAATAAAAACAACAAGGTTCGTATTTTCATTGAATCCGATCTTTTTTTCACTTTTCTTTAATTACGGACTTTTCTTTATTTTCGCTAATTTTCACTATGTGCCCGGATGACAATATACTTGTGTAGTACAATTATCCTAATTTTGAAATGCAGACTTGGATAAAACAGTGGTAAGGCACTATATTTATACAAATCTTTATTTAGTTATTGTTTGTATTTGATCAGGTAAATAACACACGTTTTGTGCATTCATATAAGATGTTTACAAACACAGACTCACATTTGCATTTTTAAAGGACTGTGCGGACGACAAAATGGCTTCCTATTGCATTTTTGCACTATAAATGATAATATATGAAAGAGATGAGCTTTAGACTACAGTTGATTAGGGTATTCCGGATCACTAACGAGATTTTCGATTGTTACTTTTTCATATGTATCGTAATAGTTAATGTATATACACCCCCAAAAAAGGTTAATCCTTCCCCTGTGGATTTCATTCTTGTTTACACGCTCAAGTGACATAAACTTTTCGGTCATTTCCGAATCATTTCTGGCAGTTTCGGATCACGTCGGGGATATTCTCAAAACATCGTGGGAATATGGACGAATGGTTACACATCGCTCAATTAAATATATTACAAGTATTTGCCATTGAATATATCAGTAGGGCATAGACATCACTCAGTTTATGTTGCACATTGTATGCCTTGTAGACACACACTAGGGTAGTTTTAGGCAAGGGTGTATATAGTTAACAGAATAACAAATCAACAAATCAACTACAGTGTGTTTACCATTTTATCTCACATTTTGTTATGGTCCAGATTACAAATGACTATAGAACATGTAAATATGAATTGTGTTAGTGATTGTAGATGATTACATCTCAACATATTAATTAAAATTAATCAAAATATAACCCAACTGTGAACATTGATGTTTGCACATCATGTCACAGTGGGTTATCTGGAGTCTTAAGGGTACTGGATCCAAATTTTCCAACACTTTAGTTTCGGCAAAGTATAATCATGGAAGTATATGATTGGCCTGGAACTGGTTCTTACCTAAAAAGTGTGAATATATTGTTAAAGAAAAATAGCCCATTTCAACTATAGATCAAAGTCAACATCCCTCTTTGTATATAACCATAGGATAAACCATACAGTTTTGAAGTTTTGTTTCTGACAGTGGCCTCAGTTTTAGGATTGCTCTGAGTGATTTTCTTAGGGACTGTTTATTTAAACTCTTCTTCACTGTGTTTGCTTTCTTTACAGTTGGACCGTGTTGATTTGGTTTCACCATTTCTGTAATTTATAACTAATTGCATTTGGACATTACCAATATCAAAATCAGCAACCATTTATTGTACAACATAACACATGGTATACCATGAATCTGATCAATATAAGCACATTTAATTATCAAACATGTATACAATTGGACAACTTAGTATGAATTATACTTGTCCAGATGTGACTAAAGTTCTTATTTAGTCTTTATGCATATAACTAACAGAATAAGGGTGCGATGTGAACCATAAAAATTTGATCCACACTGAAAGGTTCATTAGATGACTACATTAAAATCTTTGAAACTATCACTGCACCATATTTAAGTATATATTACAGCAAAATGTAATTACAAACCAATAAATCCACAATATAGACAGGAAAATAAAAAAAATTCACATCATACACATATAAGCTATCGTTTACAGTATGATACAACTTATTTTCTTATCCCTTTGATCCCAAAATATAACAATGTCAGCTGTTTTACAGCTCAAAAAACGTTTGAGTAAACCCCCATTATTGAGAGTCACATGATCCAAAACTAAGCAATTTCTGGGTTTAGTCTGTAGGAATGCTGCAGTTATTACAAGGAATTAGTTGTATTTTGGCTACACTTTTTGATAGAGGACGTGTTTGTGAACATTTTAATGTATAAACATGATGCAGTGATTCATTTGTTACCGATATACTTGGCTCTGATCACAAGTCCGCGATTATTTTCCCGTACTTTTTCTTGACAAAGTGCGCATTTCAGATTACGTTTTGTAGAAAACCCAGGTCGTAAGAGTGGCTTTTGTAATCAAACAAATGTCTTAACTCTGTAGACTAGACTACTCTTTCAACATAAAATAACCACTTTTACGAAGATTTATTACTAAGTTATTATTTTAAGCTATTATTTGGCTTATATCTGGAACTATCTAAGATCCAGAATACCCCAAACAACTGTATACTAAGTCTTTTTGCATGATTGATTAATTATTCCGCCCATTTGTTACTGTTCTTTTATCATAATCATCATCATCATCATCAATCTCATCGGTCATCAATATAGCCATGATGGCACCATCACATGTATTTATTTAGATTCTTTTTTTGTTAAAGGAGGACAGGAATATTGTTTTCTTTAAGTATAAGTTTTCTACAGATATTGAAATATTTTTGTTGGACTTCATCGTTCTAAAAATGATGTCTGTTTACATTTTTTAGATAAAATTATATGTGCCTAAAAAAACAACCATACAAAGGTTGAGTGTCAACATGATGCAAAGAAGTAAAATAATGTAAAACCAAAATCTGTGGTAATCAACTAATATACCATAAAACAGACATGCAAATAGCCTGGCTTCACATACCGGTGATCTTGGTGACGTGAAAAAACTGGAGTCCATTTGATCCTGCGGGAAGGTAAGAGACATTGCGTTAAAAAGTTTTTTTTAGACTGTTGGTGCAAGCAAACAGGATTTAGTAGGTGTATTCAGAAATCGGTCTTGAGGGAACTACTCTTAACTTTGCAGGCTACCAGTCAGTAAATCGATAAATTACTGTGCTTCACTCGCTGAGCAGTGAGGTTTCCAGTTGTCGATGCTACCTTCTATGAATCGATGACAAAATATAGATCCAACTTTAAACACTAACAAACAATAATAATAATCCATTTAGTCCACATCTGCAAGTGAATTCATGGTATGTCTATTCACATAGGTATGATAGCGTATCTGTTTGTGCTGTTGACTGGTTAACTGCCGTATTACATCACATTGCATAAGTTTAACAAGAGTGTATTGAGTCAGAACATATAGCAGAGCGATCATAACCCGTTGATTGACAAGTGCTATTGTGTTTGACGCATGCATAAGACTTTTGGAAAAGCATTGTACTTCTAAAGAGAGTTTTGAATATATTTTACTAATTAACCTTATTTTTATTTAAATTGTTATTTACCGATCATAAGGCGTGTGATAAAAAGCACTTAGTATCTTATTCGAACTTATATGGTTCATTGACTATTACTACCCGTTGTAGACTTGTATGCATATAACTATGTTTGCTTTTTAAATAGTTTGCACAAAACTATTTGACTCCCACAAATTACAAAAAATAGTGATGATAATGTCTTAGATAAATAGCATTGAATTAGACGTGCGCTATATTAGTTTTAATTTGCAAAAAATAATTGGCCTGATCTCCATCTTCAATAAGGCTAAATACCAGTTTATACCAGTTTATTGTAAGTAGAGTTATATTCATCAGTTTCGTGATTTTTTGTTTTTGGAAATAATAGACAGGTGACTACCTTCAATAAGTGTTCTTTATGATAAAAATACTCCCGTAATTCATTTGCTCTTAGTTTCTTTCCTCGCCAACTATCTTTCTACGTTGTTTGCATTTTTATTTTAATTCTCGTTCGATCTTGTGTGACAAACCATTCTTGCATGTAACATTTTAACCTGTTATAGATTGGTAAAAAAGGCATGTTGTTGACCATGGTTAGATTGGTAAAAAAGGCATATTGCTGACCATAGTTGGATTGGTAAAAAAAGCATATTGCTGACCATGGTTAGATTGGTATTTTCAGAATGTTAAGAAATTATTCTGCTATATGGAGTAATCATGTACTACAATGTCTTCTGCAACTGGTTTTGCTAGTGGTTGAGGATCTCAAGTAATCACACAAATGATCACCAAAAAAGTTGCTAACAGATAAAAAGTATATTGTGAGGATGTTTGTTTAATTTGTGGCAACAAAACAATGATGTTTTATAAAGTGAAATGTTACTGTTCAGGGTCGTTTGACTGAGAGGTTTCAACATGAGTCTGTTACAATCAAAACTGTATAGAAAATCTGTATAGAAATTTCCTGTATGTGAAAAGGTTTGCTTTTATTAATCGACTCCCAAATGAAGAAACATTGACTGTGACTTGTTATTTTTCCTCAGAATGTTGGACCTGATTGCTTGCATCATTCTCTATCCGTGAACCATTATGCAGATAGCAAAAATGTTCATAATTCAAATGCTAAATGTAAGCCATTATTGATGTGAGTAACTAATAATAACATTTAGTTTTTCACAAAGGTATTTCCAGGCCTTTGTGAGTAATACTCCTTTGATTCAGATGTCTTTGGGAATTCACTCAAACACGTAACTATTGTTAACAATATTCTTTGTTAACAAAATGTACACATGCATTTACAAGTTCTTAGTTTCTGAGATTAACCTTATAACATAGTTTTTCTCTCTCTGTCCCGTTCAAATTTGATTCCTATATATACCCACAATTACATTGACAAGTAGTTACTTGTTATACCCCCACAAACAAAGTTTAGGGGCGGGGTATATACAGGGGTGAGGAAATCCTATGCCTGACAGGTAATTGTACTGTCAGACAACTACATTTTTCCTGTCTACTTGTCTATGGACAAGTACAATTTAAGGGTGTGAAAATGATGAAGAAGTTGGAAGCTAATTATCATATTATTATATTCTTATGCATTTGAATAACAAAGAGTGTTTTATTTACCATTTAATGAAAACATTTATCAGCAAGGGCTGGAATGAAAACAATATTTTATTTGGACAAGTGACTGTTTCATGTGGACAAGTAGATTTTTGCAATGAACTTGGCCATGGACAAGTGAAAAATGTTGGCATTTCCAAACCCCTGGTATATAGGGGTGAGCTTGTCGGTCTGTTGTGTTTTGGTTTCCGGATGATAACTCAAGAAAGCTTGACATATTCAAATAATTTTTAGTACACATGTGTAACATCATATAATACAGGTACAGTTCGATGTTGGTTACAAACCACTAAATTTTGACAGAGTTATGGCCCCTTTTCAACTTAAAATAACCTAAAAACATGGTTTCCAGATGGCAACTAGATTGGTTGGCTTTATGATCATGTAGTAAGTTTTTCTTAAAAGGACTTGTTCACAGATTTTCATATGTTATAATACGTCTTCTTGGGATCACATGCCTGTTACACTAACAACTAAGTAAGACTGACTTATGTAGGTTAATATGTTCTTGTAACACTATACTAGAGATACACATGATTTCAAAAATAACAACAAAAAGTATTCAGTTTTTCAAATCGTTTCAGTGTACGAACACTTAATAAGTGTAGTCATTCCAACAAATGATTATTTTTAAACAGCACATCATTTCTTGAAGTGTAGTGGTATATTCGCTTTATTATTTGCATTGTTCTTTGTGTCTTAGTCTGTAACAAATATTTTGGCATTTGTCCCTTTAGCTCATCTTTTGTGATCACCTTTCGTGCGTCGTGCGTCAACATTTTCATTCAAACAGCATCTCCTCCTAAACCGCTGAGCAGATTTTCACCAAACTTCACAGCAATGATCCTTGGGTGACCCTCTTTCAAGATTTTACAAATTGTTTCGGTCCGCTGCATATGTAGGTCACCAGAGCTAAAACAAGATTTAAAAAGTGAAAACTTTAAAAATCTTCTTCTCTGAAACTGCATGGCGGAGAGCTTTCATATCTGGTATGTGGCATCTTCTAGTGGTCCTCTACAAAGATTGTTCAAATGATGCCCCTGGGGTCAAAACTGGCCAAGCCCTGGGGGTCACATTGTTTAGCACTTATATAGCAAAACGACTTTAAAAATCTCCTCTGAAACCGCAAGGCCCAGAGGTTTCATATTTGGTATGTAACATTGCATAATGGTCTTTTACAAAGATTGTTCAAATGATGCCCCTGGGGTCAAAACTTCCCACGCCCCGGGGGTCACATGGTTTATATAGACTTAAATCTCTAAATGACTTTCTGAAACCACAAGGCCCAGAGGTTTGGTATTTGGTTGGTAACATTGTATAGGGGTCCTCTACAAAGATTGTTCAAATGAATCCCCTGGGGTTCAAACTGGTAACACCCCGGGGGTAACATTGTTTATATAGACTTAAATAGCAAAATTACTTCAAAAATCTACTCCTCTGAAACCGCATGGCCCAGTGGTTTCATATTTGGTATGTGGCATCCTCTAGTGGTTCTCTACATAGACTGTTCAAATGATGCCCCTGGGTTCAAAACTGGCCACGCCCCAGGGGTAACATTGTTTATATAGACTTAAATAGCAAAATGACTTTAAAAATCTTCTCTGAAACCACAATGCCCAGAGGTTTCAGATTTGGTATGTAACATTGCATAGTGGTCCTCTACAAAGATTGTTCAAATGATGTCCCTGGGGTCAAAACTGGCCATGCCCCGGAGGTCACATGGTTTATATAGACTTAAATAGCTAAATGACTTTGAAAATCTTCTTCTCTGAAACCGCAAGGCCCAGAGGTTTGGTATTTGGTTGGTAACATTGTATAGGGGTCCTCTACAAAAAAAATTCAAATGATGCCCCTGGGGTTCAAACTGGCCACGCCTCGGGGGTGACATAGTTTATATAGACTTAAATAGCAAAATTAAATCAAAAATCTACTCTGAAACCGCAAGGCCCAGTGGTTTTATATTTAGTATGTGGCATCCTCTAGTGGACCTCTGCAAAGATTGTTCAAATGATCCCCCTGGGGTCAAAACTGGCAACGCCCTGGGGGTCACATTGTTTATATAGACTAAAATAGCAAAATGACTTAAAAAATCTTCTCCTCTGAAACCACAAGGCCCAGAGGTTTCATATTTGGTATGTAACATTGCATAGTGTTCCTCTACAAAGATTGTTCAAATGATGCCCCTGGGGTCATAACTGGCCACGCCCCGGGGGTCACATTGTTTATATAGACTTAGGCGAGAGTTTTTTTATTTCTTGGTTCTCGGATCAGCCGGCCCGATTTTTTCCACAAAGCAAAAAAAAAACAATTTGTAGAATGTAACCCATAATTGTAAAAATGACCTTGTGAAAGGGTTTCAACCTGTTCACAGAATGCAAAAAAAAACCGCTGAAGAAATGTATAAATTTTATGTAACATGCATTTGTGACTGTATATCGCTGTACGATTCATATGATCTGCTCTCTGTTATTTTTTACATCATGCAACACTTAGTCAGAAGAAAATACCAAGTAAAAACAAATGAAGATCTTAGAATCATTGTATTAAATACACATTTATAATTTTATATTAATACTATAATTTGACAAATATCATTGGTGTATATTCATTGATTTATATGATATATTCAGTTAGTTTTCACTTTTTTTAAACATGCTGTTATACATATAATATGACCACTGTCCAGCAATATCTGACGTACTGTGTTTAAGTGTGAGCATATTTTCACAGTAGTTTGTATATGATAAACACTGCCTTTTAATGTTACTATTATTGGCATTCATGTCATGGTTATCATGCAGTGATTAAGTTAATGTTGTGCAGTATGATTTTTGTAACTTAAGTAATAATGCATAATGATTTGCCGGGCCAGTTAGCTCAGTTGGTAGAGCGCTGGACTACAAATCCGAGGATCGCAGGTTCGAATCCCAGCCCGGCCACATAACTTGTGTGGGGATTGGTCATGAAATTATTTCTACGGCCATTCTGCATTACCTCTGATTCAAGTAGGGCAGTTTTCAGTTACTGGCACAAGTATGTGCACTTAGTACTGGTAAACCAGCTTACCCAAGAAGAGTGTGAGTAGGTTAACTGACAGCCGTTATATGACTGAAATAAAGTTGAATAAGGCGAAAAATCCAAACAAACAAACAAAACAAACAGCATAATGATTTTAATATCACTGCCCATTGCCATTTGTGAAATTCTAGTCATTAATTTACTCAATTCTGTGTTGTTGTTTATTATTATTTATTTATTTTTTCCCTCGTCCAACCGGACACTTCCAAAAATGTCAGAGAACCAAGTGATAAAAAATCTCTGGCTTTAAATAGCAAAATTACTTCAAAAATCTTCTCTTCAGAAACCGAAAGGCCTAGTGGTTTCATAATTGGTATGTAACATTCTGAAGTGGTCCTCTATAAATGTTAAAATGATGTCCCTGGGGTCAAAACTGGCCACGCCCCGGGGGTCACATGGTTTATATAGACTTAAATAGCTAAATAACTTTGAAAATCTTCTCTGAAACCACATGGCCCAGAGGTTTTGTTGGTAACATTGTATAGAGGTCCTCTACAAAGATTGTTTAAATGATGCCCCTGGGGTCAGTACTGGCCACGCCCCGGGGGTCACATTGTTTATATAGACTTAAATAGCAAAATTTCTTCAAAAATCTTTTTCTCTGAAACCGCATGGCCCAGTGGTTTTATATTTGGTTTGTGGCATCCTCTAGTGGTCCTCTACAAAGATTGTTCAAATGATGTCCCTGGGGCCAAAACTGGCCACGCCCCGGGGGTCACATTGTATATATAGACTTAAATAGCAAAATGACTTTAAAAATCTTCTCCTATGAAACAGTGAGGCCCAGCGGTTTTATATTTGGTATGTAATATCGTATAGTGGTCCTCTACAAAGATTGTTCAAATGATGCTCCTGCGGTCAAATCTGGCCACGCCCTGGTGGTCACATGGTTACTATAGACTTAAATTGCAAAATGACTAAAAATCTTCTCTGAAACTGCAATGCCCAGAGGTTTTGTATTTGGTATATAACATTGTGTAGTGATCTACAAGGATTGTTTAAATTATGCCCCTGGGGTCAAAACTGGCCACGTCCTGAGGGTCACATGGTTTGTATAGACTTATATTTGGCAAGTGGACTATACAAATCTTCTCCTCTGAAACTGCAAAGCCCAAAGGTTTTGTATTTGGTATGTAACATTGTATGCTGGTCGTCTAAAAAGAGTGTTCAAATTTTGCCCTTTGGGTAAAAAGAGGCCACACCCCGAGGGTCACATGGTTTATATAGACTTAAATGACTAAATGACTTTTAAAAGTTTCTTCTCTGAAACCTTAAGGTCCAGAGGTTTGTAATTTGTATCTAACATCTTATATTGATCCTCCACAAAGATTGATCAAGTTATGCCACTGGGATCAATCCGTGCCACGCTCCGGGGGTCACATGGTTTGTATGGACTTATATGGCAAGTGGACTTTACAAATATTCTCTGAAACAGCAAGGCCCAGAGGTTTTATATTTTGTATGTAACATTGTATAGTGGTCCTCTACAAATATTGTTCAAATGATTCCCCTGGAGTACAAAGAAGCCCCATCCTGGAGTCACATGATTTCTATCCACTTATATGGAAAGTAGGCTTTGAGAATCTCCTCCACTGAAACCGCAAGGCCCAGAGGTTTCATATTTGGCATGAAAATTGTATAGCACTGTGGTCTTCAACAAATATTGTTAAAATTATGCCCCTGGCGTAGAAAGTGGCCACTCTGTGGGTCACATGTTTTATGTAGACTATAACAATCTTCTCCTGAAACTGCAAGACCCAGATCTTTATACTCCGGTAAGTGGTTTGGTGCCATGTTGCCCTCTTTTTATAAGCCATTATGAGCCGTTATTCACTTTTTGTATGGTTTTTACGGTTATTTGGTTTTAATATATGACAATATATCTGAAGTAAGATCGTGCATACACGCTTTATAGTCCACTTGCCACATAAGTCTAAAAAAACCATGTGACCCTCAGGGTGTGACCAGGTTTGATCCCAGGGGCATAATTTAAAAAAATAATCATTGTAGAGGATCACTTTACAATGTTACATACAATACATTAAACCTTGGACCCTTGTGGTTACAGAGGAGAAGATTTTTAGTCATTTTGCTATTTAAGTCTATATAAACCATATGACCACCAGGGCGTGGCCAGATTTGACCACGGGGCTTCATTTGTAAAATATTTGTAGAGGACCACTATACAATATTACATACCAAATATATGCCGGCCCAGCTAGCTCAGTTGGTAGAGTGCTAGACTATCAATCCGGGGATCGTGAGTTCATACATGTATGAAACTTCATACATAGATACCTTATAGTGAGACCTCTCTTGGGATTGCATATGGGGTGGTTGGGGTCAAGGTCGCTGTTACTAAAAATATAAAAACAGTTTCTGCTCAGTAACTTGAGAACTCATTGAGTCATTAATGAAACTTAATACATAGATACTTTTTATTAAGACCTTGCTTGGGATTGCATATGGGGTGGGTGGGGTCCAGCTCTAGGTCACTGTTACTAAAAATAGAAAAACGGTTTCTGCTCAGTAACGTGGGAACGCATTGAGATATTTTAATGAAACTGAATACATAAATACCTTATATCAAGACCTCACTTGGGATTGCATGTGGAGTGGGTGGGGTCAAGGCCATGGTCACTATTACTAAAAATAGAAAAACGGTTTCCTCTCAATAACTTGAGAACACTTTGAGATATGTTAATGAAACTTCATACAAATGCTATAAGAGCTATTTTAACAGAAAAGGCATTGATTATAAATCCCGGTTTTAACCTTTTAAACTCATCAGAAAAATTTAACTTTTTGATGTCAGATGATCGTTAAATCCACAGCCAGAGCTTGTCATAGTATTTTAATTAAGCGCCGAAACCACTTGTGTATATGATCTTATTTGTTTAGTACTACACATACAGAATAACTACTTCTTATACTTACATAGCGATCTATTTGTTGTACATAGTCCTACGGTTTTTTATTTCATTGTTTTAAGATTACTATTTATTTTTGCATTGAAGATCATACACATCTTTGTTTTAACATGACATTACTACTTTACTAACCTTATCGTATTTAAATGTTGTTTTTTTTTAGAATGTTTGTCTCTCATAGCTCTATTATGAGTGGTTTTGTACATATATGTCATGTTTTTATATTGTTATAGTCTTTGTTCTATGTACAAAAGTGAGACGTTAATAAACTATTCTGTCTGTCTATGGGGGTGGGTGGGGTAAAGGTCAAGGTCACCATAACTAAAAATAGAAAAACGGTTTCCGCTCAATAACTTGAGAACACATTGAGATATTTTGGTGACACTTCATACATTATATATACAAGATACCTTATATCAAGACCTAGCTTGGGATTGCATAAAGGGTGGGTGGGGTCAATGTCGAGCTATCCGTTACTAAAAATAAAAAAAACAGTTTCCACTCAATAGCTTGAGAACACATTGAGATATTTTAATGAAATTTCATACATAGATATCTTATATCTAGACCTCTCATGGGTGGGGTGAAGGTCAAGGTCACTATTACTAAAAATAGACAGTTTCCGCTCAATAGCTTGAGAAGACATTGAGTTATTTTAATGAAACTTCATATGTAGATATCGTATATCTAGACCTTGCTTGGGATTGCGTATGGGGTTGGTGGTGTCAAGGTAAATGTCACCATTATTTTTATCTTTGTGCTGACATTAATGTAAAAAAATTTGCGTTCGAAAAATGTGGTTGTCGTGGAAGTTCCACGTTTCTTGTTATCATAATGTCTAGGTTAAGTTCAATAATCAGTCAAATCACCTCAGGAATTGTGGAGGTATAGACCTTGAATGATATAAAATTAGCGTTTTTAGCCGTTTCTGCTCTCTAAATCCAACTGTTTTCATCCAAACTTCACGCAACTTCATAAAAATGTTTGTTAGGCTTAAAAAAAAAAATTGTTTGTTTCAGGTTGACCAAAAGAATTAGGTCAACTCGAAGATTTTAAAACTGAATTAATATTAAAAACATATATGTAATATCCTTAAACATCATTTTAAAGTGGATTCTATCAAAACTAAATACTTATTTAACCCAAAAAACATTTAATTATTGAAGAACATAAATAAAACAAAAAAATATCTGACAACTGCAATAAAATGTTCTAAGGTTGGGGCATTTTTACCGTAGGTTGGGTAACCTGAAACAAACATATTTTTTTTATGCATAATAATAATATCTAGATCACGTTCGATAATCAGCAAAATTGCCCCAAGAATTTTGGAGTTATTGCCCTTGAATTATCTGAAATTGACCTTTTTAGTGGTTTCTGCTCTCTATCTCCAACAGTTTTTATCTGATCTTTACCAAACTTCACAAAAATGTTTCTTATAATAATATCTTGGGCTATTTTTAAAGGTTTCTGCTCTTTAAATCCAATTGTTTTCATCTGATCTTAACCAAACTTTATGAAAATGTTTATTAGCATATTTTCTTGGCCAAGTTCGATAATCAGCCAAATCGTTCCAGGAATTATTTAGTTATGGCCCTTGAATTATCTAAAATTAGTCTTTTTAGCTGTTTTGTTTTTCTAAGTCCCAACACTTCATAGCCGATCTTCACCAAACTTGGTGAAAATTTTGTGGTCATATTATCTCAGTTTGATAATTGACCAAATTGTCCCATTAACTGTGGAGTTATGAGTCTTGATTAATCTAAAATTAGCCTTTTTAGCAATTTAAACCTAGAGGGTGCAAAACTGTTTTACAAACAGCTCTTGTTAAATATTTTAACCTAGATGGTGCATAACTGTTTTACAAACATCACTTGTGTGCACATTATTGCCATGATTTTGTGGACACAAAATAAGGGATTGAGTGATGGATTGCATAAAGAAAATAAGAAACACACTTGTTTGAAGAAATATTTTATTCACACAGCAAATACAATGCTACATATGATGCTTTCCAGAGTTTCCGTGAGTTGCTTTGTCACAATTGTTTAAATTTTTGTAATCTATTACATACGTTAACAGTTTTACAGAATTGGCTATTGAAATTTTGATATAAAATTAATAAAATTTACACATTGACATGTGATAAAATTATGGCAGTCTAAAGAAATAATTAAGAAATAATTACTATAAATCTCAAGCTGGAGTGTTTTGTTTTACTAATTGTTGGTTAATTATCATACATTTCTTGATTTTAATAAATGAGAACTATGGGAAATGATAATCATTTTGTCTCGTGCCTAATTCATATTCAACAAAACATTTATTTAGAAAATTATTTCGAACAATACCCTGATCTGATGAAAAATAAAGTTCGTAGAGTGTGGATAATTATTTATTTTATATCAATTAATAGTAGTCAAGTTTTTGACTGTACATGACTCAGTATACAACTTCACATTTCCTTAAGGAAGACTACATAAGTTTCAACAAGATTCGATGATGCTCATAGCAATCTCTTGCACAACCGCTTCATTTCATTCGCCTCTGTAATTGGCTCGGAAAGTAGTCCCAATGCATGTGGTTTTAGTCACATGATCATAACATTCAAAACGCAATGCACAACACCGTCCACTCTTAGGAATCAAATTTACGATTTTGTCCCCCTTTATGATAATTAAAAAAAAAATATTAATTATTTTTATGATAATTTCAAAACCATTTAATCTTTATGTCTATGCATGTGGTCTTAAAAATCCATTTAATTTGCATTGAATACATTCTTTCCGATTTGACAAGATTCTTGTCATTGTATGTTGAGAGTAATGAACGACAACTGCTAGGAGATTGTGCACAAGCTTCTTAATATTAAACACAAGGGCCAGAGATGATCCTTATTTTATTAATATTCAAACTTCACTGGGTCCAATGAGCTTCAGTGTTCAAAAGAAGAAAATTCTGTGAGAAAGATTCGAAAGTATTTAAATCAGAAACTACTGGAAAGCAGTTTTACTTGTATACACACATACAGTTCAATGTAATAACAACATTAAGTATCAAAACAATTTTCCCTGCATTAATATGAACAATTTCCAAATCAATACCTTTTGCTATTTGATAGGCCATTTTTAAAGCAGCAGTCCAGAAATATGTTCATAAAAATAAACCTTTGCAGAAGTCGTTTCTGGTGGACATCTTACTGATCAGAATACAAAAAAACGCATGAAATCAGTAAAATAAAAATGTTTGGTAAATTTTTATCGTATAATTATCTGTATGCCTTAACTGGCGATGCCTGTGGAGTAAATCAGCATGTACATAAGTGTATTTTCTGTTCATACCAAGCGTTTTCCAACATAGACATTATAAATAAATGCCATTAACGTTCATTAGAACTAATGCCAATTTTAGATGTATTGAATTATATTCATAATTCTATGGACTGCGGCTTTAAAGACATATGACACACTATACGTAACTTGACAGCAGCTATGTTATTACAACATTGACCATTCTTATACAACAAAGAAGCATTATACAAATTGATTACTTTGTACTTTCTCGGCCAGATTAACTATACTATGATACAATTATCGTTGTTTATTTGTAAGTGCAATAAAGGAAAGATCCAAAGCAAAATGGCAGGGTTCTGCTTCTTTGTTCTCCCCTCCCCTGCTGCCTATGGTCTGGTCAACACAAGAGTGTGGAAATTTCATTTGAAGTTGAATACATTTTTGCAAATATCAATGAGAAATTAATAGACTATGTTAAAAAAACTTAATGAGAAGCTTTAAATCGATTTACCAAATTATTAGAAAATATCAAAGCAGCACCCCTGTACTTTTGTTTTATCATAGGTCCTTCTAGTCTATGCATCATGGGCAACAACACCTGCCCATCAAGCTTGGTGAACATTGTGCTTGGTGAACCTTCTATATATTCTTATTTGAACTTGAGCTGTTAATACATTGAACAAAAAATGTACAAAAGGAAATCAAACACACACACAAAAACCCTAAACAAAGATCCCATGGGCCAGAATGCACAATTGAGTAAGGAATAACACGTATTTGAGCTGGATTTTTTCGCTAGAGCTTTTATATTTTCTGTACTCTATTCAGTTCAAAAAATGTTGGATGGCCAACATTTTCATTTTGCTGTTGTTGTTTTTATTTGAAACTATTGTGAAATTTGATTACTATTTCCAATTATATTTTTTTTAATAGATTAAGAGTCCCAAACAATGTTACTTGCAATAAGCAATGAGAGTCATTTTACAAGTAATAGACACAAATGGCCCATGGAATCTTTAAAGGGGCATATTAATGGTAGGTTGCAAAAAAGTTTATACACAGATAATTAATATTGTTAAAGGCACATGTTCCGCTGGAATAGATACTGCTTTGAAAATAATAAAATTGTATTTGTATGCAGATTTAAAGAATATCTACAAAAGCATAGCCGTTATGCCTTACCATACTATAAAACACTTCATATGTTGTTTACACTGTTCAGCATGCTTTTACACTAATCAGATATGTAAACATATGCTGTGTTGATAAACAGTTTACATGGTTAACAATGTTTTTTTTGGAATAAGAAAATGTTGTTAAAAGTTGAGTAGCACTGATCGAGTAACATTGAGTTATAGTACTGTCAACAAGAGTTGGTAAAAAAAAAAACTTTCTTTCCTTAATTAATAGTTGTCCATGTTGAATAGACACTTTCTCATGTGCTGCTATTGATATAAACACAATGCACATGCTGAATCATGTGAACAACTGATAAGAAAATTTTAGTATTGTGTTTGATTTTATTGTTCTGAGTCTGAATCCTACAAAAACCATGTACTCAAACATTATTTTTTTCATACTTGTTTATATATTTTGTTGACATTCAGTACACATTAAGGCTGTTCTAATAATATTTTCAGATCAAGGGGAATGTTCTTGTTTTAGTATCTGTTTGTATTTTACATGTCAGCATTTCATTCAAATACCATCAATATGCCCTTAAATATATCCAAAGTGTATGATAATATATATATAACAAACAACACCTTGTCCCCATACACATAAAAACACAAATATATTTAACTAACAAAAACAAAGTCCCCATATACATTAAAACACAAAATACATAACATACTAGAAGTTCTATAGCTCGCAAACATTCATTAACCTGGCACACGTGTAGCGTAAATCGCCTGCTTGAATTGTTTCTAATATTTTATGCTTGGTTTAGTCCGTGCACGTGCTTCACATGTTTAACGATACCATAACAGTATTTTCTGTAACATTTCTTCAGTTTAACTCCAGTCAAGTACATAATCTAATATATGCATCTTAACATTTTTTTATTATATTCATGCAAAAAGGTCAGTGTCAGGTTAATGTTTGCGAGCTAAACATGGCCCCAAGCTCATTAAAATCGTCTCCTGGTGCCATTAATAACAAATAGGTTACAATACACCAATGCCACTGTATGGGCTTACTCTTTCACCACTGCTTTATTAACTGACTGGATTTGATGACTACACATTAGCAGGTCACGTTCAGATGCCCTTTTTAAAGCCATTGTGGTCTTCAAAATGATGTGGTACAACAAATATACCACCAAAACTTAAATTACATTTAAACACATTTAAAAAACATGCAGTCCTAGGTCTAATCGCCTCAAGTAACACATTAGGCCAAAATAATTAATTGTGTATTTGGGGCTAACTGTCTGAGGTTGGGTCGGGATCAAGTTTTTTTTAAAGACACGTTTCAGTTTATAAAACGTTGAAAATTATCTAAATTCTGATGAATATGGAATTCATAGAAAACAACTGACAATTATCGCTAAAAACTTTAGGAGAGGTTTGCTTGGTAGGGTTCGGTTGCCCAAAACACTTATGGTTTTGCTAGTGAAAATTAACTGTAAATGATCTGTTTCTGCATATCAGTGGACAATGCAAGAGTTTTGAAAAACTTGGTTGTGAAACAACTTATTTCATTGGAAACAGAACAGCTAAGCACTGTCAGAGCTTGATCATATGGAAGGTTACCTGTAATTCAATGTCTTTCGATCCAAACAGCAAATTTTTAGAGCAGTGTTAGAATTTGATTTTAATGAGATTTTAATTGGCCTCGAGGTAAAATAAAAAAAAAAATCTTGGATAACTTACTTGATTATATATGAAATACTAAATACATGTTTGGAAATGCAAAGCACAAACCATATAAATGATTATGTGGAATTGCCTTTCCTTTAATAAGGGGCAAACTATTTAATTTATGTATTCATTAAAACTATCACAAGCAAAGCAGCTTTAAAAATGTGTTCATGTAGGCAATTATATGTTCAGTAGCATACAAATAAACATATAGGTATTTAATATGCTCACAAGTAGCATACAAAGGAACATATGTATTCAAAGTTCACATATGAAGCACTCATAGGAACATAAGTATTCAACATTTGCATCAGTAACATAGAAAGGAACATACTTATTCAATGTTCGCATCAGTAACATACAAAGGAGGAAGGATTTCCAAAGTTCACACCGGTAACATACAAAAGAATGTAGTTATGCACTGTTCCCATTTGGAACATACAAAGGAACATAAGTATTCAATATTCCCATCAGTAACATACAAAGGAGGAAGGATTTCCAAAGTTCACACTGGTAACATACACAAGAATGTAGTTATGCACTGTTCCCATTTGGAACATACAAAGGAACATAAGTATTCAATATTCTCACCAATAACATACAAAGGAGGAAAGAGTTATGTAAATGTTCACACCAGTAATATAAAAGAGCAAACTTATTTGAATGTTTACATCAATAATGTACATAACAGCAATGTTATAAAATGTTAACAGCAAGAAAAAGGGAAGTAAATACATTAAATGTTTATATACCTAACGTACAAACCAGCAAAGATATAAAATGTTCATGTCAGTACCATACAAACAAGCACATTTAAAAAAAAAAATCAACAACAAAAAAGCACAAAGATGTATTTTTAAAATTCATATGACAAAATGTAATGGCACAAATGTTAACATCCATAATATGCAAATAAAAATTTGGAATGAATGAAAATTAATTAATTAAGATGAATGCACACAGGTACAGTTTGTGCTTTGATTGACAAGTTGTGATAAGATTACATTGATTATATATTTATTTATTTTAATTATTGGATGTTTCTTTAATTGATGTACATTGTCTTGCATATTTATTGTGCCCTCTATTCTAAACGACTATAAATTTTTGAACAAGAAAGGCAGACATTAAACTGTAAATAAGAAATGTACATGTAGCAGTCAGATATTTGACTCAGGTTGCAGACAAAATAAACTTATTTTGTGTTAAGATAACTTTAAGGTTCGTATGTATTTGTATGCTTGAAACCATAAATATATATATATATTTTATTTTATTTTTTACTTGTATACAGAGTTAACACATTAACAGATATTCACTTTAGTAGTACACAGACAAAATCATGCATACGATTAATGTTATTTACTTCATGCCGAAAAAAAAAAAAATGACCAAACCAAATTATTATATGGAATATTCTCATAAACAACATGCAAACCAGTATAGCATCAAATTAATCATTAATAATTACAAGATTACAACATAAATCATATACAGTGTTCATATTTGTTGGATAAAACAGACTGAATGTTTCAATGTGTGGAGTTTAAAGGAATTTTAACTCACCCTAACTGTAAAAACCCACAGTACAAAAAATGTCTTTGTTTTTGCTGTTATGATTAATATAGTTAATAAAATCTACAAATGGACACCAGCTTAATACAAATTTTATATTAAGAAAAAATGCTTTTATGACCACACATATTTTTATAGTGCATTAAAATTTATTATTGGAACGTTCTCAAAAAGTAAAAATCTATAACTGTTTATGTTTATAACATACTTCATATCATTGTCATTTATGAACAACAAATTATGGTCTTCGCATGGATCACACAAAGAAATTTAATGTTGAATTTACAGGTATTCTGCTGGCTCAAAAAACGTTGTCGCCACTAAAATTCAGCACTTCTAAAAAGCCAATTTTGTTTTTCATTGACATAATTCTAATAATAAGTAATTGTCACTATTAAATAGCATTCTTACAATTAAGATAAAGCAGTATACTTGTAAATTGTAGGGAATTTAAATTTAACAACACTTTATGTTAACAAATTTAGTAAAGTTGGTTAATACCTACAAAATACTACAAATTACTACCTACTTCCGACTGGCCCCTAGGGTCGTGAAAATAGTTGACACTATCAAAATAACGCTTTACAGACAGATTGGATCCTCCTTCTTATGCCTAGGTCACAAATAGATTTAGCAAAATTTTCAGCTTCCACTGCCCGATTGCAACGGCTGCCTGGAGGGCACCGTCCGATTGTGCCTGATTTTGGATAAAACAGACACTGTCCGGGGGCAGTTCCTTATTTGTGAGAGGGGCATCATTCAGATCTTCATTTGTTGATTTTACAACTGTCTGTCCATACTTAATGTTTAAATTCATCATTATTTAGGACAAAAAGTTTGTTGATGTTTAGAAATAAATCCACACACAGAACTGTTTCCTTTGTTTTAGCCTTGTTTTGAAATGAAAATATATCACATGTCCAAAGATGCTCTCTTTTGCTAGCAGTTTTGTTGTTTTAAATTGAAATTTCACCTATTGCAGATAAAATAATCTCACAATTATAACTAGTCAGAAGCATAACTCTAAGACTATGAAATATATCAACTTGAAACTTCAAAGGTAGATAGATCTCATTAAGGAGAAGTGCAGTGCACAAGAACCGTTACTCTGTATCACATACTTTTGGAGTTATTGCCCTTTGTAAATGTTCATACTTATTTTTGTGTCGCATTTTTGGTTTTAATAAGTCTTTTCTCTGCAATTAGCCAGAGTGCAGTGCTTTTGAAGATTTCAATAAATCTGTTACAAAAAATTTGAGCATTAACCTAAAGTGCTTCTTCATTTGGATTCACGTAAGCTATCCGGGGTCAGGCGACACATCTCACTCGCGGAGTTCTAGTTTTTTATATTGAATATTTTTACATCAGTAACAAAAATGTACATTTAACAATGTCTGCATACAAAACATAAAAACTATGATACATTAAGAAAAAAACAACAACATAAAATGCATGGAAAGGAATACCTTTTCAGGATAAGTCTTTGCTATGTTTTTCATTATAATTTTTCCAATAATTAACAGAAAAATCTTGCAAATCAAAGGTGCATAATAATGATAATGTATTTGTTATGTTCATTAATCTTCATACCACGTTATTAAGCTCCAAGATTTACTGTTAACCTAAAGTATTTTTCAGTAGAAGAAAAACAAGTACATTTTGTAAACATGTACAACAAAATCAGGTACATATAATAAGCCAATCTATTAGCACCTGATATTGTAGCAACCAAATAAACTGTTAATAACATCATCATAGTATGATTTGATACAACTTTTTACGAAATTGTACATTTTTTTTTTATATCCTTCTCCATTGTCTCAATCTTTTTTCCTAACTCTATATGTTGATGCTTCAGCTCTTTATGTTGTTTCGCATACTCCTCCTCCTTCGCTTTATTTTGTTTCGCATACTCCTCCTCCTTCGCTTTTTTTTGTTTCTCATACTCCTCCTCCTTCAGTTTTTTTTGTTTCTCATACTCCTTCTCCTTCAGTTTATTTTGTTTTTCATACTCCTTCTCCTTCAGTTTATTTTGTTTCGCATACTCCTCTTCTTTCGCTTTATTTTGTTTCGCATACTCCTCTTCTTTTGCTTTATTTTGTTTCGCATACTCCTCTTCTTTCGCTTTATTTTGTTTCGCATACTCCTCCCTCTCTTGAACTGCCTTAGAGAGCATATCTGCATACAGTTTTTTTAGATTTTGAACTTCAATTTCTTGTTTTGCCCTAGCTTCAGACGATTCTTTTGCTATTCGTTCATGTTCTTTCTTATACTCCTCCATCGCTCTAATCTCTATTTTGAGTGCCTCTGCTTTTACAGCTTCAGCAAGTTCAGCTTGTTTTTTAAAATGTGAGTTGAAGTAAGGAATAGGCTTGCTAGCATTTGCACTGTCAATGGAAGTGAACATGTCTTTTATCATATCTTTTTTATCTATTGGTGAAGCTTTATTGTCTATGTACAACACCTTATCTTTACAAAACCTGAATACAGATGTAACTGCTAGCTGTGCACACTCTGTATTGCTTGGCATGTGCTTTTTACCTTCATCTTCATCTTTAGTAAAAGTCATGATTACAAAAGTGTAATCACTAGCTCCATCTTCAAAGAATGCGATGATTCTGCGAAATTGATTGTTCACATCTGAGAATTTATTTGGATCTATTACAAAACAAACAGCATTAAATCCTGGTTGCAAATTGTTCTCGCTTTCTAACAGTTGTTTATTTAAATCTGTGTCACTTAGACTCAATATATTCTTCATCGAGAATTCCACAATCTTTATTTTGCGACCAAAGTTTTGCCCTTCCTGAAAAATAAAAATAATAAAAAGTTATTAATCAGCAAGATAGTAAATATTTCATCTGGATGCAAAAGGTAGAATTCTTAAACAAGAGGGCCAAGATGGCCCTGGGTCAATCACCAGAGTTTAACAAATCATAGTAGCTTCAATCTCAGTTCAATCAAATCCTAACATTGTTAGGATCTGAAGACATTGTATAACATGTAACATTCAAATGACCTTCCTAGCAATGAAATATCAGCCCTGCAGCGCCCAATGAATTAGCCTTTTGCACAGCAATGCTTGGCTATGGTTTCTGAAAAGTGATGCATTTCCAGCTGATCCTCGGGAATGAATCATTAACTGTTAAATTTTTACTTGGATAACAATGGATATACTGGTACCTTACATGAGTAAACATCCTGTGTACCTTGTTCTGAAAGCCAGTCTTTAAATGATCCAATAAATTTTCCATCGTTACATAGTTTCTGTTTTAATTCCAAGACATGTGTATTTCGTCAACCCCATTTAAATCTCCAATTTATCAAATGCAACAAAACAATCTCATTTACACCCTTAATATTTTGCCTAGAGTGCTAATTCATTAGCTCTATTTACAGTGGTTGCATTGTTCAGGTACAGTAGTATTGATTGATGCCTTTTCACACCAAACCATGTGCTGGGAGTGTTACACACTTACTTGCTACAAACTGCTAGACATGGGCCCAATTGAGCAGCAGAGACATCAAAGACTTTTGAAGTCAGTCTGACACACCATTGCTATGGGTGTTGCTAACAGTTTGCAGATTTGGAAGCCCATGGAATTTATGATGTTTTGCTGTCACTCTTAATTTTATCATGTGTTAATATTCATGATGCATGTTTTTAATGGATTGTTTTTGTTCTTCAAATTGAAAAAATTATTGCAAGGTAATTTGAACGCAGTGTTTTATTGATAAAAAAACTTTATGAATTAATAATTAACAAAATATAATTAATATATAATTTAAATTGTTTAGTTTCCAAAACAGTGTTAAGACTATTAATCTAAATGTAGTGATTGTAGTTCAATATGTATAAATCATTTAAATGTGTTACGAATTAAAGTAGTCAAGTTTTACAAAATGACACAAATGATGTTGACAGCTTCATTATTGTATTCTTTGTTTTTGTGTTATTTCTATAATTAATTATACAAAATCGGAACTATTAAAATTAATGAGATAAATAAAGGTAAATAAAGGATAAATTTCATAGGGCAAACTATCATGAATCATGTGTCTTAAATTGCTAAAATTTTGAAACTAAATAAAAAAAAAAATGATATGGGGGCATACCCTGAGCCCCTAGATCAATCGCACATTCCAGATTTGAAGCTCTGGCCTCCTCTATTGGTAATTGGGCCTTCTTGAAAAAATCTTAATGACCACCCTGAGTATGTGTGCTTTATATATGAGGCGATACTACTACATTTTGAAGGCAACAGTTTGATTGGCTCCTTAAAAGGTAATCTGAACCTGACCCCTAATGCTAAGGCATCAGATCTAGTGAGCGGAATATACTAGCATCAGACTGGAGATGACTTTAATGAGATTGATAGTAGCTTGTACAAAATTTAATGTAATAACATATGCCCTTATCCAAGCTTTAGCGCTGGATTAAGGTCATTATTGGAGTAGAGCCGGAGGCTAAGCATGTATAGATCCATTCTGGACGTATGAGGGGATCCGCACTTTAAACAGTGAAAAAATCTACTATGTTCTAACCTAACCATGCACATGCGCAGTTGCAATGGAAATGACACACCGAAAACATGCATTGGTTTTGTTGCCATCAATACCAAAAGGGCGGGGATTCATAAAATCATATGAAACATCAAAAAGGATAAAAAAAATCCATAAAAGCATAATATAATTATGCACAATAAACAAGAGGTGGGTCTATGCATGCTCAGCCGCCGGCTTTACTCCAGTAATGACCTTCATCCAGCGCTAAAGCTTGTATGAGGGCACATTATTTTCATAAAGCCTTCAGCTTTCACATGTATAGATAGCATTTTGAAAGGCAACAAAACAAAAACTTCCATTGAACTTAACCAAAATACATTTCTAATAATTTATTGAGCCTAGTAACATATCATCGTAGGACCAAACCAGACAGAACAGCATTACTGAAAAACACATTGCTTGAACTATTCAAAGTACATGTATAATAAAACTTTCTAAATGTTTTTGTCCGACTTCCAATCTACAGTGTCTAAAATAGTCCTTAATGAACATCTGTTGTAAAAGCTACAGATGTAGAAGCACCTCTGAGTAATTAAATGTGCCTAAACATGGTCAGAGTCCAAACCAGAAAATTCCATTATGGACTTCAACCATCTAGCAACAGTGCTAGTAGTCATTTGCTTGAAAGTTTTATAGTATACAAGCACAAACTGTGACTTCCTTACAGATTCTATATCAGCAATATAGGCAAGCAGTGTATGCATAGCGCGCAGTGCCTCATCATGAAAATGCTCCACTTTCAATGTAAAAGAATGTCCTAATAAAGACTTTTTAAACATATTTGAAAACAGTAAACACAACTCCCTGTTATTTAATAAACATATTATCAATATTCTTAGATACCAAGGTCTGAGCTCTTGGTGCCAAAGCCAGAAGAGCTACAGTTTTCAAAGTCAACATCTTCAAGGATAAAACCTGTATAGGCACTAATGTTTTCAAATAGTTCAACACAACAGACACATCCCATGAAATAATATACCGGGGTTTAGGAGGTAGGCACAGAAAAACACTTTTCATAAACCTAGATACTAAATCACAATCCTTACCCAACGATTACTTAAAAAAGGGAAATAGTTTTTAGCAGCATAGCTTGATGTGTGTTAATCACTGAATATGATTTTCTCAATCTAAAAGATAATACAAATAACTAAGTATCACTGCTTCAGTTGTGAAAAGGGATAACTACCCTGGATACTATTCCAAGTATACAAGTGCTACCATGGGAATTGGAACTGCTTCTTTGTTCTGACTGAACAAAGTATGCAAATGAACTGTTCAACTGGCCAGGAAATTCCCAGGATGTTATGAGATTTCATGATACAACCCCCCCCCCCCCCCCCCCCCCGCCATCAAGTGCAGATGCCTCCTCAAAGAGTGAAGTTGATAGTTATGTGGTGGAGCCAATAGGTTCTTGTCCCTGGATAACCTTATTGAAATGGATAAATTGATTCCAAAAATAACACTTTTTCACCTTGTATATCAATATCTTGTTTACCACCTTTCCAATCTTATTAAATGGAGGAAATATATATGGAATTCATTCACTCCAAGGGAAATTAAAGGCATTAATTGCGTTAATGCCCGGTTCTGGAAACCGGGACACAAAAATAGGAAATTATTTATCCAGCTTGGAGGAAAATAAATCAATATCAAAGTAAATACATTGTCTACACAATCTCTGAAACATTACACATTTCAGTTCCCATTCAGTAGAGTCCAAGAAAATTGTAAATTAAAAATCAGATTTGTTTTGAACTCCGGGATCATAAATTGCAGACGAAATAATATCTCTTTCAAAACACCAATACCAAATTACTTTAGCAAGAGAATCCATACATGTAGCTAAAGCCATTCATCCAAAATCATTTATATAAGAAACAGCTCTTACATTATCTGACTGTACTTGAATGTGCTTACTGCGATAACTGCTATACAGTGACTGTAATTAGTAATACTTTGACAAAAGCCCAAAACAATAAATATTAATTCTTGACACCATTTGCATACACCTACCATAAGCATGGAGATGCCTGACTAGGTTGACACAAGCAACTCCTTCAAATGGGGCATAGGTTTGGCAAAGATCAACTGGGTTTTGTCTAATGAATTTCTTGCGATAATTATGCTGTGGGAATATTGAAGGCCAATAGAATTTGGCAAATTTTCGGTGTTAATTCGTTAAATTTGCCTGACAAATTCATGTATCAATTATATTGACGTAAATTACTAGTATTTATCTTATTCATGTTTTACTGGTGTAAACATGGAGCTACATGATCGGTTTATTCACGGTACAGATATTAATAATTATTGAGTTTATCTCAAATTAATGTTGGAGGCCGATATATTTTCTTATAGTGTCCATAAAATCCGAGAAGTGTCCTTAGTAGGGACCGAAAAATCTGGGGTCTGAGAAGGCTCCTTATTAGGGAACGAAAAATATGGGGTCCGTGAAGTCACAGCTTGGTCCTCTCGTATTATATTTAGGGTAAACAAGAAATGTCTTTAAAAAAAAATAATATTGAGATGCCATTTACAAATGACCTAAACAGACGGCCAAGATGATCGGTTACGGGACTTCTCAGATCCCAGATTTTTTGGTACCCACCAATATTAGGAGACTTATTGGACCCCAGATTTTTCAGACACTATAAGAAAACTTCTTGGACTCAAAAGTTAAATTGAGATAAATTTATTAATTTAAAAATTAAATAAAATTATCATTAATATCTATGCTGTGAATAAACCAATCATACAGCTCCATGTTTCCACCAGTGATATATAAAAAACAACAATAATTTATGTTTACATAATTGTTATCTGAATTTGTCAAGCCAATTTAACAAATCAACAATTTAAGAAAGTAATTTAGGGAATTAATTAAAATTATTATGTATTAGACGAGTCTATATAGTTATTTATAGTATCGGTAATATAACATTATTGTTAGTTATCTAATATAATAACGATTTGAAGTCAAATAAGCATTCAAACTGTGTATTCCAATAACAAGCAATAGTCAGGGAACATTCAGCGATTTTTGAAATGTAAATACTTTATTTTTGATAACGCAAAAATAACAATTCATTAGACTATGACGATTTTAAATTATATCAGTAGATATATGATATATCAAGGGTTCCTGTGTATAATTAGTATTGCAAATTGTGTATTAATGCTACGTGAATAACAATTTGACATATTCCAAATCTTCTTTCATAACATTACATCTATATAAAATAATGCATTTTTTTTACAGATTAAATAACATCTACTGGAGAAGTTGATAGAAAGATGCAATTATAAATAATCGTTAATAAATCGTAACCACAATTTTAATTCAAATTAACAGTAAGTTTATGAATATATAAATTCACCATTTATTGAAATTTTTAGGTTTATGATTCTCTGAACGCTGTTATTGATGCATGTACGAGTATATTAATAACACAGATATTCAACGGTTGCTAACTAGGCTCACTATTTTTAGAATGACACTACTGTTTCTGGAACTCGCTAGAACCAATGGGCTACATGGAACGGCAAATCTGCGTATGAGATTTATGAATGGGAACATTGCACAATTGCTATTTATAGAGCGTACCGCTTATATAAATGTAGGCTAAACAAAATAGTTATTTCGTTACGTGAATCAATATAGCATTCTGTTTATGGCATACAATGACAAAATACGTTCAGTATTAGCCTCAGTTCTAGAGTATATATCGAGGATATATTTATAACTTCATTTTAACCGCTTATGTAAACAATTATGTAAATTTTTAATCCCCAAAGGTATGCAACAGTTATTGGTATACGTAAAACCATTGTTTGAAGTTTGCATTCCCTAAAATTAGAAGATTTGCCCAATTATATTGGCATTCAATTTTCCCGCTGCATAATAATTGCAAGAAATCTGGGTCAATAGTGATCTTAGACAGCTATGCTGAAAAAATGACATCTCAATATTAATTTCTACGCCGATCATCTTTTTTTAAAGACATTTATTGTTGCTGTTAACATTATTCTTCCACCAAAATATAACTTCCTGACCCTTGCCTCAGACAGCGGCAATTTAATACTAAAGTCTACAGAATTCTGGATACCTACTAATTTTTCTCTTATAAGTGTACAGTAACGCATCTTCGCTTCACAATTTGCAAAATATGTATCAGTGACAATTCCACAGAAATAAGCTAATTGTCTGACATCAATCCACTCTAAAGAAACCAGCATGTGGCCATAGAAATGATATTTTCCATTCTGTTATCAGCCAAGTAAACCTTAAACTTGACAGAATCAATAATAACCAAAGAATGTAATTCTCTGACAAGGTTGTTACACATATTGGTGCCAGTTCATATCAAAACCTAATGCAACCAAGCTATCCACCAATGTATTGGTATTATAAAAACTCCAGTTTGATATGGTTCATATTAATGGAGTCATCAATATAATAACATTGAATGTTTTGCATTTTAAACCATGCAAAAACAGGTTTGAGAAGTTTCATAAACAAATATGGTGCGTTTGATAAAACAAAAAGAAAATATACACATTTGTATAGTCTGCCATTCCTCAAAAATTTCAGGAATTTAGTGTCCGTTTCATGTATAGGAACCAAAAATTAAGCATCAGTGAGCTATATTTATGAAAAATAAACATTCCTATGTACAAGATCTAAAACAACATAAAAGGGTCTCTCTTGCTAAAAAAAGGTTGTATTCAACCAACTGATTCAAATATTTTAAATTAATAACTGATCTATATTCTCCATTCGACTTGGGAACAATAAATTAAGTTGATATGAATTCACCAGTTTCATGAAAAGTCAAATTCAACGATAGCACATTCATTTAAAATCCATGAATCATTCGTAATTAGTTTCTTTTTTTTTAATGATTTCTTAAATTACCAACAACACTTACTTTATTCAATCCTGATTGTATGGGGCTGTAAAGATTGCAGTCAGTGGTCTCCTAGGAGGCCTGGACCTGCCATACTGTCTGTAACCCCCATAAGTACCTAATTGTGGCTGAGGTTGATATCTACCAACCTGACTGAACGATCCCAAAGGACGTCTAGGATACCTTCCTCTGCCCCGAGAACTGTAATTTTTATTTCCACGGTGACCTCGAACATATATGTAGGAATATGTTCCCAGCGAAACTTGAGAATCACAATTTTTTAATTTTCTTTGGAATACCATTCTCGAACAACATAGTTGTAATGAGCATAGAAGTCTGACACAGACTGGCATACTTCTTAAAACATTGCCGAATTAGATACCTTCTTTGTTAAGATAAATGATACTGAATCTGTCCAAACAGAGTCAGAGAATCAGATAACAAGGTAAGTGCCTACAAAGTTAGATGGCTTTTCAATGACTCGGCCAACTGAATGATAAGCACAATACAGCAGAAACTAAAGACTGAAAATTGACCATAAGCCTGTCATTAGCATGTTCTTTCTTGTCTAATATTCTCCATATCTCCTGGTTGGCAAGTGGTAGTGTAGCCTTGTCCAATTTTCAGGAATTTTATACTCATTCAAGAGCACATCTGTATAGTATTGAACTGTGCAAGACACATTGATAAGCTTTGCAAGAGAGTCTGAAACAGATTTTTCTTTCACAGGTACTTTCAATTGGGGTAAAAACCCTTTCATCGTCACTTATTTTGTCATTCTGACTGTCGCTAGAACCAAACAGAGCTTCAGAAAAGCTACGATTTAAATCACTACAATCCTCATTGTGAGAGACATGTCTAGCATCAAATTCAACTATCAATGGCTCAAATGGTACCCCGACTTCATTGTTGGCCTCTAGTACCAAGTGGCTAACCACATGCTCTGAAAATACCCGAAGGTGAAATGCCAAGCAAGTTCCTCAAAGACAAAATGTCCTTCTGTGACAACTTTGTAATGACAAAAATATTATTGTTACTTTCCGAAGACGTATTCCTCTTGTCTGAGGACGTATTCTTCTTGTCCGAAGACTTACTTCCTTTCTAATTACTCTTTCAGGGTAGTCATACAAGATTCAATTAAGGTTAGGACTTACTTTTCTTCGAGGGCTGCTCCGTTACCGTGTCAGAACAACAGGAAAATTCACCTTCAGATAATGAATTGTCACCTAATTACAAGATATCTTTGTTGTCCAACATGGTGTATAAAAAATAAGAAATAAAGTTTAAATTGACAAGCCCAATTTACGTGTGAACCCCTCAACGCCAAAACGTTTTATGCATGTTTTCGGTGTGTCATTTCCGATGCGACTGCACATGTTTGTGGGTAGGTCCGAGCGTAGTATAATTTTTTGCT
Organism: Congeria kusceri; assembly: GCA_027627225.1. Lineage (NCBI taxonomy): Eukaryota > Metazoa > Mollusca > Bivalvia > Myida > Dreissenidae > Congeria > Congeria kusceri. Next base: position 18,989,620 of record CM051035.1, read on the forward strand.
GTTTGAAGAGCGGATCCCCTCATATGTCCAGAACGGAATGCTATCTATACATGTGGAAGCTGAAGGCTTTATGAAAATAATGATTGTTATGATAGATGTAGCAAATGAAGGATGAACAGTTGGAACTAACTTCCAGACCGGAAATCGAAGCCTGGTCCTTTTGTCACAAGCCCAGTACTTACACCACCAGACAACTGAGGCATCTCTAATATTTGCCTAATATTCTCTCTTTACAGCATCATGCATATTAAACTGTTAGATGCAGAGGCTGTCTACATCAGCACAGAATATAAAATTACACCTCTGAGATAAATACTGAATATAATATTCAAAATAATCTCGAGAATTTACCTAGAATTTACCATTTAAGCTTTTATTACCGCAAGGCGTTACTTACCCTTTTTCGAATGTCTGCTGCCCACTCTGTTGAAGCCTTTTCAGGAAACGTATCTTCTGCCAGAATCGAGTTCCCTGTTGCACTTCTGCCATGGCCAGGAAGTCCAAGGAGGAGAATTCTTAGATCTAACAATAACAGAAACATAACTTATTTTACACTGTTTATCAATTATATTTGCTCATAATTAATTCAAGACAAGAGGGCAAGTAACACCAGACGCTCTACTGGTCCAAGGGCTACTTTTTGTGTTGCCTGAAAAGGCTACATATAGGTGTTACTTTTGTCGGCGGCGGTATCTGCAGCGTCGGCGGCGGTGTCTGCTGCGGTGGCGGTGGCCTCCCCTTTCACTTGTCGGGAGCATAACTCTTAGACTATTAAAGCTATCATCATGAAACTTCATAGGTAGATAGATCTCATTGAGGAGAAGTGCAGTGCAAAAGAACCTTTACTCTGCACCTCATACTTTTGGAGTTATTTGCCCTTTGTTTATTTTCATACTTAAATTTGGCCGGAGCATTACACTAAGACTATGAAAGCTATCAACGTGAAACTTCATAGGTAGATATATCTCATTGAGGAGAAGTGCAGTGCACAAGAACCATTACTCTGTATCACATACTTTTGGAGTTATTGCCCTTTGTTTATTTTCATACTTCATTTTTGTCTGGAGCATAACTCGAACACTATGAAAGCTATCAACTTGAAAGTTCATAGGTAGATAGATCTCATTGAGGGAAAGTGCAGTGCACAAGAATCGTTACTCTGCACCTCATACTTTTGGAGTCATTGCCCTTTGTTTATTTTTATACTTAATTTTGTCCGTTGCAAAATTCTAAAACTATGAAAGCTGTCAACTTGAAACTTCATAGGTAGATAGATCTCATTGAGGATAAGTACAGTGCACAAGAACCATTACTTTGCACCTCATACTTTCGGAGTTATTTCTCTTTGTAAATGTTCATACTAATTTTTGTGTCGCATTTTTGGTTTTAATTAGTCTTTTGTTTGCAATTAGCCAGAGTGCAGCGCTTTTGAAGATTTCAAATAATCAGTTTAAAAAAATTTGAGCATTAACCTTAAGTGCTTCTTCAATAGGATTCATGTAAGGTATCTGGCGTCAGGCGACACATCTGACTCGGGGAGTTCTAGTTAAACAGACTCATCACTTGTAATGCCCCCCTTCGAAGGAGTGGGGGTATATTGCTTTGCACCTGTGAGTCGGTCGCTCGGTCTGTTGGTCGGTCGGTCGAATGGTCGGTCTGTCCGTAGACCATTTCGTTTCCGCTCGATATCTAAAGAACACGATCATTTAAGTTGGTATGCTTGTTACTTAGTAGAAAAGGAAGACGCCTATTGATCTTGAGTTTAAGAGGTAAAAGGTCAAGGTCACCATTGCTAAAAATATAGAAAAACAGGTTCCGCTCAATAACTTAAGAAAGCATTGAGATATTTTAATGAAACTTCATACATAGATACCTTATATTGAGACCTCGCTTGGAATTGGATATGGGGTGGGTGGGGTCAAGGTCAAGGTTTCCGCTCCATAACTTGAGAAAGCATCGAGATATTTTAATGAAACTTCATGCATAGATATCTAATATTAAGACCTCGCTTGGGATTGCATATTGGGTCGCTTGGGTCAAGGTAAAGGTCACTGTTACTAAAAATAGAAAAACGGTTTCTGCTCTATAACTTTAAAACGCATTGAGATGTTTTAATGAAACTTGATTCATAAATACATTATATTGAGACCTCAATTGGGATTGCATACGGGGTGGGTGGGTTCAAGGTCAAGGTCACCGTTATTAAATATAGAACAATGGTTTTCGCTAAGTATCTTGAGAACGCATTAATCTATTTTAATGAAACTTAATCCATAAGAACCTTATATCGAGACATTGCTTGGGATTGCATATGGGGTGGGTGGGGTCAAGGTAACCATTACTGAAATAACTTGAGAAAGCATTGCGATATTTTAATGAAACTTCATACGCATATCTTATGTTGAGACCTCAATTGGGTTTGCTTATGGGGTGGGTGGGGTTAAGATTACTGAAATTAAAAGGGGAAAAACGGTTTATGCTAAATAACACATTGAGATATTTTAATGAAACTTCATACGAAGATGGGTGGGGTCAAGGTCACTGTTACTAAAAATAGAAAGACAGTTTTCACTCAGTAACTTTAAAACCTATTGAGATATTTTAATGAAACTTCATATATATATATATATATATATATAAGGTGAGCGACCTACGGCCATTGTGACCCTCTTGTTTTAGTTATAAAATCTCTTGATAACTATCAAAGACATTAAATTGAAACTCAAGATACTTGTTTATGGTGCTGCCCCATTCTGCAGACATGATAAGGTAACTCAAGGATTTTGTAGGAGTTATTACCCTTTTTCAACTTACAATTTTCGCTTTAGGTCAAATTTCTCAATACTTGCCAATGGGGTTTTGACTTGAAACTCATAAAGTACTTAATCACAGTGATTAATTTATTTTGTAGACAAGAGGAGGTAACTCTATCAAGGACTTCATTAAAGTAATTGCCCTTTTTTCAACTTTGAATTTTTGCTTCAAGTAAATTTTCACACTAACCATAAGAGATATTGACTTGAAACTCAAAATACGTGATCAGAGTTATGAACCCATTCTGTAGACTAGATCAGGTAACTATATCAAGGATTTTTGTGGAGTTATTGCCCTTTTTAGTCCCCTACCGGTGTTTCATCGGAGGGGACTATAGGTCTGCCTTCCGTCCATCTGTCCATCCGTTTGCAAAATATTGTTCCTGCGATAACTCAAAAAGTACTGAAGATACTTCGATTAAACTTGGTATGCATATAAAAAGCAATTGGAGTATTATGCATGACCTTTTATTTTTCACCATAGGTCAAAGGTCACGTTACTGTTACTGTTACTAAAAATAGAAATAAACTAAAACAAACTGGATCCTGCAATAAGTCAAAAAGTACTGAAGATATTTCAGTGTAACTTGGTTTACATATAAACGGCAATGTGAGGATTATGCTTTTATTTTTCACCAGAGTTCAAAGGTCATGTGACTGTTACTTAAAATAGAAATAAACTAAATACTGTTATAATTCGAAACGTACATAAGATATGAGCATGAAACTTGGTACAAAGATTGAACTATAGGTTTTCCATCCATCTATGTGTCTCTCTGTCTGTTCGTCCATATGTTTGTCCATATGTCTGTCCGTCTTCAAAGCCTGGTTCCTGCAACAACTCAAAAAGTACTGAAATTATTTTGATTAAACTGGGTATACATAGAAACAGCAATGTGGCAACGTGAGGATTATGCACGACCTTTTTTTTCACCAGAGGTTAAAGGTCACGTGACTGTTTCTAAAAACAGAAATAAACCTACTACTGTAATGATTCAAAATATATGACCATGCAAGTTGGTACAAAAATTGAACTATAGGTTTGCCATCTGTCTGTGTGTCGTTCTGTCTGTTTGTCCATATGTATGTCTGTCTGTCCATCCCCAAAACCTGGATCCTGTGATAACTCGGAAAGTACTGAAGACACTTTGATGAAACTTTGTAAACGTAGCAACAGCAATGTGAGAATTATGCACGAACTTTTATTTTTTACCAGAGGTCAAAGGTCACGTGTCACTAAAAATAAAAATAAACTTAATACTGTAATATATTAAAAAGTGCGTAATATATGATAATGAAACTTAATGAAACTTGGTACAAAATTGGACTATGGGTTTGCTCTCCATCTGTCTGTTCGTCCGTCGGTCTCACTGTGTCTGTCTGTCCCGTCCCCAAAACCTGGGTCCTGCTATAACTCAAAAAGTACTGAAGATACTTTGATGAAACTTCGTATACATAGAAAGAGCAAGGTGAGTATTGTATACAAACCTTTATTTTTCACCAGAGATCAAAGGTCACGTGACTGTAACTTAAAATAGAAATAAACTTTATACTGTAATAATTCGAAAAGAACATAACATATTATAATGAAACTTGGTACACAAAATGGACTATATGATTGCCTATGCGCCTGGGGTCAAAACGGGCCATGCCTCGGGGGTCACATGGTTGATATAGAATATATCACAAAATGACTTTAAAAATCGTCTTCATCTAAAACCACAAGGCCCAGAGGTTTCATATTTGGTATTTAACATCTTATAATGGTCATCTACAAAGATTTTTCAAATTATGCCCCTGAGGTAAAACTGGCCTCCTCTGAAACTACAAGGCCCAGAAGTTTCATATTAGGTATGTAACATCCTATAGTGGTCTTCTAAAAATATTGTTCAAATTATGCCCCTGGGGTCAAAACTGGCCACGCCCCGGGGTCACATGGGTTATATAAACTTAAATAGCAATATGTCTTTACGTATCTCCTCAGAAACCGCAAGGCCCATAGGTTTCTTATTTGGTATATAACATCATTTAGTAGTCCTCTCCAAATATTGTTCAAATTATGCTCCTGGGGTCAAAACTGGTCATGCCCCGGCGGTCACATGGTTTAGATCAATTTTAAAAGCAGAATGTCTTAAAAATCTTCTCCTTTAAAACCGCAAGGCCCAGAGGTTTAATATGTGGTATGTAACATTGTATAGTGGTCCTCTACAAAGATTCTTCAAATAATGCCCCTGGGGTTAAAACTGGCCACACCCCAGGGGTCACATGGTTTATATAAACTTAAACAGCAAAATGATTTTAAAATTCTTCTCCTGAAACTGCAAGGCCTAGAGGTTTCATATTTGGTATGTTTCGTCTGTGTTGTTTTCCTCTACAAATATTGTTCAAATTATGCCCCTGGGGTCAAATCTGGTCGCGTCCCGGGGGTCACATATTTTATTTAGACTTTAATAGCAAAATGACTTTAAAAATATTCACCTCTGAAACGGCAAGGCCCACAGCTTTCCTGTATTTGGAATGTAACATTGCATAGTGGTCCTCTCCAAAGATTGTTAAAATTATGCCCCTGGGGTCATATCTGGTGGCACCTTGAGGGGTCACATGCGACGCCTCCCGGATGCAAATTTGCATCGGGTTACAAGGTCTCAGGTGAGCGTCCTAGGGCCCTCAGGGCCCTTTTGTTAGCACTTGTGACCTACATATGCAGCAGACTGGAATGATTTGAACAATTTTGAAAGAGGGTCACCCAAGGATCATTCCTGTGAAGTTTGGTGAAAATCTTCCCAATTGTTTAGGAGGAGATGTTCTTTGAATGAAAATGTTAACATATGGTGCATCCTAAAAGCTCACCATGAGCACATTGTGAATGGGTATTATCACTTAGTTATACTATGATTACCTTCATGGGACCGCTCAGCTCCACGACCACAGACACGATTCTTATACAATTCTATGGCCTTTTGTACATTACTTTTCGTTTGTTCGTTTTGGAAGTATGGTATTGATGCTTTGGCATTGGCTGTATCCACTGCCGTAAAAATATTCCAAGCCATTTCTTCTCTAAGATGTTGAGAGGCTCTGTTATCAATAAACAACAGTTTATCCTTACAACGTTGTTTAAGTTTTTCCAATGTTGTTTGTCCCCCATCTTCAGTCTTTTTTCCCCCTTTATTTATGTAGGTTTTCATTTGTTCTTCTGTTTCCATGTGAGTAAAGATGACAAATGCATATTCATCAATGCCTTTTCCAAAAATTTTAAAGAAAATGTCCACAGTTTGTACCACTTCCTTAGAAAACCGCACTGGATTCTGTACTAAACAGATAGCATTGAAGCCCGGCAATGTCATCACTGTACATTCGGCTATTTGTTCATACACAAATTCCTCCTTGTAGGAAGTGTCACAAAATCCTGGAGTGTCCACAATTTCTATTCTTCTTCCAAATCTTTGTTGTAGCTGCAATAAATTGGTAACTATTTAACTAGTGTTACATCACGGTAGCTTTTCAACTTCAAATAGGAAAGTCCTTGCCAAACACACACATTTTTATTGTCGTAAAAGTAGCTACTGCATTCTAGCATGCAAACAATTAGATATAATAGCTCTACACATATACACTTTGAATGTTATGCAAAACGTGTAAGTTCTACTATTTTGCAGGAGAAAAAGTGTTAAATTACTGGGTGGCCTGCATGTAGCTTTAATAATGGCTCAAGAACTTTCATTGGTGTCAATGTGGCACTTACTGAAAGTACATAAGTATTTCACCTGATAGTGACAGCTCTTGTTATTGCTGTTTTCGTTTTAGAATAAATTGTTGTATGTATGTAAAATTTAAAAAAAATATGTCGGAAAGAAATTGATGTAAGCTTCTGTAAAATAATACAATCGGTATCTATCTATGTTTTCTGTATATGTTCCATTTATTCTTTACAACATACCTTCCTTTTATACTCAGTTGTAACAGATACTGGGCTCATTTCTTCATGAAATCCTTGTTCTCTTGTGATACCTAAGAGCGAGTTCCCAGTTGCACTTTTGCCACTGCCAGTATGTCCAACAAGAAGTATTCTTAGATCTGCATCAAATATAATAACTTAAATATATCATCCGGTATTTGCTGACATACATAATTATACGCCTGAGCGGGCGGGCAGGTTGGTGGGTGAACAGGAGGGTGGGCGGGTGGGTGAACGGGTGTTTTGGCGTTGTTTTAGTCGGCTATCTTTGTCTGGAGCATAACTTTGTCCAGCATCGATGGATTTGCAAATAACTTGGCAGAATTGATAAGCATGATTAGAGAGAGTGTCGCACGCAAGAACCGAGCACCAAGGTCAAGGTCAGAATTCAAGGTCAAAGATCAATCCTCCCCACATTGTCCGGAGCATATCTTTGTCAAGCATGGATATATTTTCAAATATCATGGCAGAAGTGATAATCATAGTGAGGTGGAGTTTTGTTTGCAAGAACCAGGTCCAAGGTCAAGGTCACAATTCAAGGTCAAAAGTCAGATATGAGTTAACATTCCTTACCACTTTGTCCGGAGCATATCTTTGTCAAGCACAATGGATTTTCAAATAATTTGGTAGAAGTGAAAAGCATGGTGAGGTGGAGTGTCATGTGCAAAAACCAGGTCCCTAGGTCCAAGGTCAAGGTCAAAATTTAAGGACAAAGGTCAAAAAGAAGTAATCAAACTTTACCACTTTGTCTAGAGCATATCTTCGTCCAGAATGCATGGATTTTCTAATAACTTGGCAGAAGTGATAAGCATGTTGAGACAGAGTGTTGTGTGCAAGAACCAGGTCCCTAGGTCCAAGGTCAAGGTCACAATTCAAGGTCAAAAGCTAAATATGAGAACTCAATCCTAAGCATTTTGTCCAGAACGTGTCTTTGTCCAGCATGTATGTATTTTCTCTCTTTAGTCTTTAAATTCTTTGAATCTTTACCCCTAAAAAATAGTCTTTGGCGGGTGTTCTCCTAAACATTTTGTCCGGATGATATCTTTGTCCAGCATGGACGGATTTTCAAATAACTTGGCAGAAGTGACAAGCATAATGAGGCGGAGTGTCGTGTACAAGAACCAGGTCCCTATGTCCAAGGTCAAGGTCACAATTCAAGGTCAAAAGTTAAATACAAGAACTCAATCAAAGGCATTTTGTCTGGAACATTTTTTTTGTCCAGCATTTATGGATTTTCTCTCTTTAGTCTTTGAATCTTGAACCTTAAAAATGAGTCTTTGGTGGGCGTTTTTTTTTTTTTTTTTTATGGGTTAAAATATCTTTTTTTTTCTTTTTTTTTAATGTTAAATATCTATTCACAAATGTATGCATGATACATTTCATTACAAGCATCATAGGAATAAGCATATATCTATATATACAGTACAAGCATATAATGTGAAAAAAGAGCATGCCAAACTATAATATATATGATTATGCAAAAGATGTAAATAAGAAGCTAAGACATTATAACAAAAAGACTACCAGTTCCCACGAACTTTTATATTTATCAGGTAAATGTGTTTTTTGCATAACTGCAAATGCTAGTTTGCAGCTACTTCTAAGGCCATGAATTGTTGGAGTTACCATTTTATGTTTACAGAGATAAATAAAGCGTTTTATTTCGAGACAAAATATATTATACTTTCCAGACAATTTACAACGTGATCCCAATAAAAAGGTTTTACAATCAAAATTGAAGTTATTATCAATGTTTTTGACAGAAGATGTGATGTCATGTAATAGCATTTGTATTACATTACAACTCCAAAATAAATGAACAAGCGTCTCTGTTTCTGTCTTACAGAAAGTACATATGTCTGAATCACGGATCTTCATTTTATTTAGCAAGTTATTTGTGGCTAGAATATTATGCGTTAGTATTACTTGGAACCACTGATTATATTAATCTCTCGTCGTCGTAAAGATCCATGAATGCAAAATTTCCCACTCCCACTTATCAATATTAAAGAAGCTATTCCACTTTTGATTGGCATGTAGGTATTTCATTATTTTGTATTAATATTTTATATATACTGGGTTTATTTTTATTGCAACACAATATTGGCTTAATGTAACATGGAATAATAGGAAAACAACAGTCATTAGTAAGTGATGTGATATCCGTGAGCCTTAGAGAACATAGGTATTTTTTTATTGATTGTATCATTCCTTGGAATTGCAGGAAGTTTATGCTGATACCAAGTTCTTGTTCAAATTCTATTCTATTTATAAATGTTCCATTAGAATTCATAAGGTCTTTCACATACCTAATTCCTCTGTTATACCATGTTGGAACAAAAAAAGGTATCTACCCAATTAAAAACTTATGGTTAAAGAAGAGAGGAAGCTCTTTAAATTTTGTGATATTATCTACTGGGAAAAGATCAATAAAATCTGCAAAGGATTTTAAAACATCTTTCCAAAAAGGACAACTTTGCTGAGGTAGATTCAATATAGTATTTTCCAAAATTTAATATTTTTTTCTAATTCAAGTACATTGGTCAGCACAAATCTGTAGCATTTACTATTATATCCTGTAGATAGACTATCTAACCAGAGTATTTTCAACTTTTTAACATATGCAAAAACGTCAACCATTTTCAAACCTCCTTTATCATAATCTTTAATAAGGACCTTTTTTATCCTTGACTAACCTTGCCAAACAAATTCATAAAACATGTCATTAATTCTATTAAATATTTGTGTATTTGGGGTTGGTAATGTGGAAAATAGGTTTGTTAAAAGAGGTAATAAAAGTGATTTGACAACTGTAATTCTGCCAATTGGCATTAGTACTCTTCTATTCCATAACCTTATACAGTATTCAATACTTTTCATTTTATCATTAAAATTTATAGGCACACTGTTTTCCAAGTCTATGTGAAACTGTATGCCAAGTAATTTAAAACTAGTGTTTCCCCAGTCCAACTTCCATTTCGTTTTTATAGAGCGAGTGCTATATTTTAAGGTACCAATCCAAATAACATGGGTTTTGTCAAAGTTAACTTTTAAAGCTGAGTATTGGGAAAATTGATGTAAAATATCTAGAGCGTTATTAACTGTGCTTTCACTTCCATCTTACAACAATGTTGTGTCATCTGCAAATTGTGTTATTTTGTATTCTGTGCCGTTGATAAAAATACCTTTAATGTTTTTGGTGTTTCTGATTTTTATGGATAAAATTTCAGCACACAAAATAAACAAATACAGACTTATTGGACCCCCCGGTCTACAGCCACAGCCTATGTTAAATAATTCGGAAAGGAAGCCATTCAATTGCACAGCAGTAGAAGTATTATGATAAAAAAATGATATCCATTTAGTAAAACTTGGACCAAAATTGAAAAAGTATCGAATGCTTTTTCTAAGTCAATCATCATCAGCAATCCAGGTATATTTTGTTTTTCAGTATATTTCATTATATCATATACTAAACGAATGTTTTCCACAATAAATCTTCCTTTGATAAACCCTGTTTGGTCTTTATTTATCAAAAGTTCTAAAACAGACTTCAGTCTTGCAGCTATAGTTCCAGAGGCTAGTTTGTATACAATATTTAATAGAGTTATAGGTCTCCAATTTTTTAAAAACTGCTTTGGTTTATTTTCTTTAGGAATACTTGTGATAATTCCTTGTGTCTGAGTAATAGATAGTTCTCCTTTTATAAAAGCAAAGTTAAGTGCTCTTACTACAAAATGACCAATTTCCCCCAAAAAGACTTTAAAGAAATTAGATGTAAATCCTTCAGAACCAGGACTTTTGTCATTTTTCATATTTTTTTAAGGTATTCGAAACTTCGGAGAATAATAAAAACCCTTCCAATGATGAAGACTGTTCTGGACTTAATTTATGCATTTTCTAAATAGCTATCAATATCAAGATTATTTATTTCTTTGGACGTCATATATAAATTTTTTAAAATAATTCTGTTTCTTTCAGAATTTCTGATTGATTATATATAATATTCCCATCACTGGTTTCTAAAAAAGGTATAACTTTGTTGGTGTAGTTATATTTTTATAAATTACAAAAGAAATTTGTTGGTTTTTCACCATTTTCTATCCATTCAGCTCTGGATCTATTTATATTTCCTTGAATTTTTTCTTCTCTTATCAACTGTAGTTCATTGTGTAGAGTGATTAACAACGCATTATTATCCTGATTCAAATTATTCTCAATCGTTTCAATTTCCATAATTAACCCCTGTTCTTTATTAATTTGACACTTCTTTGTTTGTGATGAATAAGAAATTGTTGAGCCTCTGAGTTCCATCAATAATGTTTCCAGAAAAAGTTGGTCGTCAATTTGAAACTGTATATCTGCATTACAGACTGAGGAGATATTTTCTAAATTATATACTGGCAATGCATATTGTATTTTTATTTGTTCGATTGTATCATTAATGTAAGCAAGATAATCTTTATCTAGAAGAAGGGAGTTGTTGAATTTCCAAAGTCCTTTTCCATGTGGAATATTTTCAAAATCCAAAATTAAAGTAATGACTGAGTGATCAGAACGATAACTAATTCCTATATTACAATCTCTGATATGAGGTATGAAATCACTAGTAACCAAGAAAAAATCTAGCCGTATCTTTGTGACAATGGCATTCTTGTTGTTATGTATATAAAATTACATTCTCTTTCATACATTGATATACATTTCTACAAAGAAGAGATACTTTGACTAAAAAAAACTACATTTATACATTACCATCTTTGTTCATCATTTGTTTTGACGGTACATCTGGTTTTGCCTGGCCTGAAATTAATTGAAGGGCAAAATGATACAAACATATTGCTTAGATGATGTAAAGTGAAACTTTGTTATGCCGCCACAGATAGATTTGGTTTGTTCGTCCGTCCATCCCATCTGTCTGTCCATCTGAGTTTTGTGTCGCTTGTAACTCAGAAAGTGTAAATGGTATAATGTTGAAACTTTAGAAACGTATTCATCAGCATGTGAACTTGTGCACCTGGGTATTTCAGTGCATTTTTTTGACATCAGCTGATTTATGGCCCTTTTTTAAGAACAAAAAATATGTTTTTTGGACTCGTGTCGCGTGAAACTCAAAAAGTATAACTGCTAGAGTGATAAAACTTTATAAACATATTCATCAGCATATCAGCTTGTGCACCTGGGTATTTTAGTTCAGTTTTTTCCAACATCAGCGAGTTATGGCTCTTTTTTAGCAAAAATTGACATGTTTGGACTTGTGTTGAGTATTGCTTAAACATTATAACTGCTTGAGTGTTGAAACTATATAAACATACTTATCAGCATGTGAAATTATGCACATGGGTATTTCAGTGCCTTTTAGCTCGACTTTTTGAAGAAACAAAGTTGAGATATTGTCGTTGCTCTGTCGTCCATTTGAAACTCTTAATACTTGTTCACTACAGGGTTCGCACAGACCTTGAAAAGTGCTTAAAAATAAAGGTTTACCTTGAAAAGTGCTTAAAAAAGATCTGGAGTGCTTAAAAGTGCTTATTTTCAACCATAGCCTTGAAAAATGCTTAGAAAGTGCTTGAATTAGGCTCGAAAAGTGCTTGAAAATGAAATGATCACAATTAAAAGTGTTGAAAACAGATTCCTTTTAGCTAATTTCTCATAATATTAGATCACATTCATCGCTCCCCCTATCTAAGGAGATACCCAATGTTTGTGTTGTATGGTGTTTGCGATACTGGTTTTGACGGGAATTACTGACTCGCTACAACAACAACTTTCTACACTCTTCAAGGACAAACAATAAAAACACAAAATGCCTGCAAATAAATGTGTTTATCAAAAGACTTGGGGGAATAAGTATCCTTGGGTGATAGAAGTTTCAAAGACCACGGCAAGGTGCAAACAATGCCAAAAAATATTGAAATTGCCAGCATGGGCGAATCGGCTCTCAAGAGCCACCAAAACAGCGAAAAACACAAGAGAAATTCTGGTAAGTTAAAACGAATGCAATAGTTTACACAGCAAAATATGCACATGCAAATAAATAAAAGCGTGTTTAAAATTACATACACACAAGCGTTCGCTATGTTTCACGTTTTCAATGGTGTTAACTTTAATTTCAAAACGAGGCTGAACTTTGGTTACGAATGGGAAGAGGTCTGTGTTTCATATATTTATGAACATTATCTTACTGTTTATCATCAATTATGACAAATTTTAGCATGACTAATGGACAGACAGTTGTTATATCAACAAATTCATATAATTGGATGGAGGATTGAGCTGTTGCAATCTGCAAGTAAAATGTTGTATTTATATTGTCATATATTTTCGCAACCCTACAAAACTGTCAACTATTTGACATCATACATAAAATGCGATGAATTTAAGTGTTGTTAAATATATATTTCCTACAATTAACGATTATGAAATTTTTCTTATATGCAACGACTTGTTTCTCTTTTTGCAGAGCCAACAAATTCTCTCATGCTAGAGACTTTTGGGATCAGAAAGATTATCAATGACCCTGCTGATCCGGGTGTAGCTGTTCAGCCATCATCTCCACAGGCACAGACAGGATACACCCCCACTGCAGATGAAAACAACAACAAGACCATCCCCACCCCACCACCAACACAGCAGCAAGCAAGCCCTTCTTCAAGCCAAAACATGAACAGATATGTCACAAAAAATCAGGTTCTAAAAGCAGAGATTTTGTGGACTTTGAAAACAGTAACATCTCATTGTTCTTACAAGTCAAATGAGAATGTAAATGATGTCTTTAGAAGTATGTTTCCAGATAGTGAGATTGCCCAACGTTTCTCCTGTGGAGAAAGGAAAACATCTTACATGTGTGTGTTTGGTTTAGCAAAATATTTTAAGAAACAAACATTAGCAGAGGTCAAAGGCCATTTTGTACTCCTATTTGATGAATCCTTAAATAAGAAGATGCAAAAAAAGCAGATGGATATCCATGTTAGATACTGGGAGTCCAACCAGGAAGCTGTGGTGACCAGATACCTTGGTTCTCAGTTTATGGGTAAGGTTACATAGATAAAATTTTGTAAGAATGTTTATCTGAATGACTGAGTGAATATGTTGTGAAAACTAATACATTCTAATGACATTGGTGTATTAGTTTAGTTTTTGTTTTGTTTAATAATTTGTTATTGCTTTGCATATCAATCACATTTGATTAATACCACATCAATACAAACAATACCATTTCACAGCACAAACATATGAATATTTAATAAGCAAAAGGTTTGGGTCTCAAGTTTTAACATTAGAGATCGATCCCTCCCTGTTACTGGCTTGTTGATGTAGACTAAGTAATTGAAATATCAGTTTATCAATTGAATAAGTAAGATTGAAACAGATTGTTTTCATATAAAATCCAGCATAATAGAAAACGTGTTGGAACGTGTTACAAGTAATGCAAAAATTATAAGACGAAGAAGATACCGCTCCAATCTAAAACAAATTAACTAAAAAAAGCGCACACAAGAAAAACAACTTGTATATTAATTTTTTTTGTGTGTTGTGCACAATTTTATTTTCACCACAGTGACTGTGTATTACACACACATTCATGTTATATATAGAGTAGTTAACAGTTGTAATGTACATATATTGTATAGCTGCATATTGTATATTAATTACGTTTCGTCACACTTCAACCAGCTCAACTGCCTTGATAATTTATGAGCTTATATTGCTTTTATTTATCTAAATAAGCATTGATATTGAAAGGTAGTAATGACTATCTGAAAAGGGAAGTTTTTTTTAACAATTATTCAGTATCACTGCCTTGATTTTTTTCTTTGTTATTGTGCTTCAGGTCATGCCAAGGCAGAAGATCTAGTACAGGCCATCAAAGCTGAGGTCACAGATCACCTGAATGTACGTGACATGTTGCAGATTAGTATGGATGGCCCATCGGTGAATATCAAACTTCTTAAAATTTTCAAGGAGGAAGTGGAGAGTGACTTTGGACATCTATTAGTGGACATAGGTTCCTGTGGGCTCCATACCATGCACAATGCCTTCAAGTTTGGGGAAAGTAACACAGAATGGGAAGTTTGTGAAACATTATGTGCATTGTACAACTTGTTCAAAGACTGTCCAGCACGCAGAGAAGATTATCTTTCATGTTGCGCTGTATCTAGTAGGATGCTGCCTTTAAAGTATGTATCACATCGTTGGCTGGAGAATGTGCCTGTATGTAAATGTGCCATGAATATTTGGTCTTCCATCGTTAGATATGTTGAAAAAGTGAATGCAAAGGAATTCCCTAAACCCACTTGTAAGTCCTACGAAATGGTGAAAAGTGCAGTTGGTGACAAATTATTCCTCGCAAAACTTGAGTTTTTCTGCTCTGTGGCATCTGTTGTACAGCCCTTCCTGGAGCATTTCCAGTCAGACAAACCATTGGTCCCGTTTCTCGCCAAAGAATTGGCAGACATTCTGAGATCCCTTCTACGAAGAGTCATGAAAAAGGACATGGTAGATGCTGCACACACTTTTGACAAAATTGCAAGGTTCAACTTGGAGGAAGGACATTTGGTGTACAGCCGAGTAAACATTGGTATGGCAACTGAAGAACGATTGAAGTGTGTCCAAGGGTCAGAGAAACAGCTGATGGAATTCAGGATGGAGTGCAAAAAGTTCATTCTTGGTGTACTGAAGAAATTACTTGACAAGTCACCATTGAATTACTCGCTTGTCCGACAATTTTCATGCCTAGACCCAAGGGAAATGGTTAAGGACAAAACCGGATGTTACTCACATTTCAAGAAATTGTTGAAGTTGCTGATTTCATTCAAAAGAATTGATCCTGATAAAGCGGAGATTGTTTTGTGTCAGTATGAAAGATATTTGGACAACATTGCTGTTATTGGATCTCAAAGGTTCACTGGATTTGTGCCTTTCGGTGAAACAAATGATAGAGTGGACACATTCTTAATCAGTACCATGGATGACTCCTACAATGCTCTTAAGGAGATTCTCAGACTCCTGCTTCTTCTTTCACATGGCCAGGCAACTGTGGAGAGAGGATTCTCAATCAACAAAGAAATTGAAGTCGAAAACATGCAGCAGCAAACATTAGTTGCACATAGGTTAATTTGTGACTATGTTAATAGGGTTGGGGGTGTTATGAAGGTGCCCATTACAGATGAACTGTTAGTCAGTGCAGCATCTGCAAGGCAGAAGTATGAGCAGGCTCTGGAAAATAAGAGGCAGCAAAAAGCAATTACTGAACAAATGCTGAAAAGACGAGCAGTGTTGGAGGAAGTAGAGACCTTTAAAAAACAGAAAAAACAAGTTGAAATTGATGTGGAACATCTGGAGATGACTGCAGACAAACTGTTTGAGAAAGCTGAAACCACAGGAAAAATGCAGTTTGTGGCAGAGGCAAACGCATTGAGGAGGGCAGCAAAAGAAAAAAAAGAAACTCTTACCAAATTTGCAAAGAAAATTGATGAGACAGAATTGAAACTGAAAGCTGTTTAAGATGTACTAGCATTGTGCTATCATATTAAGAGGTCATGTTGAACACTGTTTCTGTATTCCACATTTCATTAAAGTTGTGATGTTGAATATTGTTTTAATACCAGTATTTGTCCAGTCATGTAAGTGTTCATGATGAAAACTGTTTTCATGTAAGTGTTGATCTATTATATAAGTTTTCATGTTGAAAACTTTTAATGTCAATATTTGGCCTATCAGAGATTATGTGGTTATGTTGAAAACTGTTACATGTAGCATTTGTCAAATTATTTAAGTGAACACTCAAAACTTGTCTAGTCATACTTTAAACTGATTTTGTGTATGCATTTGTCTTATAAATATCTTATGAACCGTAGCATTGTTGATAAAATGTCTTATGTTGGCTACACATATTGAGTTGCTATGTATGTACAAATATATCTTCATAAGAATTGTCATAAAATGTACCCAAAGAAATTGTTATAATTTCAAAGCGACAAAGAGAAATAGTGCTTGAATTTCACTTTTTGACCTTGAAAAGTGCTTAAAAAGTGCTTGAATTTTGTTTGGAAATGTTTGTATGAACCCTGCACTATCAAAAGGGTAATTCATTACAACAAGGCAGGTAACCCTGTGATTTGTGTTTCCAGTTATCTGCCTTTGTTTGGACTTAGGCATAAAAAAGAATTGTTTGTTTCAAGTTACCCAACCTACCCTACAAAAAAGCCCTGAATCTAGAACATTTTGTTGGGTTTGTCAGATATTTTTTGTTTTATTTAAAGTAAATTCTCACGTATAAGCCGCACTTTTTTTCATCTGAAAATAGTATCATTTTTTCGGTGCGTCTTATACACGGATATAAGCAAAAACTCCTTGCGTTTCTATTATAAATATCATCCGTAGTATTTTGGCCGCCATTTTCAATAGATGCTCGATCGACGTCACTAAGACACTTATACATGGATAAGCAAATATTCGTACCCGATACGTTTTGTGATGTTTTTTTATTGGGATTGTTTGAAAATATTATATATAGTTCTAATTGTGTGTGTTTTATATTTTATTTCTTAATTTTACGCAATTAAAATATATGTACAATAATACAGAATGCATAAGAAATAAGAACCAGGGTCAAATGAACCGAAGTGTAAACACCACTTGACAAACTACTTCACACCTTTTGTATTACTCTGCAAACAATAACCACGGTATGATTGATGATACTCGCAGAACTCTCCGTGTTTGTCAAACAAACAATTAGCGCTAATGGTGTAATTAGAGGTGTTGACACTGAGACTTCTCAACACCTCTCAATACAGCGAAAATACATTTAGTGTAATGTATCCACGTTTGTAGATAGCGATTTTCACTACAAAATATTTTTTGGTGTTGATAAACAATGGACACAAAATTTAAGATTTTGATGTATTACGAAGCATTTAGAATCTTTTTAATCGCAGAATTTGTTTTCCACAAACTACGACCAGAATTTTTAGGTGCGTCTTATGCGTGGGGGCATGGTTTACGCGAGAATTTACGGTACTTTTTTCTGTAATTTAATGTTGTTGTTTTTTGTGATAAATAAGTGTTTTGTTTTGATAGTATCCACTTATAAACAATGTTTAAGGATATTACTGATATGTTACCATTTACGCAAAAAAAAATAAAAAAATCCACACCTACCTACCCTATTTTGGCGGGGTGGGGGGGTATGTTACCTGAAACAAACAACTTTTTTTATGCCTTACAACTTTTAATATTTTGACTTTTTTTGGTTAAATATAAAATTTCTCAATAACAAAATAACGACATTTAATTGAAACTCAACATACTTGTTTATGGTGATAACCCCATTCTGCAGACATGAGACGGTAACTCTTTCAAGGATTTTGTTGGAGTTATTGCCCTTTTTTCAAATTTCACAGTAACTACAGTTGGGATTGATTTGATAATCAAAAGACTTGATCACAGTTATAACCCCATTCTGTAGACAAGATGAGGTAACTATATCAAGAATTTTGATGGGGTTGTTGCCCTTTTTCCAACTTAGAATTTTAGCTTAAGGTCAAATTTCTCGATAGGAAGAGGTATTGACTTCAAATTCATTACACTTCATCACAGTGAAAGACCAGTTCTGTTCACAAAAAGACCAGAATACTATTAAGTGCGAGAAAGTCGAACGTCCAGAACCCGTAGCTGGTGCTCTTGTTTTTCTACATCAGCAGAGTTTTGGCCCAAATTTTAGCTAAGTATGACCTTTTTATATGCCTGTTTGAAAAACAGGACGTATTATGGCAATGCCACTGGCGGGCTGGCGAGCGGGTGGGCAGGCAGGCGGACGGCTGGGCATGCTGGTGGGGGTAGGAAATACTCCGGAGTATATCTTTGTCCAGCATGGTGAGACGGAGTGTCATGGGCAAGATCTAGGCCCAAGGTCAAGGTCATGATTCAAGGCCAAAGGTCAATCCTAAACATTTTATCTGGAGCATAACTTTGTCGAGCATGGATGGATTTTTAGCTTGACTTTTCGAAAAATATAAATATAAAAACTGTTTCCGCTCAATAACTTGAGAACATAGATACCATATATTGAGACCTCGCCTGGAATTGCATATGGGGTGGGTGGGGTCAAGGTCACTGTTACTAAAAATAGAAAAACAGTTTCCGCTTAATAACTTGAGAACGCATTGAGATATTATAATGAAACTTAATACATACATACCTTATATCGAGACCTCACTTGGGATTCCATATAGGGTCATTGTCAAGGTGTTACTAAAATATAAAAACTGTTTTTGCTCATTAACTTGAGAATGCATTGAGATATTTTAATGAAATTGTATATGTAGATACCTTACATCAAGACATCACTTGGGATTGTATATAGGGTGGTTGGGGTCAAGGTCAAGGTCACTATTACTAAAAATAGAAAAATGGGGTCAGATCAATAACTTGAGAATGCATTGAGATATTTTAATGAAACTTAATGCATAGATTCCTTAAATCGAGACCTCGGTTGGGATTGCATATGGGGTGGATGGGGTCATGGTCAAGGTAATTTCTACTAAAATTTAATTGATGTGCTGACTTTTGTTGGAAAAAGTTGTTCACGTGGAATTTCCATATTTCTTGTTTTAGAAAAAAAATACCAGTAACTCTGACAAGCACAAGAAAAGTCGAGCTCGCTGTCCTCCGACAGCTCTTGTTAAATAACTTGGCAGAAGTGACAAGCTTGGTGAGACGGAGTGTGGCGCGTAAGAACCAGGTCCAAGGTTAAGGTCACATTAAAGGTCAAAGGTCAAATTTAATAAATCATACCTAAACACTTTGTCCGGAGCATATTTATGTCTGGCATGTATAGATTTCCAGACAACTTGGCAAAAGCGACAAGCATAGTGAGATGTAGTGTCGCGCACAAGAACCAGGTCCCTAGGTCCAAGGTCAAGGTCAAAATTTAAGGTCAAATTTTAGAATTCAATCCTAAACACTTTGTCCAGAGCGTATCTTTGTGTAGCATGGAGGGATTTTCAAATAACTTGACAGAAATGTCAAGCATGGTGAGGGGGAGTGTCTTGCACAAGAACCAGGTCCTTATGTCCAAGGTCAAGGTCACAATTCAAGGTCAAAATTGAAATATCAGAAATCAATCCTAAACACTTGTGACAAGCATAGTAAGGTGTAGTGTCGTGCCCAAGAACCAGGTCCCTACCTCCTAGGTCAAAGTAACAATTGAAAGTCAAAGGCGTAGTGGCGGTGTCAACTTTTCGTTTTCGCTTTCTAACTCGAAAACCAATTGAGCTTTTGTAATAAAACTTAATACATAGATACTGTGTTGCGAGATATCACTTGGGATTCCTTATGGGGTGGGTGGGGGTCAAGGTTAAGGTCACTGTAACTAAAAATTGAAAAATAGTTTCCGCTTAGTAACTGGAGAACGCATTGAGATATTTTTATTTTTAAACTCAATACATAGATACCTTATATCGAGACCACTCTTGGGATTCCATATGGGGTAGGTTTCTTGAGCATAAATTGAGATATTTTAATGAAACTTAATTGAAATATACCTCATAGCGAGACATCGCTTGTAATTGCATATAGTGTGGGTGGAGTCAAGGTCACGGTCAATGTTATTAAAAATAGAAAACAGTTTCAGGTCAATAACTACAGAATGCATTTAGATATTTTAATGAAACGTAATGATAGATACACTTATATCGAGACCTCGCTAGGGATTGCATATGGGGTGGGTGGGCTCAAGGTAAAGGTCACTGTTCCTAATAATAGCAAAAGAGTTTCTGCTCTATAACATCCCTTGGGATTGCATATGTGATGGGTGTGGTCAAGGTCACGGTCACTGTTACTAAAATTAGAAAAATGGTTTCCCCTCAATATCTGGAGAACGCATTGAAATATTTTAATTAAACTTAATACATAGTTACCTTATAGAAAGACCTTAATTTGAATTGCATATCGGGTGGGTGGGTTTAAGGTCACTTTTACTTAAAGTAGAAAAACAGTTTCCGCTTAATAACTTGAGAACGCATTGAGATATTGTAATTTAACTGCATACAGAGATACCTTATTTCAAGCCCTCGTTTGGGATTTAATATGGGGTGGGTAGGGTCAAGGTCAAAGTCACCATTACTAAATAGAAAAAGGGTTCCTGCTCAATAGCTTTAGAACACGTTGAGATATTTTAATGAAACTTCATACATAGATATCTTATATCTAGACCTCGCTTGGAATTGCATACGGGGTTGGTAGGGTCTTGGTTGTGGTCACCATAACTTAAAATAGGCTTGGGATTGCATATGGGTGGATGGGGTCAAGGTCAGGGTCACTATTACTAAAATTTTGATTTTTGTGCTGACTTTGATGCATTTCATTTGAAATATGTGGTTTACGGGGACTTTTCGTGTTTCTTGTTTATTTTGTCATCTTGATTATAGATTTAAGAATATATATGTGATATTTTTGTTACCTCAACTCACCACACAGAGAGAGATGAAGATGAATTTAAATGCACAAATATCAAAACATTAACTTTTCAATTGTTTCTTTATAGTCATTGAATCGTTACCCCAAACGAGAGGGCTATAAGGCTCTAGAGTGTTGACAAGGTTTTTAAAGTTTTCAATATAGCCATATAAGAAAAAATGTCCCGCCCCCTGGTTTTTTAATGAAGCAGAACAATTTTCGAACTCGGCTGGTATATCAGAAGAACAAATGTTCTGAGCAAGTTTTATGTTGATTGGGCAAAATAGTGACTTCTAGAGTGTTCACAAGCTTTTCCTATTGCCATATAAGGAAAACTGCCCCGCCCGCTGGTGGCCATGTTTTACAACTGAGCGGAACCATTTTCAAACTCGGTTGAGATATCATAAAAACAAATGTTCAGAGCAAGTTTAATGTTGATTGGGCAAAACATTTCACTTCTAAAGTGTTTACAAGCCCCCCCCCTCCCACTGGCTGCCATGTTTTTCAATGGAACGGAACCAGTTTCGTACTTGGCTGAGATATCCTAAGAACAAATTTTCTGAGCAAGTTTCATGTTGATTCTGCAAAAAAATGTGGCTTTTAAAGCTTTTTCTTTAATTTGACTTAGTGACCTAGTTTTCCACTCCACATGACCCAGTTTGAAACTCGTCCAATATATCATTGGAACAAATGTTCTGAGCAAGTTTCATAAAGATGGGGCAACAAATGTAGCCTCTAGAGTGTTCACTAGGTAAATGTTGACGACGAATGATTTACGACAGACGACGTATAAAAGGCGATCACAAAAACTTGCCATGAGCACATTTTGCTCAGGTGAGCTAAAAAGCTTCTTTGACAGGCGTATCTTTGTAACAATTGCACTCTTGTTAGTACATATCATCAATATTGGGCCAAATGACTTTCGTGGATATGTTTATCAAATGGACCAATTCTTATAATAGATCATTAATTAACTGGAAAATTAATTTAAATAGAGGTCTGCAGGATCAGGTCAATGTTTTCTCACTATGCACAGGTTTAACATCATTAAATACACTTCAAGTTTAACTTTAGTTACAAACCACCACAGTTTTATGTGTAGGCGTCATTGTTTGCTAATGTCGGTCGGTCTGTCAATTGGTCAATAGACCACTTTTGTTTCCTCTCTCTAAGTTCAACAGTTTTCATCAGATTTTCACCATGGCAGGGTATTTAGGTTTGTTAATGTTAGTCGGACGGTAGACCACTTTTGTTTCCGCTCTCTAAGTTCAACAGTTTTCATCTGATCATCACCAGACTTCATGAAAATGTTTGTGGACATAATCAGCCCAATCGCTCCAGGAATTGTGGAGTTATGGCCCTTGAATTGTTTACAATTGGCGTTCTAGCCATTTCCGCTCTTTAAGTGCCACAGTTTCTATTGGAATTTTACCAAACTTCATGAAAATATTTGGTAGAATAATATCTTGGCCATGTTCCATAACCAGTCAAATCAGCCCAGGAATTGTGGAGTTGTTACCCTTGAATTATCTGAAACTTGCCTTTTTAGCTGTTTCGGCTCTTTAAGTCCAACACTGTTCATCCAATCTTCACCAAACTTCATGAATATGTTAAAGGGCTTAATTTCTTTGCCAAGTGTAATAATGAGCCATATGGCCCCAGGAATTGCTGAGTTATGGCCCAGGATTATCTAAATTTAGCCTTTTTTAGCTATTTTAACCTAGGTAGGTAGTTTTTGAATTTTTTATCTTTAGTTGTTGAATCTTTACCCCAAAAAAGCTATCTTGTTTCACTGATATTTTGCTAGAAATCACTGGAAGGCATAAAATAAATTATTATAAAACGCATTTGAATAATTGCGTTTATAGCTCTGCCTAGACTATAATTTTTTTTATTTTATCAACAATTTTTCATATTACAAAATATAATTATGTAAGCTTGTGAAAATGGTTGAGTAATTGAAACTGATATGGTTATTTATTGAGTTTTGTTTCTAAAAGTTTACATCAGGTTTACTGGACTTAACATTAAGGAGAACTGTGTGGGGTCAGTGGTTGAAATCATCGACATTTAAACATCAAAATCTCTGAACCTGGAGGAAAATTGACATATATAACACCCTCAGACATGCAAACCCAAAAGAAAAAAAGAAATACTAGGAATTATGATTAACTTGCAGTACTGGCAACTTACTTAAGTTCTGATATCGACATTGTTATCCTTAATTAAAAAAAACCCAACTTGCTTTGCATATTTATGTATTTATTTTTAAATTGCCAGTTAATATTGCATTCCGATTATGCAACATTCCATCCATAACGCTCACATATTATGTTATGTAGTACACACGTTTTTACCAAATTCTTTTGCGTGGATTATATTTGATCTTTAAATAGACATTTAGCCTTAAATAATATATAGGCTATATGAATATGGGGAAAGATGTATACATCAAAATTTAATTCTTTTTCAGAGTTGCTGTTAAACCCAACTTTTTAACTTTCTCAACATCCAATCAAATTTCACAGAATAGACTCACTGACTAACCTGCGCCTATTAATAGACTAGTATACACGTCAACAACACTTATTTCTAATAAGGATCCAGAGAATCATAGACAATAACATTAATAATGAATTGAGAATAACTTATATTTATAAACTTGCCATGCATGGGAATTTGAATAAAGATTGGTAGATCTATTTATTAATCCCCCGCCGTGAAGAGGGAGAGGGACTATAGGAATGCCCTTCGTCCGTCCGTCCTTCCGTCTGTCCGTAACATTTTCGTGTCCGCTCCATATCTCTTATACCATTTGAAGGATTTTCATTAAACTTGGCTCAAATGATTAGGTCATTGAGACGATGTGTAGAAGTCATGAGTCAGTCATGTTGGTTCAAGGTCAAGGTCAAACTTGAAGGTCAAATATTTGAGACTCCATTTCGTGTCCGCTCCATATCTCCTATGCCTTTTGAAGGATTTTCATGAAACTTGGCTAAAATGTTTAGGTCATTGAGACAATGTGCAGAAGGCATGGGCCTTTCATGCCAGCTGAAGTCAAGGTCACACTTAAAGGTTACATTTTTAAGCCTCCATTTTTGTGTCCGTTTTTCGTGTCCGCTCCATATCCCCTATACCCTTTGAAGGTTTTCATGAAACTTGGCTCAAATGTTTTGCTCATTGAGACCATGTGCAGTAGGCATAAGCCAATCACGCCATCTCAAGGTCAAGGTCACACTTAATGAATGTTTGAGCCTGAATTTTCATGTATGTTCTATATCTCCTGTGCCCTTTAAAGGATTTTCAAAGAACTTGCCTCAAATGTTTATCACATTGAAGGCATGAGGCAGTTAGGCTACCTCAAAGTCAAGGTCACACTTGAAGGTTAAATGTTTGAGCCTCCATCTTTGTGTCTGCTCCTATGCCTTTTGAAGGATTTTCGTAAAATTTGGCTCAAATGTTTATCACATTGAGGCGATGTGCAGAAGGCATGGAGCAGCCTTGCCACCTCAAGGTCAAGGTCACACTTAAAGGTCTAATGTTTGAGCCTCCATTTTCATTTCAGCTCCATATCTACTATGCCCTTTAAGGAATTTTCATGAAACTGATTAAGGTCAGTGTGAGACTTCAAAGTCACCTTTAAAATCTAATAAAGGATCACGGTGGGGTATATACTGTTAAACCCTTAATAATCATGGGGCACTAATTTTCGTGGATTTCGAGGATGGAACGAACCACTAATTTAAGTATCCAACAAATAATTATTCAGCTAGCTATTTTTTTCAGCCGAATTTCCGCTCTAAGATGTAGTTTTCTAGTACGTATATCTACATGAAGTCAATGTAAAAGTAATGTTTATAGAAGTTAAATGAAGTATAAGAGTTTGTTTATGATAAATACATTACCTTAAACATGATGTTCATTTACATCACAAATGAATCAGTTTAATATCCAGTTTATTTTTTGTGTGACAAGTAGCCCCTATCTAATCTGCATACACACCAAAACGAGGCTCGGGTGTAATATAATGTGTACCTTATTGACACTTGACATATCCGATTTATCTTCCTATGCATATACATTGCTATCTTCTTTCATATAGACTAGTAATGATCTATGTGCATAGTAAACACTCTCCATGCAGAAAGCGTGGACCACGTTTTACGACTTCGGTTTTTGGCAGACGACAGTCGGCTGAAGATCAAAATTTACAAGTGCATGAAAGATAGTTTTAGCCGCTAAGCATATTTGGAAACATCAAAGCATGCGGACTATTTTTATTACATTGTCTTAAAATCACTTTGTATTGTTTAATGTTTATTGTCGTTATAAGCCTATTTACATTTGTCTGCAAAAAATATCTTGAACTTAGTTGCTTTCTGTATTATTATTCAAGAGACACCAAATACTGACAGGATTTGTTTATACCTTTATCATATTTTGATCAAAATAAATTTAAATTTCTATAAAAAAAAAAGCTTTATGAATGAACTTTTGCATGATTAAAAAAAAAAAAAAACGCGTTTTAAAATTTTAATAATGTAATCTTTATTGCCAACAAACATGGTAAAGCACAGTTTTGGAAACAAAATTGATAAAACACAAAGCATTTTAGAAAAACTTTCCTAGCAATTCTGCGTCCTTTCCCACCTCCGTTAAAAAGCTTATTTTTTTACAGTTTGGTCATAATTGCTATTGATTGCAACTAATTGGTAACTGGCTTCGTTTTTGTAAACGCTCGTTAAGGGTCAAACTTGTTAACCTGTTTATTTAGGCCCATTGTTTGTTTAATTGACACATTTGTAGTCGGACCCTACCTCCCACAGTGATGTGCCGTGTTTATATTATAACAAGGGTCTATGGCTTAATTGACAGGTTGCTAATAGGGCCCACTAACCGCGGGACTCTCCGTTTATGACCGTAAGGTGTTACAAACAGAAAACAGCAATACGATTGACGCATTTCTTGATGTTTTTTTTTAATTAATAAAATTGAAGTGCCCACGAAATTGTCATTTACAAAAAAGCACGAAATTTTATGCCGACAAATATAAATGGTTTTACAGTAGCTGTCCTTTGGACTGCCTTGTTAAGAATTATTTTGAATTGCATTATTTTCGCAAGGCTTTAGCCTGCAGTATACAAGCATATCACTCCAGTGACCGATCGATTTTTTGCTACTTTAAAGTCAAATTTTGACATTTTTAACCACATGATTGAAACCGTATAAAGAAGACGAAATGCATGAGGAGCTCATAGTCATTTCAGAGACCATCATCATTACAAGTTGTAGAAAGGTAAAGTAGGCGAGTTAAAAACTACGTGTATTATATTTTGTCGATACTTGTTCTATTAATAAAAGGGTTCTTGTTTTATTGTATTTATTTCATTTCTATGCTGGTATTATTTTGTTGCAGACCGTTTACAACGGTATTATATTAGCCATTGTGTTTCAATATTATTTTTTGAGCACATGATCCGGCATATTGTTACTTGACGATGTTAGGTAGTCAAAAGAATACTGACAAGGATGATGTCCTGTTTTTATTTTAATTTTCTGAGGGCAAATTTTCTGGTTTTGAATGCGATGAACCTAATCCATCCGGGGCCTCTACCAAAATTAAATCAGTAGTAAATAAGGTTAACGCAAAAAACAAAACTGTTCCGTATAAAAATTATTCTTCTAGGAGCAAAAAACGATTTGGAAACAAAAGCGTTTTGTCAACAAAAGGGAACGTTGTTGACCTTGATAATATAATGAGAGCTCATTTAACAAACTCAGAGTTATTTTAGGCCTAGATACTTTGAGCAAGCAAAATCTTTGTCTGTTAACTAAATTTAATCGAACCAAAATGCTGAGTCAGTGCATGGCAATTTCGGACGTTTCTGATTCTTACAATAATTTGGCTTACAATATTGGAGAAACGTTGTTTAATGACGAAACCTCGAATGCCAATGATGATGTTAACGATATTTGTTTGTTTGATTTGCCAAATGGAAGGGCCCCTGATAAGGGAGACCCAATTTTCTTCTCTCATAAACACAGCATGTATCCAGCAATGTCAAATCAGTAACATTGTAGAGAAATACTAAGTTCCATGAAATTGTGACTTCATGTCAGCTCCTTGTATCAATGAGGAAATATGGGGTGAACTGATGAAATTTAGAAAAGTTCAGACTACCGATAAAGCGTTAGAGATATTCAAGGGCTGATAACAGCCAGAATTATTTCCATTCTTTCTTTGGCAAACTTGTCGAGCCACACATTGCAAAGTCACCAGGGGTAAAAGAATATATTTCTGATGCTCTGACATTGCTGGAACAAGCTCAATTTCAGAGCTGGCTTTAACACATACTCACAAGGCATGGCCGGACAACCCTACGGGCAGTTTGGATACTAGCATAACATATCACCCAGACCTGCCAAGAGGTCAACAGCCACAGTAACTGTCACGTCCTCTGCCCCAAAATCGTGTGCCTTGAATGCTGTTTTAATGATGAAAACATTAGAGTCTTTGGGCATTATTATAATTGACGAAAAATTAGGGTTGACACCTGTTCAAAGAATTACCTGTTTTGGTTTTGTTATTGATTCCAAGATGTTCAAGATATTTTTGGCAGATGGTAAATTACAAAAAATAAAGAATCTTGTTTTGAATTTATCAAGTAAAAAATTGGTTTCAATAAAAGATTTAGCATCATTTATTGGTTTAATCATCAATTCTTTTTTTGCTCTCCTTGAAGGACCTTTGCACTACAGGACATTGGAAAGTCTCAAAGTTAAGGATTTGCAAAAGAATCCAGATTTATACCATTCCATTATCTCTTGACTGTTTGAAGGAGATAAATTGGTGGATTGATAATGTACAGAATAAACATCGGGAAAAAACATAATTTGTCAAAAAAGCTGGCTTTCAGTCTTTAAAGTGAATTAACTTTTCATTCCTTGTAGACTAAACTTGCACAGTTTGTGTATTACTATAAGATTTCATCAAGGTGCAATGATGGGCCAGATAGAACCAGGAACACTGGCGTTATTTCCCCTTCTTTGTGAGAAATTTTGCAAAAATTGGACTTTGTGGGACATAGAAACTTCATTGTTCATCTAATCTTGATAATACTTGTACAGCTTGTGTATGACCATTAGATCTTATAATAAGCCAAGGTTTTGCGCTGATTAGGCAGCTTGTGTATGACCATAAGCTCTCATAATAAAAAAAGGTTTTGCACTGATAAGGGTATAAAGAATAAAGTTGTTGGCCCATTTGTTTGTGAAAAAGAAGCAAAAAATGGACTATGTTCAGGATAGAGACTTCATTGTTCGTTTGGGATGGCAGCAGATAGAATTTCAGCAACCAGTTAATTAGTTTTTGTATTTGTGCTGTTAACAAGTGAGCCAAATATCATTTACAAGACCTGAAACACAATTAAAATGGAAATAAAATACATCAAGTGGTCTGTTTGATTGAAAAGTCCTAATCGATGATATACATAATGCTGACAGTTGTCTCGTATTACTGTCTTTGTGACTGTTTAAATTATTGTTTCTGTTGAAATAAGAACAAAGCACAGTACATGGAATTCAGCTGGATGTTTGAACCTTAAAAATGTGCCATTGCAAAGATTAGAGTAAACCTCTGTGAAATGAAAGTGTGATTGTGCATGGTAAACATATCATCGTATTCTTGTGGTTCATCTTGGTCCCAGCAGTCTCGACCATAAATGCATCTGCAGTGTGACATTTAATTGCCAGGTAAATAACAGAAGTAGGCCAGGCAAGCATGAGACTGTATATAGCCTGTAGATTGCAGGGCTAGCTACAGAAGAAGGCCGGACAGGCATCTGTATTGCATCTGTCGAATTGCCTGATCACGCCTAAAATAAAATATTGTTTGTTTCCCCTCCCGCGACCGACCCAGCAAAATCGCAGCGACCCAAAAAAATGTATAGACCAATGAAAACAATATTTTATTTGTGTGTGAAAATGCGGGGTGCAAATCCTTAAAAAGAATCCAAAAGCGTGTACAAATCATACTTTCAAAAGATGCTTATAAAATGACTTTAAGCGGACAGTTCTCGGTAACGCTTAATTCGACGTATTTTGACGCATGCTTTTATGAAAAGGACGCCAAAATATTCAGTGTCAGATTCTAGGACACAACCATTTCCGCTCGCATATGCATGTTTTTTAAAGACAAAGAACGCCCACAGGCAATTAACAAACTGCACCAAGTGTCAATTATCGATATAATCTTGACGCAGGAGGAGTAAGCTTAATAAGAGCCAAACAGTCAGCCAATGAGAACGCATACAATTTCGAACATTCAAATGAACGTCGTCATTAAAAGGTTATCACGCCCTCATTATAATTTTAAATGGTAAAGGTGCAAGAAATTTATAACACATTGGCATTAGGTATGTGTTTTGTTATAGAGTTGCGTGTTTTTAACAGCTGCATTTGTAAAAATTACTACAAATTAAAATAGTAAATAAATAAATAATTATAAATAAATATAATAATTTTGGTGAATTTTGGTGAAAGGAACCGTTTACTAAGAATATGAATTATGACGTCATTTAACTCGACAAACTGATTGTGTCAAACGTCTTATTTTGTTAAAAAAAATACAATTACTAGATCTAGTAATAATTAACGAAAAACTTGGGCTGAGGCAACATTTAAATGAAAGTTAGCGGAAGTAAAGTCCTTGTCAAAAATGAAAGTACATAAACTTCAATCCTTTTCTTTCTATTTTAATTTATCAAAAATGTTCTGTCGTTTCTTTTTATTAATGAACAAAGTCCTATTTGTTTTTATTGTTTTTAGAATGCTTATTCATTTATGCTCTAGCATTTGCGTTGTTCAGATACAGTATTACAGATTGATGCTTTTAAACACTATCCATGTGCTAAGCGTGTAACACGCTTTTCCGCTTCAAACTGCCTAACCGCAGTTTGACAGTCACCATTGCTATGGCTGTTTTGGATTCGCGGCAAATTGCAACGTCACGCTATTACTCCTTAGTTTTAACATGTTTTTATTATTAACGCTCTTGTTTTTAACGTATGGTTCGTTCAATTTTGATAAATTATTGTAAGGTAATTAGAACATAGTATTACATAAATAAGCAGAACGTTATTAATCTACAACAACGAAAATATTAAGAATTTATACTATAACGTAACATTTCGAACATAAGGAAAACATGAAAAAAAAAGACTTATTGTGTATAAAAATAAAATATTTTTCTGACCTAACAACCCAACCTTTACTATCATGGTTATATACCCTTCATTAATCTTAGAAGTTATCTAATACAGAAACCACACATGCCATAATTTTTTGGATCATTTTCGGGACTCTGCCTGCAAATTTCCGGGATTTTTTCTGATTGAGTAACCATTGAGTAAACTGCTTTTAAATTATGGTCAGGATTATAATTACTTTATCGTTATCAATTTATGCATGTATACACTTATTAATGCGTGCATAAATGTGTACTACGCCGATTGGTCGATCGTTCACGGCATTGGTAAACTGAAATAACTCTGTGTTTTCATTGGTTTATATTATTTTTTATGTGGGAATGAAGCTCCGCCATCAAAGCAGAGCTACTCGGTGACTGATGTAGCTTAAGAATGCAGTCGATTAGAGTGAAAGTGTGACAACTGTTGTTAATTGCTTGATTATGACACATTACCTTATCCGGTATGCATTGCCTTGGGGACAAATTAGAGTATTAGTGGTCTGTCAAAAGTTAATCTAATATAGGGATGCACAATTTTTATGATTTCTGGGACATATGAACTAATTCCGGGACCAAGGGACAGCACTGCATATCCGGGACATATGGCATGTATGTAGACACATTTTGAAGTGAAACAATCATTTATACTGTGTATCCTAATGAAAAGCAGCCTTCAGGGAACATTCAGCACATTTAAATAATGACTTTATTTTTGATAACGCAATCTTAAAATTTCATTAGACTATGGTGATTTAAAATTATAATTGGTACGAATATGATGTATCAAGGGTTTCTGAGTATAATTAATATTGAAAATAATGTTTTCAAGCTACTCAAAAGAAGTAAAGGAAATATGAAGGACATTTCATCGTATTCTGAGACTTCTTTCACCACATTTTATTTAAAGAAAGATGTAGCATCTTTTATAGATTGAATAACATCTACTGGAGAAGCTGATAGATATGTGCATTTCTAAATAATTTTACTTGGACTTTATTAAATTAGATATATATTTACTTTTGGTGGTTTATATCAAGGTCTGTTATAAAATTAGTCATTTGCAATCATGGAGATTAAAGAAAAAAGTGTTAAGGTATTTTAAATAAACATAACTTTTCAAAGAAGCGACAACAGAAAAGTTTAATGACACAACATTGGTAAATGAAGCTTTAAAATGGATTTTTATTTTAACCTATTGTATACATGTGTGTCATACATTTATTGAATAGATCCACTGGTATTTATACAATAAAACCAATAAGATGTGTAGATCTATAGATCTATGTAGATCTTGATAACGATGTCATTTGAAACATGTGATGTCGTTAGTTCCAAAAGTTTGTTTTTAGTTTACCTGAGCACTACGTGCTCATGGTGAGCTTTTGTGATTGCCTTTTGTCAATCGTGCGTCATCTACATTTACTTTATTAACACTCTATAGGCCTCATTTATTGACCAATCTTCATGAAACTTGGTCAGAACATTTTCCCAAATGGCTGAGTTCAAAATCTGGGTCTCATGGGGTGAAAAACTAGGTCAAATTGAAGAAAAAGCTTGTGACGACTCTGGAAGTCACATTGTTTGCCCAGTTAATATGAAACTTGGTCAGAACATTTTTTCTGATGATATCGCTGCTGAGCATGAAAATGATTATGCTCCGTTTGAAAAAATTGCAGCCAGGCCAGTTTAACAAATTAACAATGTAAGAAAATAGTTTCGTGGATGAATTAAAATTATTATGTATCAGACGAGTCTATATAGTTATTTATAGTACCGGTAATATGCCATTCATGTTAGTTATCTAATATAATAACGATTTGAAGTCAAATAAGCATGTATACTGTGTATCCCAATACAAGCAATAGTCAGGGAACATTCAGTGATTTTTGAAATGTTAAGACTTTATTTTTGATAACGAAAACATAAAAATTCATCAGGCTATGACGATTTTAAATTCTATCAGTAGAAATATGATATATCAAGGGTTCCTTTGTATAATTAGTATTGCAAATTGTGTATTCATGCTACTGGAATAACAATTCGCCATATTCTGAATCTTTTTTCATAACATTTTATCTATAGAAAATGTAGCATCTTTTTACAGACTAAATAACAGCTACTGGAGAAGTTGATAGAAAGATGCAATTATAAATAATCGTAAATAAATCGTAACCACAATTTTAAATAAAAGTAACAGTAAGTTTATAATATAAATTCCACATTTATTGAAATTTGTAGGTTTATGATTCTCTGAACGCTATTATTTATGCATGAACAAGTATATTAACACAGCTATACAGCCGTTGCTAGCTATGCACACTACTTTAAGAATGCCACTACTTTTTGTGGAATGCGATCAACTCGCTAGAATCAATGGGCTTCTTGGAACGGCAACTCTGTGAGTGAGATTTATGCATGGGAAAATTGCACAATTGCTATTTATAGAGAGTAACGCTTATATAAATGTTACGTGAATGAATATATCTTCTGTTTATGGCATACAATGAGAAAACACGTTCATAATTAGCCTCAGTTCTAGAGTATACGCGAGGATATGTTTAT
The DNA here is from genome assembly GCA_027627225.1 of Congeria kusceri. Classification (NCBI taxonomy): domain Eukaryota; kingdom Metazoa; phylum Mollusca; class Bivalvia; order Myida; family Dreissenidae; genus Congeria; species Congeria kusceri. Next base: position 19,022,663 of record CM051035.1, read on the forward strand.
AACTTCATTTTAACCGCTTATGTAAACAATTATTTAATTTTTTATTCCCCAAAAGTATGCAACAGTTATTGGTATTTAAACCATTGTTTGAAGTTTGCATTCCCTAGAATTGGAAAATTTGCCCAATTCTATTGGCATTCAATTTTCCCGCTGCATAATTATCGCAAGAAAATCTGGGTCACACATGATCTTAGACAGCTATGCTGAAAAAACAAAAACAAGATGGCCATAATGGCCCAAAGTACCTGAGTACTGGCAATGACAACGACCTTACTGTTGTGACAGGTTTAAAGAAATGTTATGTAAACCATGTGTGCCATAATGGTCTTAAAAATATTCAACTAGCTGATTAACTGTTATATTTATTTAACTCCCCATCTTACCCTTGCATATCAAAAACAAATAATAATACTCATGGACATAAACAATTAAGGCATACGTGCCATAATTATTTCAGGCCAAACTGGGACATTGACAAAAAATCGCCGGGTCATTTGACATTGGAGCGGGACACGTATGAATATACTAGCCTGTTTTCATGACATAAAACGAAGTTACCGATATTTACTCACAACGACGTTTGTCGTTGTCCATAATGTGCAACATAACATATCTTCTTCTATTAAGTAATTATAACATCACGTATGAAAATGCATACAATAAAATCAAAATTTGAAACGCCTATCCGAATTGTACTGTTCATGCAACATAACACAAGTTCTATTTACAGTTAAGATGCACATGCATTGCATGTAAACACTGTTCTGCTAGAAAGCATGGGGAAATTATGCTGATATCTACAACGTCATGTCATCCGCATGGGTGTTTTGACTGAGATATAAAAATTGTGTTGCACAAAGACATGTGAAATCTTTACTTTTGAATAAATCTTTATTAACGCAAAACAACAAAATTGGGCATCAGTAGATCTATCTCGAATCATGGGCAGAACATATTGTTTCTCAGTCTTTTGTCCCCATAAAGATTTCCTTTACAATGATGAGCGGTTACGCCCTATCAATAATTTTATTGTAATTCAGATAGGTTATTATTGATTTATGACATACAGTTACTGTAACCTCCACGTGTAGCACTTTTTTATGACCCATAGCTGTAATTTGGCTCGTAGTCGGAGGGACAGCCAAGTAAAGACGTTGCCATGGGTGGCACGCGCGATAAAAGCAGATGACGTCAAACTGTTACACTCAAATGTTGAGGGGGTCGGGTGATTGTTTTTCGCACAATACAGGTGTCAATGACTAGCATTGTAGGCGCGAAAATCCGGACCAAATCGGACAGTCATTACTGCTCCTTTTTGACACGCGGCTGACGAGTATTGTTGTCATAGGGACCAATTAAGAGATTAAAGATGTGAAGTTAATTGTTGGCCCAATAAAGCACACTAACATCGAGTTTTGTTGGTTGACTGGGACAAAATGCATCTGAGCGGGACACCAGGACAAAACTCACGAAAGCAGGACAATCCTGGCGAGACCAGGACGTATGGCATGTATGAATTAAGGACTGTATTTGCATGAAGAAATTTGAAGAATACACAAATGGTTTTGATAAGTCTCCTTGATTTCTTGTGTCAGGCAGTGTGATGTGCTATCCTGTATGGGTGGTGCTGCTACTTTCTTTTTGCTTCTGGTTTTGCTTCTGGTTCTCAGATCATGTTTCTTGACAGTTTGTTTACAAACTTTTTTAATTACGGGTAATTCAATGGCAGTTAGGGCAAATAGAGAAACCGTAGACTTTGATGTCAACTGCTCAGGTGTTCTGATCTGGTTATTACTAAAATTGTCTGAAATATAATTTCAATGAACAATCCATGCAAGATTTGTATAGACTGCATGCAAAATAAACACTTTTAAACACAGTTGTATTCGGCTCTATTTTTAGCTCACCTGAGCACGGTGAGCTTTTGTGATCGCCTTTTGGCCATTGTCCTTCGTGCAACGTCAACATTTACCTCGTTAACACTCTAGAGGCCACATTTATTGGCCAATCCTCCTGAAACTTGGTCAGAACATTTGACCCAATCATATCTCGAATGAGTTTTAATCTGGGTCATGTGGGGTCAAAAATTAGGTCACTAGATCAAATTTAAAAAAAACTTGTTAACACTTTAGAAGTCACATTTTTTGCCCAATCTTCACAAAACCTAGTAAAAAATTTGTCCTAATAATATCTTGGCAGAGTTGGAATCTAAGTCATGTGGGGTGAAAACTGGGTCACTTGGTCAAATTGAAGAAAGAGCTTGTGAACACTCTAGAAGTCACATTTTTGGCCCAGTCGTCATGAAACTTGGTCAGAACATTTTTCCCAATGATATCTCGGCGGAGTTCGAATCTGGGTCATGTGGGGTCAAAAACCAGGTCACTAGGTCAATTTGAATAATTTTTTGCCCAATCATAATGAAACTTGGTCAGAACATTTGTTTTAATGATATCTCAGACAAGTTAAAATGTGGGTTATGTGAGGTCAAAAACTAGGTCAATAGTCAAATTGAAGAAAAAGCTTCTTAACACTATAGAAGTTACATTATATGCCCAATCCTCATGAAACTTGGTCAGAACATGTGTCTCAATGGTATTTTAGCCGAGTTTGAATCTGGGTCATGTAGGGTAAAAAACTAGGTCACTGGGTCAAATTGAAGAAAAATCTAGTCAACACTTTTGAAGTCACATTTTTGCCCAATCTTCATGAAACTTGGTCATAACATTTGTCCCAACTATATCTCAACCGAGTTCAAATCTGGGTCATGTGGGGTCAAAAACTAGGTCACTAGGTCAAATTGAAGAAAAAGCTTGTTAACACTCTAGAAGTCACATTTTTTGCCCAATCTTCATGAAACTTTGTCAGAAGTTTGTCTGAATGGTATCTCAGCCAAGTTTGAATCTGGGTCATGTGGGGTCAAAAACTAGGTCACAAGGTCGAATTGAAGAAAAAGATTGTTAAAACTCTAGAAGTTACATGATATGCCCAATAGTCATAAAACTTGGTAAGAACATTTGTCCCAATTGTATCTCGGCCGAGTTTGAATCTGGGTCATGTGAGGTCACTAGTTCAAATTGAACAAAAAGCTTGTTAATACTCTAGAAGTCACATGTTTTACCCAATCTTCATGAAACTTTGTCAGAAGATTTGTCCAAATAGTATCTCGTCCAAGTTTGAATGGGGATCATCTGGGGTAAAAAACTAGGCCACTAGGTCAAATTGAAGAAAAAGATTGTTAACACTCTAGAAGTTACATTATTTGCCCAATAGTCATGAAACTTGGTCAGAACATTTGTCCCACTGGTATGTACTTCAAATTTTTGAATATCTGTTGTCACTTAAGTTTTTCAAACCATGATGATTAAGGCCGCATTTCCATCAGTCCGTATCAGTATATCCATATCCGTATAAAAATCTAACACAAGGAAAATAGTTCGACTAATGAAACGCAGGTGAGCGACCCAGGGCCTCTTGTTTTAATTTTTGTGATCAACTTTGTCCATAGTCTGTCATACGTTGTTAACATTTACCATGTGAACCCTCTATAGGCCACATTTTTTGCCCAATCTTGATGAAACTTGATCAGAACATTTGTACAATGATATCTTGCTCAGAAAATTTGTTGTTATGATTTGTCGGCCGAGTTCAAAAATGGTTCTGCTTTGTGAAAAACATGGCCTCTAGGTGCGGAGCAGTTTTCCATTTATGGCTGTAAGTTTGATACCAGTAAATCATTGTGTATCCCTCCGTGGTCCAGTCAAAAGTAGTGCTTATTACTAAACAGTTCATTTTCATTTAGCAATCTCAGGCATGCCTTTTGTGGTTATTTCTTATATTCCATGTGTGTCTGGAACATTTTGGTGTATTTCATTGGAGGCTAACTTGAAAGGTGAACGTATATGGTGTGTTTACTGGGGTATGGGGCTTTTGTAGAAATGCGACTGCCGAAACCTTGTTTTCTACCGGTGTCTGCATTCAAACGAGATGCATTTTCTTAGAAGTTACATGACATCTGTTTTTTATTGCAATTTTTTTGAAGAGGAAAGATTCATCATTAAATTGATATAATGCTTGCACAATCGGAAATAAAGGAAAGGCTAGAAAAATGCATGAAAAATTCGCCGTTTTATAATGGGACCCTATGGGAATTTGAATTACTGGTATCTAACCTGTAGAAAAAGCTTGTTAACACTCTAGAAGTGACATTTTTTGCCCAATCAACATGAAACTTACTCAGAAGTTTATTCTCATGATATCTCAGTCAAGTTTGAAAATGGTTCCACTTCGTTGAAAAACATTGGCAGTTTAATTGTATGGTTATATTGAAAACTTTAACAAGGTTGTGAACCCTCTAGAGGCCACATTTATGGCCCAATCTTCATGAAATTTGCCCAGAATATTTTTCCAATGATAGATTGGACAAGTTCAAAACTGGGTCATGTGGGGTCAAAAACTAGGTCACTAGGCCAATGGACGAAAAAGCTTGTGATCACTCTTAAAGTCACATATTTAGCCAAATGAACATGAAACTTGCTCAGAACATTTGTTCTGATGATATCTAGGCTGAGTTTGAAAAAGGTTCCACTACGTTGAAATACATGGCTGCCAGGGTTCGGGACAGTTTTTATTATATGGCTATAGAAAAAGAATGTGAATGCTCAAAAAGTCACGTTTACTGCCCAATCAACATGAAACTTGCTCAAAACATTTGTTGTTTTGATATGTGTAGCAGTACTTGTAAGCCCTATGCAAACATTTAGCTACTTTTTATATGGGCAATGTTTGCTGATGAGCTGTACCAAGGAATGACCTTTTCCGTTGTGGAAAGTTTTCCTTCTTCGCCTATATTATTCCAACAGGATTTTGATTGTTATTTTCACGTCCAGAAATTTCATAGTTATTGTGAACGGATTGCAATAAAAAGTTACATACCTGGACAGATAAACCATTCCTAAATATTGTTCCATAAATATTTGTTTGAAAACAGTTTCATTTTGCATGCCTGAGCCATTTAAACCTATACACTATTGCATTTTTAGCTCACATGGAAGAGATTTTTAAAGTCATTTTGCTATGTAAGTCTATATAAACGATGTGACCCCTTGTGGCAAGTTTTGACCCCAGGGGCATCATTTGAACAATCTTTGTAGAGGACCACTAGAGGATGCCAAGTACCAAATATGAAAGGTCTCAGCCATGCAGTTTCAGAGAAAACTATTTTTAAAGTTTTCACTTTTTAAATCTATTTTAAGCTCAGGTGACCTACATCAGCAGCAGACCCAAATGATTTGATTTATTTTTAAGAGGGTCACCCAAGGAACATTTCTGTGAAGTTTGGTGAAAATCTGCACAGCAGTTAAGGAGGAGATGTTATTTGAATTAAAATGTTGAAGCATGACGCACGACAGACAAAAGGTGATCACAAAAGCTTACCATGAGTACGTCATGCTCAGGTGAGCTAAAAGCTTGTGAACACTCTAGAGTTCAAATTTTTAGCCCAATCTTTATGGAACTGGCTCAGCGCAGTTTAGTTCCTTAGCCCCTCAGGTGAGCAACCTAGGGCCCTCTTTTTTGGTTAAGTTTTTTGGTTAAGGTTTTTGTCAAGAGTCTATTTCTCGAAAATTATTAGAGGTATCCATTTTAAAATTTCAATACTTGTTCACTATCAAAAGGGTAATTCATTGCAAAAAGGCAGGTAACCCTGTGATTTGTATTATCATATTTATCTGCCCTTGTTTGGACTTACAACTTTGAATATTTTTACATGTTTTTGGTTAAATATAAAATTTCTCAATAACTATCAAAGACATGAAATAGAAACTCAAGTTACTTGTTTATGGTGCGGACCCCAATCTGAGGACATAAGGAGGTAACTGTTTTAAAGATTTTGTTTTAGTTTTTACCCTTTTTTTAACACAAGTTTTTCTTAAGCTCATATTTCAATATCTGTATCAGGTATTTGTTAAAACTAAAGTACTTGATCACAGTGATGAATTTATTTTGTAGACAAGAGGAGGTAACTATTAAGGATTTTGTTTGAGTAATTGCCCTTTTTTTAACTTTCGCTTTAGGTCAAATTTCACAATAACTATAAAAGGTATTGACTTGAAACTCAAAATATCTAATCACAGTTACAAACCCATTCTGTAGACATGATGAGGTAACTATATCAAGGAATTTGGTGGAGTTATTGCCTTTTTTTCAACTTAAAATTTTAGCTTTAGGTCAAATTCCGCAATATCTATGCAAGGCATTTACTTGAAATTTAGGTAACTTTATCACAGAGATAAACACATTCTCTTAACAAAATGCCAGACTACTATCAAATGCGATAAAGTCGAGCATCCAGCACCCGTAGGCAGTGCTCTTGTTAGAATGATGCACCCTTTCTCTGGAGTGTGTTGAGAATAGACCATTTCATACCAATCTTCGCCAAATATCTACGTAAGGCTCCGAAACATTTCAGAGCACAATAATTCTCAGATATAGGGATCATTGTAATTATTATTTATAGAGCCTTCCGCAGATGTAGGCTAAACAAAATTATTATTTTATCATGTGAATGTATATTACAGTATGTTCATGACATACAATGAGTAAAATTGTTTATAATTATGTTCTGTTCTAGAGTGTATGTCCAAGATAAGTTTATAACTGTAATTTAGCCACTGTAAATTTTTATCCCCCAAAATATGCTACAGTTATTGGTAGACATCAAACTATTGTTGTAATTTTGCATTCCCTAAAATTAGAAAATTTACCCAGTTCTATTGGCATTCAGCTTTCCTGCTGCATGAAATTATCGCAAGAAATCTAGGTCAACAGTGATCTTCGACAGATACACCAAATAATATGGAAATCTTAAATAATATAACAAAGGTATTTTCAGGCCTTTGTGAATGATACTCCTTTGACACTTTACTTCTTTTTAACCATATTTTTTAATAACAAAATGTACCCATACATTTCCAAGTTCTTAGTTTCTGCAATTAACGTGATATGGATTTCCAAATTTCTCTATCTGCCTAATGTTCAAATTTGATTCTATATATACCCACAATTTTGTTGACATGTAGTTGCTTGCTTTTAATATGTTAACACTTCAATAACCTTAGAAAAGCATATGTGAAACTTCAGTGCATGTTTAGAACAAAAGGATGATCCAGAAATATTAATATTACAAACTGTGGACAAACAATCAGATCATTGCAAGTTATTAGTTCAATGGAAATGGCAAACACAGTTATAATCTACACGTATGTTTCTAAATATTAAATGTTTGTCAGTATTAAATTCTTACACTGTAGTAGATATACAAAATTTATAACAGGGACTTAACAACAAAACTGTGCAGGTCAAAATTGTCCTTGTGATAATAATATATAACATGAAAATGTAAATATTATGTATACAGTTATCACATCATCTGCCCACCCCGCTTTATTTGTGAAGCATAACTCCATTAGTAATAAAGGGATTCAGACAATGATAGAGAAATAGGAGAGGAAATACAGAGTACAAGGACCATAACTCTTTCTTCAATATTTATTAAGTTATTGCCATTTGTTTAATTATCTTGTGCAGAGCATTACTATATTATTATTGAAAGGATTCAAATGAAACTTCATTTAATGATAGGAGACAATGAGAGGAAATACTGAGTACAAGGACCATAACTCTTTCTTCAATATTTATTAAGTTATTGCCCTTTGTTTAATTATCTTGTGCAGAGCATTACTATATTACTATTGAAGAGATTCAAATGAAACTTCATTTAATGATAGGAGACAATGAGAGGAAGTGCAGAGTACAAGCACCGTAACTCTTCCAATATTTACGGAATATTTCCCTTTGTTTAGTTTTATTCTGCAAAGCATTACTTTATTAGTATTGAAGATATTAAAATAACTGCATATAATGATAAGGGACAGTGAGAGGGAGTGAAGATCACAAGGTATTAATTTTTCTCTTGCTGACAATAACTTCATATTGTATTTTCCTTGTATGGACATGACTCGAAAAGTAGTGAAGGGATTCAATTGATACTTCCTTTTGATAATGGAGGGCTTTGACAGGATTTAAGCAGTTGTTGGCCTTTACTTAATTTTCTTGTGATGCATAACTCAAAAAGTAATGAAGGGTTCAAATGAAAAATGATATAATGAGGTCTTTGAGAGGAATTGTGGAGTAGCAGGACCATAACTGTTTCTTCTGTCAAATCACATCTTCTGGGGCATTCATCACTTACAGAGACAATGCTCATTTAGCTTCTTACCTGTTTCAATTGATTTATCTGATCCATTGTTTATTTCTTGAAGTAAAGCTGAAATAAATATAATACCATATTAAATCTATTTTTTTTGAACACTTAAAAAACACATATTTGTCTTATTTACATATTTAAAAACATGCAAGAAAAAAAAAGTTTTGCAACCCTACACATTTACAGATTCTAATGTAAAAATCACTAATAATGTGCACAAGTCATTTGTTAACATAGTTATCTGTGACTCTGGTCAAAGATCTTTAAATAAACAGATATTCGTGTTATCATGAGTTTCAGTGGATTCAGTGGCCACTGAGATTTCAGTCATGTGACAAACCACATGGTTATTTGTATTGTTATTGCAGTTTATACCAGCCTTTTTTAGCTCACCTGAGCAAATGTGCTCATGGTGAGCTTTAAGCTTTAAGGATCGCCTTTTGTTTGTCGTCCGTCTCCGTCATGCGTCGTCTGTCGTGCGTTGTGTGTCAAACATTTTTATCAAAGGACATCTCCTAAACCGCTGGACAGATTTTCACCAAACTTCACAGGAATGATCCTTGGGTAACCCTCTTTCAAAATTGTTCAAATTGTTTGGGTCCGCTGCATATGTAGGTTACAAGAGCTAAAAATAGATTTACAACGGAAAAATTTAAAAATCTCTTAAACCACAAGGCATTAAGCTTTCATATTTGATATGTGACATCCTCTAGTGGTCCTCTACAAAGATTGTTCAAACTATGCCCCTAGGGTCAAAACTGGCCACGTCCCGGTGGTCACATGGTTTATATAGACTTGTATAGCAAAATGACTTGTAAAATCTTCTCTGAAACCACAAGGCCTAGAGGTTTTATATTTGGTATGAAACATTGTATAGCGGTTCTCTACAAAGATTGTTCAATGATGCCCCTGGGGGTCAAAACTGGCCACACCCGGGGGTCACATGGTATATATAGACATGTGTAGCAAAATGAGTTTTAAAATCTTCTCCGACGAAACCGCAAGGCCCAGAGGTTTAATATTTGGTATGTAACATTGTATTGTGGTCCTGTACAAAGATTCTTCAAATGATGCCCCTGAGGTCAAAACTGGCCACACCCCGGGGGTCACATGGTTTTTATAGACTTGAATAGCAAAATGAGTTTAAAAATGTTCTCCTCTGAAACCGCAAGGCCCAGAGGTTTCATATTTGGCATGTAATATTGTATAGTGGTCCTCTACAAATATTGTTCAAATGATGCCCCTAGGGTGAAAACTGGCCACACCCCAGGTGTCACATGGTTTACATAGACTTGAATAGCAAAATGACTTTAAAAATCTTATCCTCTGAAACTGCAGGGCCCAGAGGTTTCATATTTAGTATGTAACATTGTATAGTGGTCCTCTGCAAAGATTGTTCAAATGATGCCCCTTGGGATTGCATATTGGATGGGTTGGTTCAAGGTCACTGTTACTAAAAATAGAAAAACGGTTTCCGCTCAATAACTTTAGAACGCATTGAGATATTTTAATGAAACTTCATACATAGATACCTTATATTGACACCTCGCATGGGATTGTATATGGGGTGGGAGGGGTCAAGGTCAAGGTCACTGTTATTAAAAATAGTAAAATGTTTTCCGCTCAATAAGTTATTTTAATGAAACACATATACATAATAAATAAAATACATTATGTTGAGACCGTGATTCGGAATGCATATGGGGTGGGTGGGGTCAAGGTCACTGTTACTGAATATAGAAAAATGGTTTCCGCTCAATGACTTGATTGCATTGTGATATTGTAATGAACTTAATACACATATCTTATAGCGAGACCTCACTTGGGTTTGCTTATGGGGTGGCGGGGTCAAGGTCACTGTTATTAAAAGTAGAAAAAGGTTTACGCTCAATAACTTAAGAACCCATTAAGACATTTTAATGAAACTTCATACGTAGATACCTTATATCAAGACCTTGCTTTACCTATGTGGTGGGTGGGGTCAAGGTCAAGGTCAGTGTTACTAAAAATAGAAAAACAGTATTTGCTCAATAACTTGAAAACCTATTGAGATATTTTAATGAAACTTCATAGATATATATCATGTGAGCGACCTAGGGCCATCAAGGCCCTCTTGTTATAAGGTTGAGTTTCAAAATAAATAAAAGAAAACTATACTATATAACAAATAGTTTTGTTGTTGCCTAAAAAACATACTTTTAATAAGTCTTTCGATGGATGATGAATAAAATATTCATTCTTCCAAATGGCTTCAGAATAATTCACAGTACATGATTTGTCTTGTGTTTATAGGATAAAAACTATCGATTCTCTAATAACGATTATATCCTTATTATGATTGTAACATCACTGAAATAAATTTTCTTATTAAAATTTTGAACAATAAGCATCATGACACAATCAGAAGATAATTGGCTGACCTTTTGACCAACACAAGGAAAGAAACCTGTGTAACAACCTTTCCCAATTAACACCTAACATTGCAACAATGTTAGATTTAAGTTGTTAAGTCCACGACCATTAACCAATGTTGATACGACATTGAAATATTGTCGTAAGTATGATGCTTACATTAGACCAACGTTGTGTTTGGGTGACTGCTTTCACACAGAAATTCTTCTTTGGACAAAAGATCCAGTTATAACCAAAAAGGTAAATATGTTAAATGAAATATTTCGTAGAGTTGTCACGTCAGAAAAGATAACAAATATAGGAAATAGGGGAATATAAACAACCTTCACTACTTTCAAATGCTTAATTGCGCAGTCAGAAACTGAATGGCATGTATATATGTTTATTAAGATGAACGTTGAAACCAAAGAACTATTTAGATTGGCATGTAATCATTGTGCACAAGTACAGTTGTCGATCCTAACACGTGTAGATTCTAGATTTATACGGAATTTCCCAGATAGGGGATTTCCTATCCTTTTTTATCGGTGTGATAAGGAATATCCTCACATGTGAATTACTTATATGTACAGGTCTACTTGAAATTTGATACATAAATACAGCAAAATATTATAATGTATATACACATTAATAGATGTTCAAAATAAATAAAATAGTTATGGGAATTAGCGATGATCGCTTTTGCAATTCATTCATTGGTTTAAATGACGTCATTATTGACGAGTCATATTTGGAAAATAAAACCTTAGTACAACGTGATGAAGTCCACAAAATGCAGCAATAATAGAGGTATGTTTAATAAGAGGACCAGATAAGGCGCGTAAACGCGTAAATAATGCACTCAACTTTGGAAGATACACGATGAAATATGAAATTTGGTGTACACAGAAAAAATAAAATGTGGGTGTAGATTTACGCACAATACCGGTACATCAAACTTTAGTGACTAAAAGTTATATAGAAGATGAAGTTTTACAGACCTGCTCAGCTGTATGGGCAGTTTATATGTTGTGTAGTTAGCAATAAAATTTTTAACTGTAAAATGAATTCTTATTTTGTAACATCATTCTTTTCAAATGGTGTTGCTACATTATTGCAGGGTTTGACACTAAGGCACGTCCGAACGACAATTACTAGTAAAAGCTTGGTCCGGGCTATTAAAGCTAATTTCTGTCTAGCCCGAACGGTCTAGTGACAAAATCTCGAGTTTTTCAGTTAAAACATACCAAAATAAGACAGAGTTTTTTAAAATAATAAAATCGCCGCAATGGTTTCACTGGAAAATCCAAAATCTATTTTTAGATACAAGCATTGACATAACGCTTGGATGCGATTGTTCTGCAATATTGGTTTACGGTAATTTGGCCAGGTGTGTGTATTGTTGATAAATAAAGCAATAGTAAATGGTCAATTTTAAACTGATTTTAGCACACATTTAATATATGAAACAATTCAAACTATAAACAATTGCTTTTAAAATATTAACTCATAACACTGACATATTTATTTATTGATAACTATTTTTTCCCACGTGTCTGTCTGGGTTTTTAAAACTTTACGACAATCTCAACTTGTAGTTAGCCATTTTTGGTTGTTTTAAGGTTAGATACCATTAATTCCAATTCCCATAGGGTCCCACTATAAAATGGCAAACTTTCCAAGCATTTTTCTAGCATTTGCTTTATTTCATATTGTGCAAGCCTGGCATCAATTTAAAGGTCAATCTGTCCTCTTCCAAAATTTCCAATAAAAAAAAATATGTCATGTTACTTCTAAGAAAATGCATCTCACTTGAATGAAGGCACCAGTAGAAAACAGGGTTTCCGTTCACTTTCAAGTTAGCATCCAATGAAATGCACCAAAATGTTGCAGACACGCATAGGATATTAGAAACAACCACAAAAGGCATGTATGAGATACCTAAATGGCTTTTATGCCAGAAGAGAAGAGGAACTCTTTAGTAAAAGGCACTACTTTTGAATTGACCACAGAGGGATACACAATGATTTACTGGTATCTAACCTTAAAGAAAACTCAAAATTTTGCTATCATGAAAAAAGCTTTTCTACATCATTATTAACCTACTTGTACCAAAAATGCTAAATTTTAGGTCGATCTGCTAAGTATAAATGCCCCAAAAACGCATTTGAGAATGACACATGATAAGCCATCTGGCTTGCACTTCAGTACTTGGATTGTATGGGGAGCGTGAACTAAAATTCGCACCTGAATCACATAAACCAGTCAAAACACCAGTTAATTTAGACTTATTTTAATGCAATGGGCAGTAATAAGGTATAACACGTGTAATATTTGCAAATAAGATGATTTCATGTTCTGTGAGCTGCAAAAGTCGAGTTTCCATACTTGTTTTTCCAATTTTTACCCGAAAAAACAGGTTTCGCTTTAAAAATCGCAGATAACGTGTCAGCTATGATTCACATTTATTCCTGTGAAAAGTAATAAATGCAGTAAAATAACACAGTAACATGGGGATTTTATGTATATTTGGACCCTAAAGGGCCAGTTCCTGGTTTTCTTAAATGTAAGATACCAGTAATTCAAATTCCCATAGGGTCCCACTATAAAACGGCAAACTTTCCAAGCATTTTTCTAGCATTTCCTTTATTTCAGATTGTGCAAGTCTGGTATCAATTTAAAGATCAATCTGTCCTCTTCAAAAATTTGCAATTAAAATGATATATCATGTAACTTCTAAGAAAGTGCATCACACTTAAATGCAGGCACAGGTAGAAAACAGGGTTTCGGCAGTCATATTTCGACAAAAGCCCCATACCACAGTTAACACCCCCTAAAGTTCACCTTTCAAGTTAGCCTCCAATAAAATGCACCAAAATGTTGCAGGCATATAATACTATGTTGTTTTTTCTCCAACTTTGATACTATACTGTTTAGTTTCATGAAATTTTAACACCAATTTTCCTACATAGAGTGTACATTTACCCCCATTTATTCTGGATAGAGTGTACACTTACTCCCAAATTTGTATTCAAAGCATAAGCGTACATTTACTACTAGTACAAAAGCTTACCTGGAGCACTGGTTTAATTGCCTTTCATTGATTGAATGACAGTTTGTGGTTTTCATTGATTGAATGACAGTTTGTGGTTATGCAGATAAATTTAAACAATTTATAACGTTAATTTATTTTCAAATTGTTTGCTCGATGCTGTCAAATACAATTGCTATTTGTGTTTTGTTTTTCTATTGATATGAATGAAGATTGATGATGGTGATGATGATGATGGTGATGATTTTATGGTTATTGTGATGATGATGTGTGATTATCATAGTTATTATGTGATGATCATGCTGATTATGGTGATTGTTTTGCAAGTCATTTCTTTCTCTCAGTATTTTAAGAATAGATAATAATAAATTTGCTCACGAAATGGGTGAGTAAATAAAATCATTCTTGTTTCGAAAAATACAGAATTGTATGGTATTTAGTTATACCCCCACAAACAAAGTTTAGGGGAGGTATTTGGGAGTGACCTTGTCGGTCTGTTGGTTTTTCGTTTCCGGATGATAACTCAAGAAAGGCTTGACATATTCAAATAATTTTTGGTACACATGTGTAACATTATAGAATACAGGTCAAGTTCAATGTTGATTACAAACCACTAAATTTTTACAGAGTTATGGCCCTTTATTTGACTTAAATTCAATAAAAACATAGTTTCTTGTCGATAACTCAAAAATTGCTTGACATATTTTAATAATTGTTGGTACTCATGTGTAGCATTATAAAAAACAGGTCAAGTTGGACTTTGGTTACAAACCACTAAATTTTGACACAGTTATGGGCCCTTTTTTGCCTTAAATTCCCGAAAAACGTGGACAATAACTGATAAAAATCTTCACATACTTAAATTATTTTTGGTACATAGGTGTAACATCATAAAATACAGATCAATCTCAACTTTGGTTACAAACCACTAAATGTTAACAGAGTTATGGCTGCTATTGAAATTAAATTTGTCCAAATACACTGTTGACCATTCACAAATTAAAGCATTCTCTCTCTGTCCATTTCTTTCGAATAGATGCCATAGTTTTGTGACAAGACCATATTGTGGGGGTATATCCGTCACTCATGTGACAATTCTAGTTATGCCTCCCTTCGAAGAAGTGGGGGTATATTGCTTTGCACCTGTCGGTCAGTCGGTCGGTAGGAATGTCGGATGGTCTGTCTGTCCGTAGACCATTTCGTTTCGACACAATATCTAGAGAAGGCTTTGACCTACAATCATTTTAGTTCTTATGCTGGTTACTTGGGAGGATAAGAAGACGCGTATTCATTTTGAGGTCAACAGGTCAAAGGTCAAGGTCATCATTGCTAAAAATAGAAAAACAGTTTCCCCTCAATAACTTGAGAACACATTGAGATATTTTAATGAAACTTTATACATAGATACCTTATATTGAGACATAGCGTTTGATCGCATATGGGGTGGATGGGGTCATGGTCAAGGTCACCGTTACTAAAAAAAGAAAAACGGTTTCTGCTAAATAACTTGAGAACGCATCGAGATATTTTAATGAAACTTCATACATAGATACCTTAAATTGAGACCTCGCTTGGGATTGCATATGGGGTGGGTAGGGTCATGGTGAAGGTCACCGTTACTAAAAATATATCAAACAATTTCAGCTCAGTAACTTGGGAACGCATCAACATTTTAAAATTAAATTTCATACATATATACTTTATATCGAGACCTCGCTTGGAATTGCATATGGGGTGGGTGTGGCCAAGGTCACCGTTACCACAAATAGAAAAATGGTTTCTGCTCAATAACTTTAGAATCCATAAAGATATTTTAATGAAACCTCATACATAGATACCATATATCAGGACCTCGCGTGGGATTGCATATGGGGTGGGTGGGGTCAAGATCAAGGTCACCGTAACTAAAAATAGAAAAACGGTTTCTTCTCAATAACTTCAGAACGCATCGAGATATTTTAATGAAACTTCATACATTTATACCTTATATCGAAGCCTTGCTTGGGATTGAATATGGGGTGGGTGTGGTCAAGGTCAAAGTGACCGTTATTACAAATAGAAAATGGTTTCCGCTTAATAACTTGAGAACGCATTAAGGTGTTTTAATGAAACTTCATTCATAGATATCTTATATTGAGACCTGTCTTGGGATTGCATGTGTTGGGCGGGGTCAAGGTCACGGTCACCATTGCTTAAAATAGAAAAACAGTTTTTGCTCAATAACTTGACAAGCATTGAGATATTTTAATGAAACTTTATAGATACCTTTTATCAAGACCTCGCTTTGAATTGCATATGGGGTGGTTGGGGTCAAGATCAAGGTCACCATAACTAAAAATAGAAAAACGGTTTCTGCTCAATAACTTGAAAATGCATTGAGATATTTAAATGAAACTTCATACATAGATACCTTTTATTGAGACCTCTCTTGGGATTTCATATGGGGTGGGTAGGGTCAAGGTCAAGGTCACTATTACTAAAAATAGAAAAACAATTTCCGCTGAATAACTTGAGAACATATCAAGATATTTTAATGAAACTTCATACATAGATACCATATATCGAGACCTAGCTTGGGATTGCATATTAAAAAAAATTATCAATCGCACATATTCAGAACTTGGCTGCAAGTCAGTTGGCATACATGTTTTACAAACATCTCTTGTTGTTTTTAGAGTGTTTACTGCGTCAGCGTCTGTGTTAGTTATGTTTTTTGGTTACTTTTTGTGGATAAGTTTTTTGTCAGAGTCCATTGCTCAAAAACTATCAAAGGTATCCATTTATAACTTTCAATACTTTTTTCACTATCAAAAGGGTACACCATTACAACAAGGCAGGTAACCCTGTCTTTTGTATTTCCTGAGTTATCTGCACATGTTTGTACTAAACACTTAGCATATTTTGTAAAAAAAAATCAAATACCTATCAAAGACATTAAATTTAAACTCAAGGTACTTGTTTATAGTGCTGAGCCCATTCTGCAGACATGAGGAGGTAACTTTTTCAAGGAATTTGTTGGAGTTATCACCCTTTTCTCAACTTACAATTTTCCTTCTAGGACAAATTTCTGAATACATATATTAGGTTTTGATTTAAAACTCAAATTACTTGATCACAGTGATGAACTTAATCCGTAAACAAGAGGAGATAACTCTATTAAGGAGTTTTCTTGAGTTATTGCCCTATTTTTCAACTTAGAATTTTTGCTTAAGGTCGAATTTCACAATATCTTCAACAGGTATTGACCTGAAACTGAAAATACTTGATCACAGTCATGAAACTATTCTGTAGAAAAGATAACTATATCAAGTATTTTGGTGGAGTTTTATGTATCTTATATTGTATATACCAATAAACATATCATGATATAGATCTCATCAGCTTTTTTTAGCTCACCTGAGCAAGAAAAAAAGATCCTTCAGTGACCCTCTATCAAACTCCTTCATATTATATTGTAAAAAAAAGGGCTGTCAAGAATGTTCTGTATAATTTTAGTATTACCCCCTTCGAAGAAATCATACATGCCATAATTTTTTTGGATCATTTCCGGGACTCTGCCCACACATTTCCAGGAGTTTTACTAATTTTCTGGGACATGTACGTACGTTATTTATTTTTCCAGATATGTGGTCTTATTTTGGGGGGATACTCGTTTTGATAGGAAATAGGGGCGTGTTTTCATGTATTTATTCCAATCCAAGGCAATGCACTTTTTTCATGAAAAAAAGTTTTATTGTTATAAGTATTCATAGCAATAAAAATGCACTAGAACCCCAATTTGCGACACCGCGATTTTACGACCAGTGTCGTTTGGTCGTTGACACTTAACGTCATCCATAAACAACATATGCCGTGGAGATATTCATAATGCTTTGCGGTAAAAATGGAACCTGTGAAAAAAAATGTTACAATTGTTTTGATAAGGGATTAGCACATCGACTGTGTCTCAGATTATGTTAATTGACACTATCTGGCAGTTAGTGGGTAACACTGATGAATGCTGAACCTTAAATGGGCATAGTTAATAAAGTTTTAAATGGGGCGCCGCAATTTTTTTGCGAGTGCCTTATAGTAATCAGAGACCTGGCTTGGGATTACATAGGGGGTGGATGGAGTCACTGTCAAGGTCACCATTACAAAAAATAAAAAAACGGTTTCCGCTCAATTACTCGAGACATCGCTTGGGATTGCATAGGGGGTGGGTGGGATCAAGGTCAAAGTCACTGTTATTAAAAATAGAAAAAAGTTTCTTCTCAATTACTTAGTAACAGATCGAGCTATCATAATGAATAAAGAGGAACATTCCTTGTGAATGCAACTCCTCCTACCGTCTTCAACAGACTTTCTTTAAACTTTTTGTCAAGGGTACGGTATAGTTGTGCGTAAAGATGGGGATTTAAATGTGTCTTCTCCAGTCGCAAGTTATGGCGCTTTGATTATTTTTCCTCTATGGAATGTATAGGGAACATTTCTTGTGAACGCAATTCCTTCTACAGTATGCAACTGATTTTCTTGAAACTTGTCTTCATTGTTGAGGGTAACATGTTGTTATGCATAAAGATGGGGATTGAAATTTTTTAATAAAAAAGCATTTTTTTTTTGCTGACCCCAACCTTCAAACATACTATAATTTGGGGCCCGTTGTCACCCCTGTGACAAAGTTCTAGTTTCATGTTAGTTGAAATATTAAGTAGTTGAAATATCAAGATTATACACAATTATAATCTTTATCAAAAGTGTACATGCATTTCTACACGCATTTGTAATGTTTAGTATGTAATTGCATTATATTTGTAATTATAAAATAATTGTTTAATGTATTTTAGCTTGACTATTCAAAGAATATGTTAACTATCCTACTACCGTCCGCGTCTTAATTTGTTTAAGTTTTATTCAAAAGTCTTGTAACTTTAAAACTACGTAAGTTATTTACTTGAAACTTGGAATATACCTGTGTACTCAACTCCAGTATCAGGGGCAACATTTCCCATAACTCTTGTTTTGTATTTTGACAGATGTATGCCCCTTTTTTCCATTGATTTACTGGCTAAAGTTTATATTCAAAAGTTTTATAAAATGAAAACTAAAAGTTATTCACTTGAAACTTGGAATATACCTTTGTCATCAACTCGGGTATCAGGGGCAACATTCTCGACAACTCTGTTTTGTATTTAGACAGAGTAATGCCCCTTTTCACATAGATTTTTTGGTTATTCTCGATAACTCTGTTTTGTATTTAGACAGAGTTATGCCCCTTTTTCACATAGATTTTCTGGTTAAAGTTTATATTCAAAAGTTTTGTAACACCAGAACTACATAAGTAATTGAGTTGTAACTTGGAATATACCTTTGTCATCAACTCCAGTTTCAGAGGCAACAGTCCCCATACCTCTGTTTTGTATTTTGTCAGAGTTATGCCCATTTTTTACTTAGGTTTTCTGGTCAAAGTTTATACTCAAAAGTTTTATAACTTCAAAACTACATAAGTTATTCACCTGAATCTTGGAATATATATTTGTCATCAAGTCCAGTATTAGGGGCAACACACCCTTTTTAAACCAAATTTTTCGAAGAAAGATTTCGGTTATTAGACTGGGGTGTGTCATTGGGAAGGCAGGTTGGCGGGCAGGCGGGCGGACGGGACCTTATATCGAGACCTCGCTTGGGATTGCATATGGTGTGGGTGGGGTCAAGGTCAAGGTCACCATTACTAAAAATAGAAAAACGGTTTCCCTCAATAACTTTTAAAGGTATCGAGATATTTTGATAAAACTTCATTCATCATATAGATACCTTATATCGAGATCTCGCTTGGGATTGCATATGGAGTGGGTGGGGTCAAGGTCACCATTACTAAAAATAGAAAAACGGTTTCCGTTCAATAACTTTAGAACACTTTGAGATATTTTAATGAAACTTCATACATATTAACATTATATCAAAGCCTCGTTTGGGATTGCTTTTGGGGTTGGTGCGGTCAAGGTCAAGGTCACCGATACTTTACATTATAAAACGGTTTCCACTCAAGAACTTTAGAATCCATAAACATATGTTAATGAAACTTCATACATAGATACCATATATCATGACCTCATTTGGGATTGTTTATGGGTTGGGGTGGGGGTCAAGGTTCAAAACTGGGGGGAAATTTCGCATGTAGTTTCATGACGAAATGGGACGAGAAGCTTCTGAACAATGTATATCTACCAGTCTTGTACAAGTGTTATATTGACGATGGTTTTGGACTTTGGACTCATGGGCGAGAGAAAGCTGATGAGTTCCTTTAACATGCAAATGAGATAGACCACATTATTCATGTAAAAATGAGGGTATGTGAAAATGAGATAGAATTCCTAGATACTAAGGTGAAGATAAAAGATGGGAAATTGACAACATCCTTGTACAAATTACCCACAGACAAGCATATGTACTTGAATCATAAGTCCAGCCATCCTAAAAAAAACAAAAGAAGCCATTCCGTTCAGCCAAGCTATTCGAGAGAATATGCTCCAAAGAGGCAGATTACCTACTCCATAATCAAAACCTGAGGTGCCATCTTCGCAAACTTGGGTATAGTGGGAAGTTTCTTGACAAGTAATTGGAACGTGCAGATAAATTAAGTAGAGAAAGTCTATTGCAACTTAGCAAAAATCAAAAGAAAGACATGAAAAGAGTACCACTAGTTCTAACATACTCGAAAAAGCTTCCAAATATTCATGACATTGTGCACAAACACCTACCAACACTTCATCAGTCAGAGAGAATGAAAGAGGTGTTTAATAGTAATAGTCTCATATATGAGGGACAAGACTAGGAGGGACAAGAACATATCAGATGTGCTTGTACATGGAAAAACCAATCGTGTTATGCAAGCGAGAGACCTCTGTTGAGAGGGAGGTCAAACGTCAAAGGCACTTCATGAATGTTGATTATATGATCAGGCCTGATGCTGTTGACCCTTTCTTTCTGTTCACAAAATGCCAGTTTCTCTTCATAGTCCTTGTAAAGAGACTCGCATAATGCTCAGGTACTTCCACCTCATGAGGCACATACACCAGTATAGCCACCTTAGAAGTCCATGATGCCTTGTTACTTAACCAACTGGATGGCTTTCATGTGAATCTATGTCATGCCTCTATGATTAGCTGCTTGCTTTTCTAACATAGGACTGGTCTGTCTGACAGCCTCATGCTCAGGCCAACAAGGTAGCTGAACAAGAACATGCTTCTCACCAAAAAATACCAGGTGGATTATTAATTCAGTATTTGTAAAACCAACTAAAACTATGTTATTGCTATACCTGACCCATCTTCTTTCAACATATGTTAGTGAATACATGAGAGATTACTTAATAAAGACAGTTCCAGTGTGTGTCACCATTGTAAAATTTGACAATTTAATATGATGACATTTTAACAGATTTTAATTGATGGTATAAGTACCATCTTAATAAAAACATGAATTTCGTGCCAAAAGAAAAAGCATACCACATTTGTGTTAAAATTTTAAAATAATATTCTACAAAGGTTTGTGGTGTATTTTCAGACAAACTCATTTTGTTCTAACTTTTCATAAAAAATGCTTTCATCAGTTATTTTTAATAGAATGTAAAACAGTATGTGTGAGCGTCGATTTTTGCCAATTCCATTTACAATTATAATATTAATTTGGACTTTTAATAAGAAAAAACTTCTTGACTGAAAACACTAAAACTAAGACCTTAGCTTTTTATATTATGTATGTAGCTTGGCATATGGTCCTGTTCGATTGTTAAAGTGATGTTTGTTGTCTAAAAAATACTACTGTCGTGGGACCAGTAGAGCATCTGACTCAATTTTATTGGAATTACATAATGTAAAGCATTATATTAAAATAATAATGAATGAAGATTTATTATATCTTGAGAAAATACCTATTCAAGATAGTAAAATCAGATTAAAAATCATATGCTGATGACTGTAATATAGTTTTAAAGGGCAATTATTTTTCATAAAATAAAATAATCAAATGAACATCCATTACAACACTGTGGAAACAGAATCTGAAGTCATAAGGATCCAGTTAGTCCAATTGGATCTGACACTGCTTTTGCTTTATTAGACCCAACTGATCGTTTCTTTTCAATAGACATTTATCATTGGTACTTTGTATATACCTGGTAACTTAATAAATTAAACAAGATATATCTTTAAAAAAGATATTAAGCATCTATGGTAGTTGTGAAAAGGGAATGTAGATGAATTTTCTACACAAATACACTTAAAACTGACAAATGTGTAATTTGGTTGTGCGTTTTTTCACTTAATCACTAATTGGTCGCATGACTGACTAGATTCGAATGACACATGATGCTCACATAAAAAATCAGTCTATACTCCTCCTAACATAATTAGTAAATAATATACGCGAGTACGCGGCTGAATCCACATGATTTTGACCCAAGAACATTTTTCAGACAATCTTTACACATGACTCTTTACTGTTGCGTATATATTAAAACCCGTTTTAGATAGTTTCTATACTTAATAACTCTTGATAACCCCAACCTCTGCACTAAATATACAAACAACCTAAGCTAGTATATTTATGCAAGAATTTTCATTCACAAAAAATCGATCTGTGGTCTTTACTACCTTCCATACGAAGTCTGGACTAGTGATGTTACTCAGTTATAGACATATGGGCATTGACATTGAAAGTGTACAGTTCCCTGGCAAGAAGGCCAGAAAATTAGACTTTTGTTAATCGCTGGGCTTGTATTTCTTTTAAGTTCAGCTCTATTTTAGAGAATTATGTTCAAAGTTAAGATTTTGTGTTCATTAGTTATCAAAGTAATGTACATTTTCAGTACTAAATAAAGCATATAAGAATGCTTAAAATACACCAATTTCAGAATTGTATATATGTGGGTGGAATTTGAGGGTGGCTGCATACCCAAAACAATATTTTGAATCCACACGAATACAGGACGAGCTACGCCACTGATAGAGCCTCAGTTCAGATATACAGCACTGAAGGTATTTTATTAACTCGTACATTTCTTTCGAACTATGCACAGGCATTCATTTAATGTTTTAAAAATTTAAATATTTATGGCTAGATATCTTGTCCTATCGCATATTGTCCCTTGATAGGCAGAGGGTGTCATCATGTACAAAGAAGGCTGATAGCCCCTGCTGGCTTTCGATTGGCGATATATAGTTTATCGCGCAGACTGGGCACTGGCCTTGAAATCCAGAATAAATTAATTCCCGAGTGTTAGGTAAATATTCTGTAGCAATATACAGCATTTATGTGGCCAGTTATAGTGTACAAATATAGAAGGGGCACTGGAAAGTTGTATTGAGTTACATCTTTGCAAATATGACATTTTGAAGCCCTTCTTTTTTACCAGTTAAGTGCAAATATTTTCAAATTAGCTGATGAAATATTAGGATTTATTCATTAGGGACTACCTATGGGAAATTTCACAACATTTGATTGGATATTGACAAAGGTCAAAAGTTGGGTTTGAAAGCTGCGCCAAAAATACACAACAACAAAACTTGAAGAATACTAAACCACATGCCTGTGCCACCACTTGTTGTATCTTGCATTTCTTGAGAATAATCTCTAGGAGCAGAATAATTGGATGGCAGAGGTGAATTTCCAGTTTTTCGACCTGTCAAATGAACAAGAGCAAACTGCGATGACGGAGTATATTGAGCATTTTATAATAACACAATCTGATAAAAGTGTTAATTGTGGATTCAATAGATACATCTCAATACTAGTACCTTGGACTTCACCATGATAGTTTTTTGAGACAGATTTGGATGTCTGATGTTGTCTTTTGTGTGTGCCACCTGTCAAATAAACAACAGCAAGATGTGATGTCCCAGTACAGTATAGCGCAAAATATCAGCAGTGCCAAATGTTTGTGTGTTTTAAAGTTTTTAGACCGTTGGCGGAAGCTAACGGTCTATTGATTTCCAAAACAGATATTGCTGAAAACATCTTCTTTTCTTTGCAGGCTATTAGTAAGTAGCGTTTGGATGGGCGATAAAACTTTGAATTAATGATAGGTTCGGAATAAACATGTTCACCATTAAAAAAAAAAAAACGAAAGTTCAAATCACATGTTGCTTTCTCTCCACATACACGACTGTAAAGGAGCTAAAAATAGTAAATAAAATAGAATAAAAGAGTTCTAAATAACCGTGTTAAAATGTACTACATGTTCAAATGTACTACGCTTCATCGGTTATCTGGCCCATTGAAGATTGACTTGCTAACTTTGTCACAGATTCCAAAAATTAAGAATAGTGAATATTAAATAGCAAAATAACACTACGGACATACTGTTAATACCATTTTTTCGTTAATCAGTAATTGTCAGTTGCAATTGATATAATTATAAAGCATTTGTAATGCTAAACGATTAATTATTAGCAGTTTTTCTGATGTTTTTGTTAAAATTGTTAAAAGTCGCTCACCTGAGGGGCTAAGGAATTAAACTGTTCTGAGTAAGTTACATGAAGATTCGACTAAAATTGTGGCCTCTAGATTGTTCGCAAGCTTGTTTGTAGCTCACCTGAGCACGAAGCGCTTGGTGAGGTATGGGTATAGGGCACCTCCCAGGCGTCGTCTATCGTCCGTCGTCGATGTGCCCCCAACAGTTTGGACCGTTATCGCGATAAAGACTACATTTTGTATTCAAATTTGACCTAACTAGCACAGCTTGTGTAAGACTATAACATGGGATTGTTAATGGGTCAGATCACACCAGTAACACCAGAGTTATTGCCCCTTTTTCATGCAAAAAAGTGCAAAAGTGCCCTTTTCCAACGTATATTCTTTATTTTCCATCAAATCTTAACCAAACTTTCACAGTTTGTGTATCACCATCAAATCTCAGGAGACATAAAACATGGGCCAGATTGTGTTTCAAACACCTTTGTTTATAAAAAAAATATACAAAAATGGACATTAGTCAGCATATAGAGAGACTATTCAGGATAGAAAGAGAAATTTTTTATCCAATCTTCACCAATTATTCAGGATAGAGAGAGACATTTTTAATCCAATCTTCACCAATCTTGCACAGTTTGTCTCTACCATGAGATTACAGTTTAAGTCGAATATAAGCAAGATCAGCTAAGAAACACCAGGTTCTTGCCCCTTGTTTGTGAAAAAAATATGCAAAAATAGACATTATACAGGATAGAGACTTCATTTTTCATCCAATCTTTACCAATCTTGCACAGTTTGTCTATGAACATAAAATTAATGGTGAAGTCAAATATAAGGGAAGATTGGACCAAACACACCAGAGTTATTGCCCTTTTTGTGAAAACAGTATGCAAACATGGATATAATTCAGGATAGAGACTTCATTTTTCATCCAATTTTCACCAATTGTGTACAGTTTGCCAATGAACGTAAGACTACAGGCAACGTAGAATATAAGCATGATCGGGCCAGAAACACCAGACTTATTGCTCCTTTTGTTTGGAAACAAACATCAACAAGTTATAAATGATTGACTTGACTAATGTTTACCAAACTTACACAGTTTGTGCATGACCATAAAAATTGATTGATAAGATTTGATTTCTTACAGTTGCAAGACTTGCATGCAGTTATTTGTACATGCAACTTTGATGTCTTCAGAGCCTGCATTAATGTCATTTATCATCATTCCAAAGAAAATTATGAAAGAAAAAGAAAACTTTACCTTATAGCACAGCCATCACAATTATCGCATTGCAACTAGTTTTCGAAAACTGTTTGCGAAAAAGACATCAAACTCTACTGTTTGTGCATTTTCCAAATTGTTAATTACTTAATAATAAGGGGTCAGGTAAGAATATGGAGAAAACTGATTTAAGAACCATTAGCAAAAAAATGCACAGCCACTACCCAACTCATACTTTAGTTAGCCCATTGCACTTGCCGATGTTTTAAATCAAAATTGATCCTACCCCCACTGTGTATTGTTCAAATACCTTAATTTTCAAACCAGTCACAACAGTATGGTCTTCATGAGTACCAGTTCTCAGGTGAGCGCTTTGGGCCATCATGACACTCTTGTTTGCAAATTAAAACAAATATAGTGCGCGTCTAATTCAATGCTATTTATCTATGACATTCTCATCATTATTTTTTGTAATTTGTGGGAGGCAAATATTTATGTGCAAACTATTTTAAAAGCAAAAGTTATATGCATACACGTCAATCTACAACGGGTAATAATAGTCTATGAACCGTATAAGTTCGATTCAATATTCAGTGCTTTTTATCACAAGTGCTATGTTCAGTAAATACCAGTTTAAATAAAAATAAATCGATTTTGTAAAATACATTCAAAACTCTATTTGAAAGTACAATGCTTTTCCAGAATTCTTATGCGTACGTCAAAAACAAAAACAATCGTCAATAGAATGGTTACGAGCGCTCCGGCCGCTATATGTGCTGACTCAATACACTGTCGTTAAACTTACGCAATACGCACCTAACCAGTCAACAGCACAAACAGATACGCAATTAGTCAGATCAAGTTCTTGTCATCTATTCATAGAAAGTAGCATTGATAACAGGTAGCCTCACTGCTCAGCGAACGAAGCGCAGTAATTTATCAATTTACTGACTCGTAGCCTGCAAAGTAAAGAAGTAGTTCCTTCAAGACCGATTTCAGAAATACACCTACTAAATTCTTAAAATGATAAAAGGCATTTTGTTGATTTTGCACAGAATGCTTTAAGATAGCAAGAGTAAGTGAAGCATACAAGTAGTGGCATCGTCAACTTTTCGTTTTCGCTTTCTAACTCGAAAACCAATTGAGCTTTTGTAATAAAACTAAATACATAGCTACCGTGTTGCGAGACATCACTTGGGATTCCTTATGGGGTGGGTGGGGGTCAAGGTTAAGGTCACTGTAACTAAAAATTGAAAAATGGTTTCCGCTTAGTAACTGGAGAACGCAATGAGATATTTTTATTTTTATACTCAATACATTGATACCTTATATCGAGACCACTCTTGGGATTCCATATGGGGTAGGTTTCTTGAGCATAAATTGAAATATACGAATGAAACTTAATTGAAATATACCTCATAGCGAGACCTCGCTTGTAATTGCATATTGTGTGGGTGGAGTCAAGGTCACGGTCAATGTTATTAAAAATAGTAAAACAGTTTCAGGTCAATAACTACAGAATGCATTTAGATATTTTAATGAAACGTAATCATAGATACACTTATATCGAGCCCTCGCTAGGGATTCATATGGGGTGGGTGGGCTCATGGTAAAGGTCACTGTTCCTAATAATAGAAAAAGAGTTTCTGCTCTATAACCTCGCTTGGGATTGCATATGTGTTGGGTGTGGTCAAGGTCACTGTCACTGTTACTAAAACTAGAAAAATGGTATTCCCTCAATATATTGAGAACACATTGAAATGTTTTAATTATACTTAATATATAGTTACCTTATAGAAAGACCTTAATTGGAATTGCATATCGGGTGGGTGGGTTTAAGGTCACTTTTACTAAAAGTATAAAAACGGTTTCCGCTTAATAACTTGAGAACGCATTGAGATATTGTAATTTAACTGCATACAGAGATACATAATATCAAGACCTCGTTTGGGATTTAATATGGGGTGGGTAGGGTCAAGGTCAAAGTCACCATTACTAAATAGATAAATGGTTCCTGCTCAATAACTTGAGAACATATTGAGATATTTTAATTAAATTTCATACATAGATACCTTATATTGAGACCTTTCTTGGGATTGTATACGGGATTGGTAGGGTCTTGGTCATGGTCACCATAACTTAAAATAGGCAAACAGATATTTTAATGGAATCTTTATATGTAGATATTTTATATTTAAACCTCGCTTGGGATTGCATATGGGCGGGTGGGGTCAAGGTCAGGGTCACCATTACTAAAATGTTTATTTTTGTCCTGACTTTCATGCATTTCATTTGAAATATGTGGTTTACGGGGACTTTTCATGTTTCTTGTTTATTTTGTCATCTTGATTATAGATTTAAGAATGTATATGTGATATTTTTGATACCTCAACTCACCACACAGAGAGAGGCTTTGAAGATGAATTTAAATGCACACATACCAAAACATTAACCTTACAATTGTTTCTCTATAGTCATTGAATCGAGAGGGCTATAAGGCTCTATGTTGCTGACCTGAGGGGATAAGGAACTACTGTTCTGAGCAAGTTTCGTGAAGATTCGGCTAAAAAATTAACAGTGTTCACAAGCTTTTTGTTTCAATTTGGCCTGGTGACTTAGTTTTTGACCCCATATGACCTGGTTTCAAACTTGTCCCAGATATCATTTGAAACAAATGTTCTAAGCAAGTTTCAAGAATATTTTGCAAACAATGTGACTTTTATAGTGTTCTCAAACTTTTCTTCAATTTACCCTAGTGACCTAATTTTTTGACCCCACATGACCCAGATATCACTGGGACAAATGTACTTAGCAAGTTTCTTGACGATTGAGCTATAAATCTGGCCTCTATAGTGTTCACAAGCTTTTTCTTGTGGGTAAAAAATGGCCAGGTTGAGGGGGTCACATGGTTTATATAGACTTAAAAAGTAAAATGACTTGAAAAATCATTTTACCCGAAACTGCAAGGCCCAGAGGTTTTGAATTTAGTATTTAACATCATATAGTTGTCCTCTGCAAAGATTGTTCAAATTATGCCCCTGGGGTAAAAAGAAGCCATGCCCAGGGGTCATACGGCTTCTATAGACTTATATGGCAAATGGACATAATGATAAAAATATTCTCCTCTGCAACTGCAAGGCCCAGATGTTTACTCTTTGGCATGTAACATTACTAACATGGTTCAGTGGTCCTCTACAAATTATGGCCCTTAGGGTAAAAAGAAGCCACGCCCAGGTTTTACATGGTTAATAATGACATAAATAGCCTAATGACTTTAAAATCTCATCTCAAACAGCAAGTTCCAGGTCTTCATACTCAGGTGAGCACTTAAGGGCCATGTGGCCCTCTAGTTTTAACAAAGGATTATTTCATTTATTTATGCGATACTACTGACATCATACGTGCTTTTTTGTGTTAATTATTTCCACATTTTACATTAACAGTTGCACAAATAATCAATGTTGAATTTTACCTGTAGTTGGTTGTTCTACAGAAACTTGATGCATTGGTTGAGAAACATTGCCTTGCTGATAAACTGGTGGTTGATTCTGTTGCATTGGTTGAGAGACACTGCCTTGCTGATAAGCTGGTGGTTGATTCTGTTGAATTGGTTGAGAGACACTGCCTTCTAGATAAACTGGTGGTTGATAATGTTGCATTGGTTGGGAGACACTGCCTTGCTGATAAACTGGAGGTTGGTTCTGTTGCATTGGTTGAGAGACGCCGCCTTGCTGATCAACTGGTGGTTGATTCTGTTGCATTGATTGAGAGACACTGCCTTGCTGATAAACTGGTGGTTGATTCTGGTGCATTGGTTGAGAGACACTGCCTTGCTGATACACTGGAGGTTGGTTCTGTTGCATTGGTTGAGAGACGCCGCCTTGCTGATAAACTGGGGGTTGATTCTGTTGCATTGGTTGAGAGACACTGCCTTGCTGATAAACTGGTGGTTGATTCTGTTGAATTGGTTGAGAGACACTGCCTTCTAGATAAACTGGAGGTTGATAATGTTGCATTGGTTGGGAGACACTGCCTTGCTGATAAACTGGAGGTTGGTTCTGTTGCATTGGTTGAGAGACGCCGCCTTGCTGATCAACTGGTGGTTGATTCTGTTGCATTGATTGAGAGACACTGCCTTGCTGATAAACTGGTGGTTGATTCTGGTGCATTTGTTGACAGACACTGCCTTGCTGATAAACTGGAGGTTGGTTCTGTTGCATTGGTTGAGAGACACTGCCTTGCTGATAAACTGGTGGTTGATTCTGGTGCATTGGTTGACAGAAACTGCCTTGCTGATAAACTGGAGGTTGGTTCTGTTGCATTGGTTGAGAGACGCCGCCTTGCTGATAAACTAGGGGTTGATTATGTTGCATTGGTTGACAGACACTGCCTTGCTGATAAACTGGAGGTTGGTTCTGTTGCATTGGTTGAGAGACGCCGCCTTGCTGATCAACTGGTGGTTGATTCTGTTGCATTGATTGAGAGACACTGCCTTGCTGATAAACTGGTGGTTGATTCTGGTGCATTGGTTGAGAGACACTGCCTTGCTGATAAACTGGAGGTTGGTTCTGTTGCATTGGTTGAGAGACGCCGCCTTGCTGATAAACTGGGGGTTGATTCTGTTGCATTGGTTGAGAGACACTGCCTTGCTGATTAACTGGTGGTTGATTCTGTTGAATTGGTTGAGAGACACTGCCTTCTAGATAAACTGGAGGTTGATAATGTTGCATTGGTTGGGAGACACTGCCTTGCTGATAAACTGGAGGTTGGTTCTGTTGCATTGGTTGAGAGACGCCGCCTTGCTGATCAACTGGTGGTTGATTCTGTTGCATTGATTGAGAGACACTGCCTTGCTGATAAACTGGTGGTTGATTCTGTTGCATTGGTTGACACACACCGCCTTGCTGATAAACTAGTGGTTGATTCTGTTGAATTGGTTGAGAGACACTTCCTTGCAGATAAACTGGGGGTTCATTATGTTGCATTGGTTGACAGACACTGCCTTGCTGATAAACTTGAGGTTGGTTCTGTTCCATTGGTTGAGAGACACTGCCTTGCTGACAAACTGGAGATTGATTCTGTTGCATTGGTTGGGAGACACTGCCTTGCTGATAAACTGGAGGTTGATTCTGTTGCATTGGTTGAGAGACACTGCCTTGCTGATAAACTGTTGGTTGATTCTGTTGCATTGGTTGACACACACCGCCTTGCTGATAAACTAGTGGTTGATTCTGTTGAATTGGTTGAGAGACACTTCCTTGCAGATAAACTGGGGGTTCATTATGTTGCATTGGTTGACAGACACTGCCTTGCTGATAAACTTGAGGTTGGTTCTGTTGCATTGGTTGAGAGACACTGCCTTGCTGACAAACTGGAGATTGATTCTGTTGCATTGGTTGAGAGACACTGCCTTGCTGATAAACTGGTGATTGATTTAGTTGCATCTGTTGAGAGACACTGCCTTGCTGATCAACTGGAGGTTGATTCTGATGCATTGGTTGAGAAACACTGCCTTGCTGATAAACTTGAGGTTGATTCTTTTGAAAGTCGCCACGAATATCTAAAACAATGGTTATATGACTTTTAGTACAAGGATATTATTATTGATGGATGAGCTCCAAAAATGTGCTATGCCACTTGATGAAAATGAAATGAGAAGGGAAAAAAGTATTTTTCAAAAACTAATCATAACTAGAACTGCAATACCAAATCATATGCTATTATTGCAACAAGTAATATGTAGTCAACCATTATTTCACAGCAACCACTAGCAAAAATTTAATGAAACTTTGATTAAAGGTTTAATACCAATAGGCCTTTCTCAAGGGATGTTCACTTCCAGGGACTAAATATTGATTATAAGGAGAGTTTTGCAAATACTGTTTATACCCCCACTACCAGTATGTGGGGGGAGGGGCTGTACAGGATGAGATTATAGTTTTAAATAGTATTTAAGGTATCATCAAGGCTATTTCTTTGCAAATACATTTAAGTTCTCAAGTTTTGACCTTTGGAAGCCAAAATACCTGGCTGAGATGTCTAAATTATTTTGATTCTTCAACTCATCAAATTACCAGGTGAACTGTTAGGTTCACTGGAGGCTTTCCAATGCCTGTCATTAGTAATCCAGACTACAAGTCACAGTTTTCATCAGATCACTTCTAAACTATGTCAAAATGATGACTAAGGGGAATGTATAATGAAAATGAGTCATGTTGGGTCAAAAACTATATATATAGGTCCAATATAAAAAGTTTATTTCAAACCCAGGACCCACATCATCTGCATTTTGGTATTGTATTTTGTGGCATGCTCAGTTTTGACAAATTATTTGGTGATGCAGTCCTAATTTAGTTCATCATATACAATTGTATATTGTCATTTGTTTGATGACTAGAAAATGATTAATACTGAGGCATAATCATTTTATCAGACTTTACCATTCTGGGATTGTACTGTTGAATTTTGTTGCATTTGTTGATATCTACTTGCTTCTAGATTTCTTTGTGATGGACTGAGCTGAATCTGTGCACACTGTTCAGCTAAATCTTGAAAACGAGCAGAAATACATATTAAGGAATATGGAGAATTTTTGCATTACAAACATGTACAATAAAATGTGATAACGTATCAATCAGCATGTTTTGGTGACTTTTCCTTCCCCAGTGAAATGAACAGATAAAATATTCAATTTGGCCTCTAAATTCTTGAATTGCTCTTAAACAATTTCCTGAAGTGCTAATGTGAACAATTCTGGACAAGTTCACGACAAAAGTACTTCAGGAGCTGACCTTCTAGTGTTCATGAACTATTCGTGAATATTTATCAGTAATTCAAGTAAAAATAACTTGTATATAGGATCTGACATGACTAGTCATTTCATACCATATTTTATTAAACAAGTTCAGGAATTTTGTTAGTAAGCAAGCCTTTGGCAATCTTACTAACAAATTTCCTGGTGAAGTTTAATACAATATGGTATGAAATTTCTTCCTTTTGGACTCACCTTGGCACCCTTGGTATTTATTAAAACATTGAAGCCAGTCTATGCTACTTTTAGACAACTGGGAATAAGGTTTTCTTTCTACATAGATGATTCTTTAGAAATGAACACAGATAGAAAATTGTGTGCCTCTAATGTTTTTTTAATGATGAAAAATTAGTGTTGGTACCTGTTCAAAGAATTACCTATTTTTGTTTTGTTACTGATTCCAAAATGTTTAAGATATTTTTGCCAGATGATAAATGACACAAAATAAAGAATCTTGGTTTGTATTTCTCAAGTCAAAAATTGGTTTCAATCAGGGAGTTAGCATCATTCATTGGTTTTTAATCATTAATTCATTTTTTGCTGTCCTTGAAGGATCTTTTCACTACAGGACATTTGACAGAGTCAAAGTTGAGGCTTTGCAAAAGAATCCAGATTTTAATTCTACCATGAAAATAACTCCTGACTGTTTGAAGGAGGTAAATTGGTGGATTGATAATGTACATAATAAAAACATGGAAAAAAGATTAGACCAGATCCTATATCATTATTGATTCAAACAAATGCTTCCAATCTTGGTAAACTTAGGACTATGGTCCATTAAAGGCCTAGTTTAATCTGTCTTTATTTCAATGCACCACTGCAGAGGAATCTGTCCTCTTTGCCATTGCTCTGTCAGTTGAGAGAAAAGATTGCAGATAATGATAGAGATTTTATGGTGGACCAAAACACAGAGTGAAATACCCCATGGAGAGGCCAGACATTCCTTAAACTAGGCCTTTAAGGAAATCAAACTACCATTTTAATGTTTTATAATTATTTTCAGATTTTTTGCATAAAAATCTTGGGTCTGAAAAAGACAAGATATACCAGGGTTGTTCGAGAAGTTCGCAGAATAGTCCAGTAAATTTTTCAAAAAGTGTGCATTTTCAATTGAGCATTAAACATTATGCACCTTTATCTACCCTCCACACATCGCATACACTCCATTTGCTAGAATTATTTTCACCAACACAGTATTGATATCCATAGCAAAACACACATACTTATCGGCCCTGCACCACTTTATATTTTATTTCTACATAAATACCCGCCTATGCTAGCGCTTTTTGGATTAAGTCCTTAACGTTAAATTCACTCGAAAACGTGTGATAACGTTGCAACATTATGTCATCATTTCCATGAAATTAGATTTTTGTAACAGCAGCCGTCAGAAAGTTATAATAATTTGTGTGGACGCTGTTGTTTGAAAACCTTAAACGACATGACGTTGACGGGCAATGTCAAGTTACGCAGTATAATGAAGTTTTGTGTTGGACTTGGAAAATCGCCGGCAGAAACTTTGCAGTGGACAAAAAAGTCTAACTGTTCAAACATGCAGAATTTTTGTTTGTTTATAAATGGCATGCGCGTTTTTGAAATTGTTGAAAGTCTATACAGTAAAAGGTGCTGGACTGGCACGGGATGATTCTGCAGCACAGTGTTGGGGAAGGTTGGACAGTCATTGCAGCTTATTACTCACAGGTAAGTTGATAAACAAGCTAATAGCTTATAATTATGTCGCATAACAATTATTCATGTTTATAAAAATATTATATATTTTAATACTGTTATCTGAAAGCTAAAATATTTGTTGATTTCGGGTACGGGTTTCAGGCCTGATTTGATTCGCACTCTTCGTAAAAAGCAACCTTGCGCCTATGGACTTTGTTGTGTTACCTGAACTGTAGGTGCAACTTCGCAGACAGCGTTTTGAAACCGCCAAATAACAGCAAGTGGAATCACACACTGTAGTTTTCTATTTCCTATACTATGTGGTATGTATAAACCTTCCACAAGTGGCTGTACAGACAACGAAAGTGTGTAGTGATCAATGGCAATTTTGTCGAGAAGGTGCGCGTTTCATTAAAGTTTGACAACACATAAATGTTGACCGTGGGCAGGACAACGATCATTGATATGTTTAAGTTGCAATGATGTGTATATTTGTTTATATATACTTTTGATAGTTTAACATATCCCGACACATATCTAACGGTGTATGCTTTGTTTCAATATTCCTATTCAAACGAAAATAAATGACATTTTCCATGAACTTCCCGAACAACCCTTGTACATGTAGTAATTCAGTCGGATTCAATGGTAGCCATTGCCTATATCAATGATTTTGGTGGCATGGCAAACATTACTTTGGACTTGTTGGCTAAAGATACCTTGGAATGGTGTTTGGCAAAAAATGTCTATATAACGGTATATCATATACCAGGAAAAAATAACGTACAGGCAGATTTGTTTTCAAGAAATTTCTTGGATAGCACAGAATGGATGCTAAAAAGCAGATTTTTTGCAAGACTGACTTCCCAGCTTATCAATCCTGATATTCATGTGTTTGCTTCAAGGCTAAATTTTCAAATTGAGTCTTAATTCTCGTGGATGCCATATCCTAATGTTTATGCCACAAATGCATTTTCTTTGGATTGGTCCAAATGCATTCCATACATTTTTCCACCATTTTGTCTTATGGGAGCCATGTTAAATAAAATAAGAGATTACAAAGTTGAACGGGCATTGATAGTGGGTCCTTTTTGGACCAATCAAATTTGGTTTCCTTCCTTATTACAATGTATGATTTCATTGCCTGTCAGATTACCACATTTTTATATGTTTGTTCTTGCATTTACTATTACTGCTATTGCATTGTGAAATATGTAGCATTGTAATGCACATATATTCCTTTTTACTTTTATCAAAGATGTATTGTACTATGTTTTTCTGTGATGGTGTCTACGGACATACAGAAACACTAAATGGATGGTTAATTGTATAACACTCAGTGTGTATTTTTATCCACAATATGAATAAGTCTCTTATAATGAGTTTTACTGATATAGTCTGTAAATGTATTCAAATATGATACTTGAATACAATTATTTCAGAAATTCAGAATTTGGTTTGTTTGTCCTTTCATAATTTATGTTGGCGCCTTTAAAGATACTTGTATAGCTGAATAAAAGAAAGTATGTGAAATTCATAATGATTATACAAAATATTGCAAAGAATATTGGTATTAATAGTAATGAATCAACCCTGAGTAAAAAACACTTGAGCATAACACAAAATACTGAAAGAACAATAACAACAAACATTTTGATTTTGTGCCGGTTGATAGTGAAACTGTGTATAAAAAAGCTCAAATCAAATAACCCTAACAAATCAACTGGCTATGACAATATAAAACAAAAGTGTTAAAATGTGCAGCTAAAACTATGGCTCCGTCAATGACAAACATTATAAACAAGATGATAAGACTGGAAACTGCTTAAGATTAAGAATAAGGTTAAAGGTCCGTCAATTACGCAATCTTTGGCTGAATTGCTCAATGTAGCTTGCACTTCGCAGTGTGATATCGAGTCATTTTCAGAGAAATATCATGTTTCTGAAAATTTTGAAATGTTAAATCCACCCAGTTTAAATGATAAAATTTGGAAAATCATGGATAAACGAACACGTACATATGACCGTCTTTTCCAAGGTATTCAGTCTCTTCTTGCATCTGGTGTTGTTCCCATTTTAAAATGGTGCAAATTCTTAAACAGACTTTGATGTCTAAGGAAGAAGCCAAACAGCTAATTTCTGACTCTCTTACCTTACTGGGTCAAGTTGAACTGAACTTTGAACAATCTTTGTAGAGGACCACTATACAATGTTACATATCAAATACAAAAACACTGCGGTTTCAGGAGATTAGTCATTTGGCTATTTAAGTCTATATAGACAATGTGACCCCCAGGGCAGGGCCATTTTTGACCCCTGGGACATCATTTGAACAATCTTTGCAGAGGACCACTATAAAATGTCACATACCACATATGAAACCTCTAGGCCTTGCAGTTTCAGAGGAGAAGATTTTAACCATGTGCCCTGGGGTGTGGCCAGTTTTGACCCTAGGGGCATAATGTGAACAGTCTTTGTAGAGGACAATGTAACATACTAAATATGAAACCCTTGGGCCTTGCAGTTTCAGAGAAGATTTTTAAAGCCATTTTGCTATTTAAGTATATCTAAACCATGTGACCCCTGGGGTGTGCCCAGTTTGGACCCAAAGGGCATATTTTGAACAATCCTTATAGAAGACCACTATACGGTGTTTCCAACCAAATATCAAACCTCTGGGCCTTGTGGTTTTAGAGGAGAAGTTTTTTAGCTCACCTGAGCACAAAGTGCTCATGGTGAGCTTTTGTGATCGCCCGTTGTCCGTTGTGGGTGGGTGGGTGCGTGCGTGTGTCATTTTTTCATTCAAACAACATCTCCTACTAAACCGTTGGGCAGATTTTTACCAACTTCACAGGAATGATCCTTCGGTGGACCTCTTTCAAAGTTGTTCATATCTTTCCGGTCTGTGGATTTATGTAGATCACCAGAGCTAAAAATAGATTTTAAAAGTAAAAACTTTAAAAATCTTCTGTGAAACCGCACTGCTCAGACCTTTCATATCTGATATGTGACATCCTCTAGAGGTCCTCTACAAAGATTGTTCAAATTATGCCCCTGGGGTCAAAACGGGCCACGCCCTAGGGGTCACTAGGTTTATATAGAATATATAGCAAAATGACTTGAAGAATTCTCTTCTGAAACCACAAGGCCCAGAGAGTTCATATTTGGTATGTAACAACCTATAGTGGTTCTCTACAGAGATTGTTCAAATTTTGCCCCTGGGGTCAAAACTGGCCACACTCTGGGGGTCTAATGGTTTATATAGAATTTATAGCAAAATGACTTTTAAAATCTTCTCCTCTGAAACCGCAAGGCCTAGAGGTTTCATATTTGGTGTGTAACATCCTATAGTGGTCCTCTACACAGATTGTTCAAATTATGCCCCTGGGGTCAAAACTGGCCACGCCCCAGGGGTCTCATGGTTTATATAGAATATATAGCAAAATGACTTTTAAAATCTTCTCTAAAATCGCAAGGCCCAGAGGTTTCATATTCAGTATGTAACATCCTTAAGAGGTCCTGAACAAAGTTTGTTCAACTAATGCCCCAAAACCGCAAGGCCTAGAGGTTTCATATTTGGTATGTAACATCCTATAGTGGTCCTCTACAAAGATTGTTCAAATTACGCCCCTGGGGTCAAAACTGGCCAATCCCAGGGGGTCATATTGATTATATAAACTTATATAGCAAAATGTCTTAAAATCTTCTTCACTGAAACCTCAAGGCCCAGAGGTTTGGTATTTAACATCCTATAGTTATACTCTACAAAGATTGTTCAAATTGTGCCCCTGGGGTCAAAACTGGCCATGCCCAAGGGGGTCACATGGTTTATATAAACTTATATAGCAAAATGTCTTAAAATCTTCTTCTCTGAAACCTCAAGGCCCAGAGTTTTCGTATTTGGTATTTAACATCCTATAGTGATACTCTACAAAGATTGTTCAAATTATGCTCCATGGGTCAAAACAGACCACATCCGATTGGTCACATGGTTAATATAGACTTAAACAGCAAAATGACTTTAAAATTCTTTTCCTCTGTAACCGCAAGGCCTAGAGGTTTCATATTTGGTATGTAACATTGTATAGTGGTCCTTTACAATGAATGTTCAAATTATGCTCCTGGGGTCAAATCTGGCCACCCCCAGAGGGGTAACATGGTTTATATAGACTTATATAGCAAAATGACTTTAAAAATCATTACCTGAAACTGCAAGGCCCACAGCTTTTATATACTTGGGATGTAACATTGCATAGTGGTCCTCTCCATAGATTGTTCAAATTATGCCCCTGGGGTAAATCTGGCCACCCCCCAAGGGGTCACATGGTTTATATAGACTGAAAATAGCAAAATGACTTAAAAAATCTTTACATGAAACTGCAAGGCCCAGAGGTTGTTCAAGGTTGTTCAACTTATGCTCATGGTTAAAAATAAGCCATGCCTGTGGGATGCAAATTCCAATTGTTACAAGGTCTCAGGAGGGCTCTCAGGGCCCTCTTGTTTAAAGTCATTTTTCTATTTATGTTTATATTGACCATGTGAGCCCTTGGGTGTGGACAGTTTTGACCCCAGGGGCATTAATTGAACAATCTTTGGAGAGGACCACTATACAATGCTACATACCAAATATGAAACCTATGGGCATTCCGGTTTCAGAAGAGAATATTTTAAAGTCATTTTACTATTTAAGCCTTTCCCCAGGATTTTGCTAAGGCACCGGGACAAATAACCGCGGTGGGTGTGGAAGGGGTACCCTCTTCGATTAGATTTTTAAAAACTTTTTATGTGTACTTAATTAAAATCTACAGTTCTTCAGAGCTAACAGAAGCACAACAATAAACAGCCTTTTGATGTAGTTTTTTTCTCTCTTTTGTTTCCCAATGACATTACATAGTCATAGAATTCACACACTATAAAGTTTTATCAAGGAAACACAACAACATAAGTTGCAAAAGTAATGTAACCTGGAAGTAGATAATGACACGGTTTACCTATATGTATACCTCTTTCTATTAAGTTATTGGCATATTATCACAAAATTATCAGCAATGACTTTAAACAAAGCTTTATTTTATACTTCATTTCATGTATGAAATGTTCAGGTCTTCCACTATCCAACACTTGTATACAACACAAACATTTTATTTTAGTGTAAGCGCTGGTTTCTGCTGGTGCCACATGTCCACCCACATGTTGATGAGGCATAGTGTTCATGTCCAATATCTGGTACTAAACAGTTGTTGTTCTGAGAAGAGGTCCTTGGGTGGAGGCTGCCAACAAAGCATTAAGAACTTTGTTGGAGAGACAGGATCTGTGTGCAGTTTTTTGTGTGCTGCACACATTTAATGAAACTGTAAAAATTAAAGGTTGAAAGTAAATGACTAGACTTTAGGCTCTATGCTACGTGTTTCTGTACATGCTGGTGAAACAGACTGCAGTGTCAGAGCCACATACTCAATTGCTGCATCAATTTGTCCGAAAAAAAATTGTGCAGTTCCACCTAAGTTGGACTAGATATAGATCTAATGCTATCATTTCATATTTGGCATTTCATTATTAAATTAGAAATAGACACTTCGCCTGTAAATAAATTCAATGTAGTAGATCTAAATTTAAAATGTATTATATAAGACAGTCTTAGATACTAAGACTGATTGACAACATTTCTTACACATTGCCTAAACATTACATCCAGCTAATTTACTTACACAACAACATGATTGACCATGCTGGTGGGTAACATTTTCTATGCATTTCAATGGTCATCTCCAATGATTCTCTAAAGCACCCTCACAACACTGTGTAACTTGCTAGCTGGTTTGATAAGATCTAAAAATAGCACACTGTATATACCTGGCTGGAATGTTGTCTGCTGGATTGAATTTTGAGTGTTAGAGGCTTAACAAATTTATAGTGCTGCAGTATAAACAATGTGACCCCCGGGGTTTGGCCAGTTTTGACCCCAGGGGCATAATTTGAACAATCTTTTTAGAGGACCACTATACAATGTTACATACCAAATATAAAACCTCTGGGCCTTGCAGTTTCAGAGGAGAAGATTTTTAAAGTCATTTTCCTATTTAAGTCTATATAAACCATGTGACCCCCGGAGTGTGGCCAGTTTTCACCCCAGGGGCTCATTTGAACAATCTTTGTAGAGGACTACTATACAGTGTTATATACCAAATATTAAACCTCTGGGCCTTGCGGTTTTAGAGGAGATTTTTAAAGTCATTTGGCTATTTAAGTCTGTATAAACCATGTGACCCCCGGAGTGTGGCCAGTTTTGACCCCAGGGGCATAATTTGAACACTATTTGTAGAGGACCACTATACAATGTTACATACCAAATATGAAACCTCTTGGCCTTGCGGTTTCAGAGAAGTAGATTTTTAAAGTTATTTTGCTATTTAGGTCTATATAAACCATGTGACCCCTGGGGTGTGGCAAATTTTGACCCCAGGGGCATCGTTTGAACAATCTTTGTAGAGGACCACTATACAATATTACATACCAAATAAGAAACCTCTAGGCCAAGCTATTTCAGAGGAGAAGATTTTTAAAGTCATTATTTAATATAAGTCTATATAAACCATGTGACCCCTGGGGCGTAGCCAGTATTGACCCCAGGGGCAAAATTTGAACAATCTTTGTAGAGGACCCCTAGATGATGTCACATATCGAATATGAAAGTTCTCAGCCTTGAGGTTTCATATGAGAAGATTTTGAAAATGTTCACTTTTTAAATCTATTTTTAGCTCTTATGACCTACATATGAAGCGAACTGGAAAGATTTGAACAACTTTGAATTGCATATTAATTTTTTTTTAACAATTGCACATATTCACAACTTGGCTGCAAGTCAGTGGGCAGACTGTAAAAGACCATGTATAAGGTGTAGATTTTCTCCCTCATTTTCAAGGTTAGATACCAGTAAATCATTGTGTATACCTCCGTGGTCCATTCAAAAGTAGTGCCTTCTGCTAAAGAGTTCCTCTTCTCTTCTGGCATAAAAGCCATTTAGCAATCTCAGACATGGCTTTTGTGGGTTATTTCTAATATCCTATGTGTCAGCAACATTGTGGTGCATTTCATTGGAGGGTAACATAAAAGGTGAATGTTTGGGGTGTGTTTACTGTGGTATGGGGCTTTTGTCGAAATATGTCTGCAGAAACCCTGTTTTCTACTGGTGCCTGCATTCAAGTGAGATTCATTTTCTTAGAAGTAACATGACATATCTTTTTTATTGCAAATTTTGGAAGAGGACATATTGATCTTTAAATTGATACCAGGCTTGCACAATCTGAAATAAAGTAAATGCTAGATAAATGCTTGGAAAGTCTTCCATTTTATAATGGGACCATATGGGAATTGGAATTACTGGTATCTAACCTCAATGTCAAATATTTACGTTATTCATGATACCAAGGAATTCGGCCCGCTTTTCTGTACGAAATATATTGTGTATATCATTTATGGATATCAATGACGATTGCCATGTTAGATATATCGTAAACATTATTTTTGATTATTTTCAGGTATGTATCCCGAATCCAATGACATTGTTTTTGTTACTGATTTAATAAAGGAAGCCATTTTGTAAACATTAAAAACCATCACCCTACTATATTGCATTTTCAACAAACAGTTTGGGGCCCTTGTCGGTATGACAAAAACTTGCGTGTCCACATGTGTGAAAACGCTGTAACAGTTGTCTTTGTAATTAATGTGTGAAATAAACTTACCACAATCTGTCGTCATGTTTTCACGCTCAGAAATAGGTGTTAAGTATGCCGAGTAGATAACGATCACTTTAGAATGTGAAAATATGTTAATACCAACGCACTTTGTGTATAATATTGAACATTTGCCCATGATCATTATAAACTATGGCAAGGAAGAAGAAGAATTTGAGCGATTTGACTCATTTGACATCGACAGAAGACCGATATAAATGTACGGTACATGTTTTACAAACATCTCTTGTTGTTATGGTATTGATAATAGTACTTACGTGTTATGAACTTTAATGATATTGTTGAAGTCCACACTTTATTAAAGTGAAAGTGTAACAAGAAATGTCTTTTGAAAAGACATTCGGCGTTGAAATTAATATTGAGATGTCATTTAAAAATTACCTAAACAGACGGCCAAGATGATCGGTTACGTGACTTCTCAGACCCCAGATTTTTTGGTCCCCACCAATATTAGGAGACTTATTGGACCCCAGATTTTTCGGACACTATAAGAAAACTTCTTGGACCCAAAAGTTAATTTGAGATAAATTTATTAATTTAAAAATTCAATAAAATTATTATTAATATCTATGCTGTGAATATACCAATCATATAGCTCCATGTTTCCACCAGTGGTATATGAATAACCAAAATAATATAGGTTAACATAATTGTTATCTGAATTTGTCAAGTCAATTAAACAAATTAACAATGTAAGGAAATAATTTCGGGAATGAATTAAAATTATTATGTCTCAGACAATTCTATATAGTTATTTATTGTACTGGTAATATACCATTCATGTTAGTTATCTAATATAATAACGATTTGAAGTCAAATGAGCATGTATACTGTGTATCCAAATAAAAAGCAATAGTCAGGGAACATTCAGCGATTTTTTAATTATATCAGTAGAAATATGGTATATCATGGGTTTCTGTGTATAACCTAGTATTGCAAAGTGTGTATTCATTCTTCGCGAATAACAATTTGACATATTCCAAATCTTCTTTCATAACATTTTATCTACAGAAAATGTAGCATCTTTTTATAGATAAAATAAAATTACTGGAGAAGTTGATAAAAAGATGCAATTATAAATAATCGTTTATAAATATGTAACCACAATTTTAATTCAAATTAACAGTAAGTTTCGACATATAAATTCCCCATTTATTAAAATTTGTAGCTTTATGATTCTCTGAACACTATTGTTGATGCATGTACGAGTATATTAACAGAGCTACACAACGGTTGCTAGATAACGCGCGCTATTTTTAGAATGACACTACTTATTCTGGAATGTGATGAACTTGCTAGAATCAATGGGCTACATGGAACGGCAACACTGTGAATGAGATTTCAGAATGGGAACATTGCACAATTGCTATTTATAGAGCATATACCGCTTATATAAATGTAGGCTAAACAAAATAGTTATTTCGTTACGTGAATGAATATAGCATTCTGTTTATTGCATACAATGAGAAAATACGTTCATAATTAGCCTCAGTTCTAAAGTTTATGTTGAAGATATGTTTATAACTTCATTTTAACCGCTTAACAATTATGTAAATTTTTCATTCCCAAAAGTATGCAACAGTTATTGGTATATGTTAAACCAATGTTTGAAGTTTGCATTTCCCTAGAATAATAAAATTTGCCCAATTCTATTGGCATTCAATTTTCCCGCTGCATAATAATAACAAGAAAATCAGGGTCAAAAGTGATCTTAGACAGCTACGCCAAAAAATATCAGTGTCTGTAGTGTTTTACTAGTTTCAGGTATTGATTTATTTGTTGTCAGTGTAAGTCTCAAGAGTAAAAACCTTTAATTACACCAAAAGCGCTAATTGTCTGTTTGACAAACATGGTCAGTTTTGCAAGTATCATCAATGACACCATCCTTTTTGTTTGCAGAGCAGTATAAAAGGTGTGAAGTAGTTTGTCAGGTGGTGTTCACACTACAGTTCATTTAACCCTGGTTCTTATGTTTTATGTATTATGTTTTATTGCATATATATTTAGGAAAAATAAGAATATAAAACACACAAAATAAGAATATATATTATATAATACTATATTTTTAAAAGATCCCAGTTTGAAACTGTGCAAAACTTATTGGGTACGAATACTTGTTTATATAAGCGTCTTAGTGACGTCGATTCAGAGTCTATTCAAAATGGGGCCCAAAACACCACGGTTGATATTTATGATAGAAAAACTAGGAGTTTTTGCTTATATCCGCATATAAGACGCACCGGAAAAATATTACGAGTTATGGCTGAAAAAAAGTGTGGCTTATACGTGAGAAATGACGGTAACAAGAAATGTCTTTAACTAGTAATGTATCCACAGACACTGATACCCCCACCTATGCAGCCATTTCTACATGGCGCCGCTTTGTTTGTATGCATACAAATTATTTTGCAAAAGGAGAATTGAACTTTATACTTTATGCTTATGTGTTCTCTTATTCTGTGATGTAAGCTGAGTTATCACAAAATAGTTATGGTCCTGACAAAAAATCAATAAAGGGTAGTAATTAAATTTTTGGCCAATTATGTGTAATAGTTATTGCATGCTTCACTTACTCTTGCTTTTTTAAATCATTCTGTGTAGAATCAATAAAATGCCTTTTATCATATTTGGATTATGATTTGCACATTCCTGAATAAAGGGAAGTATTCCATTAACTTCACAAGTCAGTTTCTTGCATGCGACACACCATCTAGTGATGGTGATCATTTCTGCCAATTTATCTGAAAATCCCTGCATTCATGGCAATATTAT
The DNA here is from genome assembly GCA_027627225.1 of Congeria kusceri. Taxonomy (NCBI): domain Eukaryota; kingdom Metazoa; phylum Mollusca; class Bivalvia; order Myida; family Dreissenidae; genus Congeria; species Congeria kusceri. The sequence goes on from CM051035.1 coordinate 19,067,057, forward strand.
GCTGTAAACAATTATTTGACCTTTGACCTTGATTGGTGACCTTGACCTTTCAGCTATAGACCTGGCTCTTGAATGCCACATGCTGTCTCATAATGCTTATCACTTCGGCCAAGTAATTTGAAAATTCTTCTTGACGGAAAAGATATACTTCAGTCAATATCAATGGCTTAAACTCTTATATTTCACCTTTGATGTTTAAGTGTGACCTTGACCTTACACCAATTGAAAATCCTTCAATGCTGGACAAAATTATTGCCTGGACAACAAGCTTAACATATATCGATATACTTGACCTTTAAGTGTGCTCTTGACCTTGGACCAAGGTACCTGGTTCTTGGATGCATCACACCACCGCATATGCTTATCACTTATGCAAAGTTGTTTAAAATTCCTTCCCTGCTGGATATCATTATACTCTGGACAGTGTCTATGGCTTAAATTCTTATATTTGGCCATTGACCTTTAAGTGTGACCTTGACCTTGTACCAAGGGACCTGGTTCTTGGACACAACACACCGACTCACCATGCTTAGCACGTCTGCCAAGTTATTTTAAAATTCTTCCCTGCAAGACAAAATTATGCTCCACACAGGGTCTGTGGCTAAATTCTTATATTTGACCTTTGACATTTAAGTGTGACCTGGAGCTCGGACCTAGGGACATGGATCTTGCGCGTGACACACCGTCTCACCATCCTCAACATTAGTGCCAAGTTATTTTAAATTCCTTCCATGCTGGGCAAAATTATGCTCCGGACAGGGTCTATGGCTTTAAATTCTTACATTTGACCTTTGTCACATGTGACTTGACCATGGACCCAGGGACCTGGTTCTTGCACGCCACACCAACTCATTATGTTTAATATTTCTGCCAAGTTATTTGAAAATCCTCCAATTCTGGACATAGAATCTGAACATACGTACAAACGTACATACAATCATATGTACACACGTACATATGTACGTACCCAAGGACAAGGTAAACTCTATATGCCCCGACATCATTGATGGTGGACGAATAAAAAAGACGTTGAAAATTATATTGAGGTGTCATTTTTTGCCCTTAATATAATACAAGAGGACCAAGATGATTGGTTATTTGACGTCTTGAACCCCACTCTTCTTGTGCGGAGCATAACTCTATTAGTATTGCAGACATTCAAACGAAACTTAATCTAATTATAGAGGACAATGAGTGGAAGTGCACAGTACTCTTTCTTCTATACTTAAGAGTTATTGCCCTTTGTTTAATTTTCTTGTTCCGAGCATATCTCCATTAGTATTGAAGGGATTCAAATGAAACTTCATATATTGATAGAGGACAATGAGAGGAAATGCAGAGCACAAGGACTTTTTCTTCAATATTTATGGAGTTATTGCCCTTTTTTTTATTTCCTTATATGAAGCATTAATTTTCTTGTGCGGAGCATATCTCCATTAGTATTGAAGGGATTCAAATGAAACTTCATATAACGATAGAGGACAATGACTGGAAGTGCCGGGTACAAGGACCACAACTCTTTCTTCAATATTTACAGAGTAATTGCCCATTGTTTAATTTTCTTGTGTGGAGCATTACTCCATTAGTATTGAAAGGATTCAAAAGAAACTTCAATTTATGATAGCAAACAATGAGAGGAAGTGCACAGCAATAGGACAACAACTATTTCTTCAATATTTATGGAGTTATTGCCCTTTGTTTTATTTTCTTATGTTAAGCATTAATTTTCTTGTGCAGAGCATAACTCCATTTATATTGAAGGGATTCAAATGAAATTTCTTATAATGATAAAGGACAAGCAGAGGAAAAGTAGAGCACAAGGACCACAACTCTTTCTTCAATATTTATGGAGTTATTGCCCTTTGTTTTATTTCCTGATGTTCAGCATGAATTTTTTTGTCCAGAGCATAACTGCATTAATATTGAAGGAATTCAGATGAATATTCATATTATGATAGAGGACAATGAGGGGAAGTGCAGAGCACAAAGACCTTAGACATTTCTTAAATATTTACAGAGTTATTGCCCTTTTTTGTGTCGCCTGAATAGGCAACATATAGGTGTTACTTTTGTCGGCGGCGGTTGCGGCGTCCCCTTTTGTTTGTCCTTAGCATAACTCTTAGACTATTAAAGCTATCAACATGAAACTTCATAGGTAGATAGATCTCATTGAAGAGAAGTGCAGTGCACACGAACCGTTCTCTGCACCTTATATTTTTGGAGTTATTGCATTGTTTATTTTCATGCTTAATTTTTGTCCGGCGCATAACTCTAAGAGTATGAAAGCTATAAACTTGAAACTTCATAGGTAGATAGATCTCATTCAGGTGAAGTGCAGTGCACAAGAACCGTTACTCTTCACCTCATAATTTGGGAGTTATTGCCCTTTGTAAATTTTCATACTTATTTTTGTGTCACATTTTTGGTTTTAATTAGTCTTTTCTTTGGAATTAGCCAGAGTGCAGTGCTTTTGAAAATTTCAATAAATCTGTTTAAAAACAATTGAGCATTAATCTTAAGCGCCTCTTCATTTGGATTCACGTAAGCTATCGGGCGTCATGCGACACATCCGACTCGCGGAGTTCTAGTTTAATGTTATTGTGCTGAGCATAACTTCGATAGTATTGAAGGGATTAAAATGAAACTTCAGGTAATGGTAGAGGGCAATAAGAGTAAGTGCAAAGCACAAGGACCAAAACTCTTTCTTCAATATTTACAGAGTGAATGCCCTTTGTTAATTTTATGGTGCATGAATCAATAGACGTGTGTGTATGTCTGTCGTCAGTAGACCACTTTCGTTGTTCGCTCTCTAAGTCCAACTGTTTTCATTCGATCCTCACTAAACTTCGTGAAAAGGATTTTGGGTAGAATATCTTGGCCAAGTATAATATCTCGGCCAAGTTCAATAATCAGCTAAATAGCCCCAGACATTGTGAAGTTATTGCCCTTCATCTATCTCAAATTGACATTTAAGCCATTTCTGCTCCTTAAGTCTCACAGTTTTCGTCCAATCCTCACCAAACATCATAAAAATGTTTGTGGGCATAATATCTCGGTAGTTGGATAATCAGCCAAATAGCCCATGGAATTGTGGAATTATGGATCTTGAATAATCTAAAATTGTCCTTTTTATCCAGTTCTGATCTTCACCATACTTGATGAACAGGTCTGAAACCAAGCCAAGTTGATGATCAACCAAAATGCCCTAGGAACTGCAAATTTATGGTCCTTTATTTATAAATAACTGGCCTTTTGGCAGATTCTGCTTTCTATGTCCAACAGTTTTCATCCACTCTTCATGAAACTTAATATTAATGCCCCCAAGATCTTGATGCGGGAGGCATGTAGTGATTGTCCTGCCCGTCCGACTGTCCATCTGTCCGTGACAAGGTTAAGTAGATTTTACCGTTTTGTCTAGCAACAGCACCCCTTACTACAACACTTGGATACTTACACAGTTGTTGCTTATGACCATTTCCTATCCACCCATATCACACAACCTCAATTTGACCCTCACCTTGACCTTGACCTAATTTGGACTAATTCAAATGGGCTAATTCTTTCTTAACTGCATTTTACCGTTTCGTCTAGCACCAGCACGGCTTACTACAGCACTTGGATACTTACGCAGTTGTTGCTTATTACCATTCCCAATCCACCCATATCACCCAAACCATACCTTGACCTTGACCTAATTTGGATAATTCAAATGGGCTGTCCAGCACTAACCGGGGGGGGCATGTGTGTTTATCGAACACAGTGTCTTGTTTAAAGATTACATTAAACCTAGAAGGGACATATCTGTTTAACAAACTGCTCTTGTTATATGCTAGTTTTAATATCTTAATTTCACATTTTTGTAAAGAAATTACTCAGTTGAGGCCCTTTTCATTTAAATAATCCCGTTAGCAACAATAAAGAAAGGTGAGTAAATTATGTTTACTTTTTGGGGTAATCAACCATGTCGTACTAGGAACTTGGGAGTTATGGCCCTTGAATTATCAAAAATGGGCTTTTAAGCCATTTTCTGCCCTCTTAATCCAACCGTTGTCATGTGATGAAGATATTTATGGGCATAATATTTCAGCCAAGTTAGATAATCAACCAAATCATCCCAGGAACATCCATTTTTCATCTAATCTTCACCAAATTTGATATTTTAAAGGTTGCTTTAAACCTAGATGGGGCATACCTGTTTTACAACAGCTCTTGTTCTGTATTGTGGATTAATATGTTAGAAATTATAGGGAAAATGGTTGAATTCACAGTTCAAAATAATCCATTTATAGATAACATTATTTTGGATATTGTTGCTATGATCCTGTGTTACTTAATATGAACATATAATAAGATAAATTCAGAGTTAAACAAATTAATTTTACCTTCTTGTTTTTCAGAATGTATTTTGCTGCTTGATGCTACACTAGCGGTTGCTGTAAGTACAAAATTATATGGATTTGAGGTTTAAATGAAAATATTGAAATTTTTGCTTGTTGCTGTCAACCGATTCCTATATTCCTATAAATCTCCTATATTTTGGATCAAAATCCTATATTTTCAAACACCTCCTATATTTCCTATATTTTCCTCTATTTTGAAAAATATTCCTATATTTTTTTAGTAAATTTGTCGCTAATAAATGAAGAAAGAGTAAATATTGCTTTGATACTGCTTTTGGCTTCTTTTTTTCAGGTAAAATAATTCTTCCACAGCATCACCATCCTGCAGATAATGCTGTTGTGCACTTCTTTGTCATCTGTATGGTCACCTTGCAAGGCAGTGCAATAGTAGGACAAAGGTAATTATTTTAGGTAATTCAAAGTCTTATTCATATTTTTTTCAGATACTTCCCAATGATGAAATACATGCAAGGCAAGTCTCTGAGATGACATCAACTTGATTTCAAAAAGGAGTAGTAGAGCTGATAGAGTGGTACATTAGCAACTTGGTTGACTAAAATGAACAGTTCAGTTTTAGCAAAATTTAAAATCTTCATTGACTAGATTGTCAACAGGAATTTTTTCTCAGAGACTAACCTATGTACTGAGGGAACCATGCCTGCTCTTCCAAACTGGAATTGAAGCACACTGGCAGACTGTGTGTGCTATTAAAAGCAGTTATTTGTTTTTCAAAGCACATATAGTCTTATAACAAGGTAAGATATCATATATATAGTTTAAACATTTGAGCTTTGCAGGTGCGCCATTGAAAAACCATGGTGAAAGGATGAAAAACATTATATAAACCAAGCCTGTGACTACCTCATAATAGTGAGACAATGCCTGGAGGAAAGACGCACTGGAATGACAAATGGCTTGATCAAGAGGATGATAATAGTGTTAAAGTGTTGCACTGGTGTAAGCCTGTCAAGGGAAATACTGAAGTAGCTTATTGTACTTTATGCTGTAAGCAATTTTCTGTCAGCAACAGTGGCTTCAATCAGGTGAAACAGCATAGTAAATCTACAAAACACAAGCGGATTTCAGACACTCGTTTCGGGAAAAACACTGCCCAAAAACTGCTGAGCAAGAAAGATGGTAAACCAGTGGCTCTTGCAGCTGGAGCCTCTGGAGAAATTTCATCTGATAAACCAGCTCAAGTAATCTCAGGAGAAAGTGAACAGAGACAAATGCAAAATGTATTCACAAGTCCACCTTTGAAACATCAAGTCACAGAATCTGAGCTGTTGTGGTGTTTTAAAGTAGCATCTTCTGATTTTTCATTCAGATCATGTGATGGCATTGATAAATTGTTTCAGAAGATGTTCAAGTGTGAAATTGCTGATCGGTTTTCTTTGTCAAGGACAAAAGCATCATACATAATTTCAGAGGCCATAAGACCATTCCTGACAGAAGCAATTGTCAAGGAAGTTATTGATGGAAATTTGGGCTATGTCATAATGTTTGATGAAACGACTACGGCACAGCAATCTAGGCAGATGGATATTTTAATCAGATATTGGAGCGATATTGATGGAGAGGTGTCGGTAAATTTTTTGAAAGCTATTCAATTTGGGCATGCTACAGCTGACATCGTAAGTGAAGCTCTCCTTGAAATGGGGGAAGATCCTGAAGTCAACCTACCCATGAAGAATTTGATAAGTCTCTCATCTGATGGCCCTAATGTCAACAAAGCCATTCACAGAAAAGTCAATGAAAGTTTGAAGGCAGATGGAAATCCGGGTTTACTTGACTTTGAACCCTGTAATCTCCATACAGTGCACAATGCTTTTAGAAAAGGTCTGAACTGTTGTGGAAGCGATGCAGAAGAGTTGACTTTTGACATGTATAAGTTCTTCAAGCAGCAGCCTGTCAGAAGAGAAGATTTTAAAGACCTTCAACTGGAGTATGACATGGATGAGAGCCTATTCTTAAAACATGTTCCAAGCAGATGGTTGACATTGCTGCCAGCCATAACCAGAGTGTTGACAAACTGGAGGGTAAGTATGGATTACTTCACTGTCCAACTCCCAAAATCAGTGAAATCCAACTCTGCTCGGAAACAGCTAGAGAGCAATGAAAGGTACAGAAGAATTTGTCATGGCCTGAAGGACAAAAAGCTTCTTTTCCAGTTTGCCTTCCTGACGTCAGTAGCTCCTCTGTTTGAGCGATTTTTGACACTCTTCCAGACCAGGGGTCCAATTATCCATATTCTGCTCGATGAATGTTCAACTTTGCTGCAAACTTTGATGTTCAGGTTCCTCAAGAAAGATGTAGTGGGTGAGAAGACTGGCAAAAGACTACTTGATATTGATGTAAATGGTACAGGGAACCATCTGCCTGACAAGGAGCTTGAGATTGGAGAGGAAGGAAAATGGCAGCTGTCCAAGATGCCAAAGGAGCAGCACCAATCCATCATGAAGAATGCCAGGAGATTCTACATTGTGGTTGCTGAATATCTAGTAGGTCACCTGCCACTTGGAAGTGAGCTTTTGAATAATCTACAGTTCTTGCACCCTCTGTTGAAGACAAGTGATAAGGGGTCCAAGGCCATCACATATGTTGCCAAAAGGTTGCCTCATGTAATATCTGACGAGGAAATACCATCATTAAAGAATGAGTGGCTTGATTACAGCACATCAGAGGTCCCTAAAGAGTGGTCAGAAGATGAACAGGGGAAGTACGTTAGAGTAGACCACTATTGGCAAAATGTGACTAGCCAGAAGACATCTAGTGGACTGGTCAAATACCCAATGCTCTCAAGAGTTGTAAAGTCTGCTCTAACACTAGCCCATGGCAACGCAGATGTGGAGAGGTCATTATCTGACAATAAAAACACAGTAACACCAGAGAGAACCCGTCTTAACATTGAAACCATTAATGGTTTAAGGCTGGCCAAAGATAAGGTTGCACAGGTGAAAGGTGTTCAGAATATACAATTGCCAAACAAGCTAGTTTGTTTAGCTGCAAGAGCAAAATCCAGGTATGAAGAAAGACTTCAGAAAGAGAGAGAGGAAGAAATTAAGAAGAAAAAAGAAAATCAGGAAAAGAAGAAAGCAGAAGAACTGCGAAAAAAGGAGCTTGATATAATCAAACGAATAAATTTGAGCTATGATGAACACGAAAACCAGTTGAAAAAGGAAGAAGACGAATATAATAATATATTGGAAAGTGCAGAGGTGCTACTCAAAGAGGCTACAGAAAAGTTATCTGCAGCTTTGAAAGTAAAGAATGATCTAGAAATACAGGTAGCCCAGGGAATGCTTGAAAGTTCAGAGAATCATATGGAAAAGGGTAGGAAAGGATTGCAGATTTGTCTGCAGAAAAGAAATGAATTATATAAGAAGAGAAGTGCTGCAGTTGTGAAAGGTAAACAGATATATTGTACATTACCATACAGTGGCACTTCAGATGACAATGAGGAACCAGCCTCTAAGAAAATGAGGTCGGAAGAAACGACTACACCTTCACCTAGTACCAAGGATTAACCACAACTAAAACAAGTGTGGTGCATCAACATAAAATGGATATTGTGACTGAATTATGCTAACACTAACAATGTTTCTTTCTGTGACAGCATGTTTCTGGACAAATTTGCTAAATAGTATATGTTTAAAAGCCATAGTGTTCGTGATCTCTTATTTTCTGTCATAAGCCATACAGAAAGTGTGACTTATACTATGTAGACATATTTTACAATTTAAATGATTTTTTATTTTATGTTTTCGTCATACATCTAGTCAATTTCTGTATGTATGAGTTACTTTGTTACCTTTTCAACTTTTGAAAAAAATTTGATTTTCTTCACCAAAGAACCATTGCAGTCTGAGTTATTCCTGTTGCTGAGTTTCTTTGTACTAAGTTTCATACACAATGTATGGGTGAAAAGTTTTCAGTATTAATACTGATTTCAGTATATTTGAATGTTTATATCCTTCAGAAAAGTATAGTAAACGCTATAAGTAAATTTGGTATATTGAAAACCTGATTTCCAAAATTCTGTACTTTCATCCATGATAATGTGTTTTCAATGGATTCATGCTTTATGTTATTTCACTGAGTCATCTTATTTCTTTTTAATGCTCTTGGACGATACTAATCTGAAAAGAAGTAGTATCTTAATATAAAGACAGATATTTTAGACTGGTAAATTTGCTGCTCTAAACTTTAATGTACATTTTAGCTACAGTTCAGATACCATACCTCACTCATTTCATATTGTGTTTTGGAAACCCATTGTTGTTATGTGTGAATCCATTGTTATTATGCGTTGATTCATTGTTGTTATGTGCTCCGTATTTAAAATCATAAAAAAACATTTCAGGTGCCCATTCAGGTGATGATGATGTGCTATGCAGCAGCCTTCTGCTTGGATTGTGATGCTGTTGAAGTGAATGGTTTCTTTATGGTAGACATTTTTAGACATTGATTAAAGTACAAAGAGTAAGTGTACAGGTAAGAATTGTTAGTATAAGTGCATGTAAATGAAACGATTTTCAGCTGGAAAACTCCTATATTTTGCCTCAAAACTATCCAAAAACTCCTATATTTGTTGTGAAAATATTCCTATATTCCTCCTATATTTTGGAGAAGACTTGGTTGACAGCCTGTAACAATACTGCATATTTATGTTGGCTGCCTACATGTTATGTTTTAAAGGCATTCAAAAATATTGAAATATTTTCATCTAAGAGTTGACAACAACTGAATTTTTTTTCTGTCCCTCAAACTCACAGACCAAGGTCAGATTTCGCAACTGTATGGATGCAAAGGGTAGCAACTTTTGGTCGGGTTGGGTATCTTTCTTCGGGTCGGGTCTTTACGGGTTGGGTCGGGTATTGATAAAAGTAAATGTACACATCAAACAAACATTGTTTCTACCCTGACGGTTTGACGATAAATGAAATTATTTTTACGTTTATGGCAAATTCACATGTAGTTTTGGCGTTAGATTTGATCCTGCAGTTCTAGTGATTTTTAGTCATTTAATATCTTCCTTCTTCTCCCCATTGCATTTATATTGCTTGACATAGTGCATAGGTGAGCCTACTTCAGTTAACTGATATCCTTGTTATTATTGTCATTGTAATACTGCTACTTAGTAACAGCTAAAACTCTAGATAAAAAATTATCTAATCTGCTGCAGGATAAGAGCTACAAATATGTTGTGATTGGACATAAGTTCTGTACCTCTGATAGAAAGGAAGTATGAAGTTTGAATTGTACCTGTTTCCTTAATAGTTATTTTTTGTTGGACTTTTGTCATTAACATTGTTGTATTTTCAAGGTGAATTATGTGTCGAAATAGGCCCAATTCCTCCAGCTCTAGAGTATATATTTTACCCCCAAATCTCTTTTTTTTTTGTATAAATGACTTCTGTTAAATGATGAGGAAACCAGCAAAATTATCAATATTTTCAAGTTAAAACTGAAGGAAAAAGATATACTGATTATTTATATTACATGGTTGTTAAGTTCTAAGAAATAAACATTGATAAAATCTTTGTTTTCAAACAAAAGTATTATCGTTTTGATAAATACAGATTTCTTCAGTAATGTATTTGCATAAGTTCTTTTACAGAGGGTTTACGGTAATAATTCAGCTGGAAATAATGCACGGGCTTTTTGTGTATGCATATATATGCATGTTTGTATTATCGGTATTAATTCGTCAATCGAGGTGTGTATTTGACAGGAAACATATGGCCCAGGAAAAAATAATGAATACTGAATAACCACCCTCCCACCCGTCAACAGTTTTGTTCGCTGTAAAATTTGATAACTTCTTATCAATTAACGATAAATTTGACATTTACTTAGGTTTTGACATATAAATAGAGATGCTCTGAGTTAATGTTCAGTTCCATTAAAAGCCAAAGCACTCTGCCACACCTATTTCCTCAACTGTTCGGTATGAAACTCCCTTGTTTAAGACATCTTTCCATGCAGCTTTCAGTGATGCACTCCAATATAGAAGAGCACCAGCAGAATATTTGCTTTTTTTTCGGCATAGCTGTCTAAGATCACTTTTGACCTAGATTTCTTGTGATAATTTTGCAGCCGGAAAATTTAATGCCAATAGAATCGGGCAAATTTTCTAATTTTAGGGAATGCAAACTTAAAACAATGGTTAAATGTATACCAAAAACTCGTGCATACTTTCAGGATTAAAAATACATAATTGTTTTCATGAGCGGTTAAAATAAAGTTATAAACATATCTTGGACATACACCCTAGAAATGAACATAATTATGAACAATTTTACTCATTGTTTGTCATGATCAGAATGTTATATTCATTCAAATAATCGGCGCGCTCTATAAATAGCAATTACAATGCTACAATTCACGGGGAAGACAGTCGGTCACAACGTACAATGTTGCCTATTGAGCTCACAAGCACAAAATTTAAAGTAGTAAATTTCTGGTATTTTTCTGGTAAATAAGTAAAAATATTATTAGCAAAGTTGATTGAGCTTATATATCATAGTATTTTATCATTGTGTAAAAATAGCATTGTATGCTGTAACCAACTCTCGTCCCCGTGAATTCGTACAACTCCAGCAGAAGAATCTTTCTAAAAATAGCACGCGGTAAAGCTGTGTTAATACACACGCATCATTTAGTGTCCGGAGAATCCTGAACCCAAGAATGTCAATAAATAGAGAATTTATAAACTTTCTGCGCATGTTAATTGATATTTGAATTGTAGTTGTGTTTAATTAAGAATCATTTATAATTTCACCTTTCTATCAGCTTCTTATTCTATCTAGACAAATGTTAAACATCGTTTTATCAGTAAAATGTGGTGAAAGAAGTCTTGCAATACATAGAAACTTTATTCATGTTACTTTTAACTTCATTTGCATGGCATGAATACACTATGTGCAATACTAATGATACATATAGTGTATTATTTAGCATAACTATGTTCACTTGTCAGATATATATAATAATTTTCATTCATACCCGCTTTTATTTTCTGACAATGTTAATTTGTTAAATTTGCCTTACAAATTCATGTATCAATTAATATGTTTACGTAAATTACTAGTATTTAGCTTATTCATGTATCACCGGTGGAAGCATGGGGTGGTATCCTATCGGTTTATTCACAGTACAGATATTAACAATGACTGAGTTTATATCAAATTATATTTTGGGCCGATAAGTTTTCTTATGGTATCCGAAAAATCTAGTTTCTGAGAAGTCTCCTTAGTAGGGACCGAAAAATCTGGGGTCTGAGAAGTCTCCTTAGTAGGGACCAAAACATATGGGGTCCGAGAAGTCACGTAACCTATCATCTTGGTCTTGGTGAAAAATTGGCATCTCAATATTAATTTCAATGCCGATTGTCTTTTTTAAAGACATTCCTTATTGGAACTGATATTATTACACCTCCACATTTTGAACTAAGCGCAATAAAAACTAGAGGGCCAAGATAGCCCTAGGCTGCTCACCTGAGTTTAAAGCATCATAATGGCTTTTAACAATAAGATTGTTCGATATTTCTTTATAGCCATATAAGAGAAACTGTCCCGCCACCGGGCAGCCATTATTTTTAACGAATCAAAATTATATCCACAATTTGGTAGAGGGACACCCAAGGAACTTTTCTGTGGAATAATTTTGAAATCCAGCCAGCGGTTTCAGACAAGTAGATTTTAAATGTTTTCAAAATAGCCTTAAGGAAAACGGTCCCTTCCCCTTGTAGCCATGTTTTTTAACAAATCGAAATGATTTCAAGGAATTTGGTAGAGGCTCACCTAAGGAACATTTATGTGCAATGTCCACCCAGTGGTTTCAGACTGGAAGATTTTTTAAGATTTCAATGAAGCCATATAAAGAAAACTGCCCCACTCCCAGGTTTCCATGTTTTTAACAATAAATTTGATTTGAAGGGATTTAGTAGACGGTCACACAAGGAGCATTTCTGTGAAAAAACTAATTTTTAATGCAGCAAGTGGTTTCTGAGAAAAATATGTTTTAAGTTTTCCAGTCTTTAAGCTTTTGGTTGCCATGGAAACCAGAGTTTTCAATATATTTTAATAAATTGAAGGAATTTGGTAAAGGACCATTCCAGGAACATTTCTGCCAAGATTGGTTACAATCCGCCCAGTGGTTTCAGAGAAGTTGTTGGAAGTAAAATGTTGACGACGGACGATGTACGCCGGACACAGACTGACCACAATAGCTCACCCTTGAGCACTTTGTGCTCAGGTGAGCTCAAAATGTGCATGTTGGTCTGTATGCGAAATACATCCCTTCATATTTGGTTCCATTCCATAATTTCTAATGCCAGTAACATGTTGACTGTTATGCATATTACAGCGATTGCATCAGTAATTCACATACAAACCTATATATCTACCAAGTTATAGAAAGTAGGGATAATAACAATGAGTAATTCAATTTCTCCTGTGTAAAATTGCGTAACTTAAACTTCATTCAAATGTGTCCTTTCTGGTATAAAATTTCGCGCCCAGGAACCAGGCCCCTAGGTCCATGGTCAAGGTCACACTTGAAAGTCAAAGGTCAAATATAACAATTAAAGCCAATGACCCTGTCTGGAGCGTAATTTTGTCAAGCAGGGAAGGAATGTCAAATAACTTGGCAGAAGTGCTAAGCATGTTGAGGAAGCGTGTCACGTGCTAGAACCATGTCTCAAGGTCCAAGGTCATGATCATACTTATGGGTCATAGGTCTCATATAAGAATTTAAGCCATAGACTCTTATCTGGAACATAATTTCCAAGATCAAGGTCACACTTAAAGGTCAAAGGTCAAGTATATGTTTAAATGTTAAGATTCTTGTCCAGGCAATAACTTTGTCCAGCATTTAATGATTTTCAAATAACTTGTCAGATGTGGTAACCATTCTAAGACAGCATGTCATGCGCAAGAACTAGGTCCAAGGTCACACTTAAAGGTCAAAGGTCTAATATAAGAATTAAAACCATAGACTCTTGTCTAGAGCATACTGTTGTCTGGCATGGACGAAGTTTTAAATTAGAAGTGATAAGCATTATGAGACAGATTGTGGCATGCAAAAGCAAGGTCCTTTGGACACAGGTCAAGGTTAAAAAATTACGGTAAAATAGAATAGTTTAAGCCATTGTCATTGACCGAAGTAAAATTGTGTCTGTCATTGAAGAATTTTTAAATTACTTAGAAGAAGTAATAAACATTATGATACAGCATGTGGTGTGCAAGATACAGGTATGCAGCTGAAAGAATAAGGTCCTTAATCAAGGTCAAAGGTCAAATAATTGTCCAGAGCATAATATTTCCATGCATGCAGGAATTTTGCGATAAAATGGCAGAAGTGATTACCATTACCAGATGGTGTGTTGCATGCAGGAACCTGACTTGTGAAGTTAGTAAATTATTTCCCGTTATGGATGAGTGTGCAAAGCATAATTCAAAAATGATGAAGGCAATTTGTTATTATTCACAGAATGATTTAAGATCGCAAGAGTAAGTGAATCATACAAGAACCATAACTAATAATTACCCCAAAATGTTAATGACCACCATTTACAGAATTTTTATCAGGACTAAAACTATTGATTGGAAATTTTTGATACCTCAACTTATTTCATAGAATAAGAGAATACATAGCAGAAAGTACACTATAAATGGACAATTGTCCTTTTGCAAAACAATTTGTATGCATATAGACAATGTGGCGTCAAGTAGAACAGACTGCATAGGTGGGGGCATCCGGGTTTTCGGACATATTTCTAGTTACAAAAATATATTTAACCAATTGTTTACACTTCAATAAATAAGATAGTGCTTATCAATGCGATAAAAGATTTAACACCCTAAAATGCAATAAATCAACTAAACGACATTTTGCAACTTAAAGATATTTTGTGCTAATTTGCACTATTTGTCATTTGCAAACCCCTCAAAATCCTTGTTTTCCGTGTAGCAGCACCTTGGCCACAGTGACAAGCTGTATGTTTTCTTTATCATCAGAAATGGCATCATCTTCACTTGATACATTCCATTAAGTGTTCAGGTTGGTGTATACACTGATGACATTTTCGGCCTTTAGTTTGTGGTCACTTTGGTTGTGAAGAAATGCTTGCCAAAGGACAGCCAGTTCTCTCAGCACTCCCGCATCATCATCCTGAAGCAACGGTTGACGCTAATATCCATTTGCTGAAGGAGTTTCGTCAGCCGTCCTGAAATAATGGCCGGGGTGGGGTTTTTGCTTAAAACTCACTTATTCATGTCATTGATGTTTGCTCTAATGCTGTCCATCACAAGCATTGCATTGATGCCGTCCATAGGCCAGCCCCTGGCTTTCACTTGGCCTATTATCTTTAACAGGTCCTGTTGAGAGGGAGGTCGAACCTCAGTGGCACTTCATGAATGTTGATTATATGATCAGGCCTGATGCTGTTGACCCTTTCTTTCTGTTCACAAAATGCCAGTTTCTCTTCATAGTCCTTGGGAAGAGACTCGCATAATGCTCAGGTACTTCCACCTCATGAGGCACATAGACCAGTATAGCCACCTTAGAAGTCCATGATGCCTTGATACTTAACCAACTGGATGGCTTTCATGCGAATCTATTTCATGCCTCTATGATTAGCTGCTTGCTTTTCAAACATAGGACTGGTCTCTATGACAGCCTCGTGCTCAGGCCAACAAGGTAGCTGAACAAGAACTATACATGCTTCTCACCAAAAAATACCAGGTGGATTATAAATCATAAATGGATTATAAATTCAGTATTTGTAAAGCTAACAAAAACTATGTTATTGCTATACCTGACCCATCTTCTTTCAACATATTTTTGTAAATACATAAAAGATTACTCAATAAATACAGTTCCAGTGTGTCACCATTGAATAAATTTGACAACTTAATATGATAACATCTTTACAGATATTAATTTCTGGTATAAGTACCATCTTAATGAAAACAAAAACTTCTGTGCCAAAAGATTGCATGCCACATTTGTATTAAAATTTAAAATATTATTCTACAAAGGTTTGTGTTGTATTTTCAAACTAACTCATTAGAGTTCGTACACAACATTTTAAAGCATTTCTTTGTAAACATTTTTTTCAGACATTTCATAAAAATGCTTTCATCAGTTATTTTTCATAGAATGTAAGAAAGTATGTGTGAGCGTCAATTTTTGTGAATTCCATTCACAATTAAATTATTACTGGAAACACTAAAACTAAGACCTTTTTTTGTATGTAGCTTGGCATATGGTCCTGTTATAATTAAGATTTATTCTATCTTGAGAAAATACCTATTCAAGATAGTAAAATCAGATTAAAAATCATATGCTGATGACTGTAATATAGTTTTAAAGGGCAATTAGTTTTCATAAAATAAAATAAGCAAATAAACATCCATTACAACACTGTGGAAACAGAATCTAAAGTCATAAGGGTCCAGTTAGTCCAATTGGATCTGACACTGCTTTTGCTTTATTAGTCCCCAACTGATCGTTTCTTTTCAATAGACAGTTATCATTGGTACTTTGTATATACCTGGTAACTTAATAAATTAAACAAGAAATATCTTTTAAAAAAGATATTTAGCATCTATGGTAGTTGTTAAAAGGGAATGTAGATGAATTTTCTACATAAATACACTTAAAACTGACAAATGTGTAATTTGGTTGTGGTTTTTTTCACTTAATCGCTAATTGGTCGCATGACTGACTAGATTCGAATGACACATGATGCTCACATACAAAATCATTCTATACTCCTCCTAACATAATTAGTAAATAATATACACGAGCACGCGGCTAAATCCACATGATTTTGACCCAAGAAAATTTGTCAGACAATCTTTACACATGACTCTTGACTAATGCATATATATTAAAACCGATTCTGGATCGTTTCTATACTTAATAACTCTTGATAACCCCAACCTCTGCACTAAATATACAAACAACCTAAGCTAGTATATTTACGCAAGAATTTTCATTCACAAAACATATATCTGTGGCATTTATTACATTCTGTACAAAGTCTGGACTAGTGATGTTACTCAGTTATAGACATATGGGCATTGACATTGAAAGTGTACAGTTCCCTGGCAAGAAGGCCGGAAAATTAGACTTTTGTTAATTGCGGGGCTTGTATTTCTTTTACTTTTCAGCTTTATTTTAGAGGATTATGTTCAAAGTAAAGATTTTGTTTTCATTGGTTATCATAATAATGAACATTTTAAGTACTAAATAAAGCATATAAGAATGCTCAAAATGCACCAATTGCACAATTATTTTCAAAATTGTATATATGAAGGTGGGATCTGAGGGTGGCTGCATACCCGAAACAATATTTTGAATCGACACGAATATAGGACGATCTACACCACTGATAGAGTCTCATTTCAGATATACTGCACTGAAGGTATTTTATTAACTTGTACATTTGTTTCTGAACTATGCACACGCATTCATTTAATGTTTAAACAATTCAAATATTTATGGCTGGCTAGATATCTTTTTGTGTTGTAAAGAATATGCCAACATATAATTTTGTCGGGTTTCTTGTCCTTTCTAATTCATATTTTCCATTGATAGCCAGAAGGTGTCATCATGAGCAAAAAAGGCTGATAGACCCTGCTGGCTTAAAATTGGCGATATATAGTTTATCACTCAGGGAGACTTACCGGGCACTGACCTTGAAATCCAGGATACATTAATTTCCAAGTATTAGGTAAATATTCTGTAGCAATATACACCATTTATGTAGCCATTAATAGTAATTAATAGTACAAATATAGAAGGGGCACAGGAAAGTTGTATTGATTTACATCTTTGTAAATTTGACATTCTGCAGCCTTTCTTTTTTGTAGGGCAAATATTTTCAAATTAGCTGATGAAATATTAGGACTTATTCATTCGGCACTACCTATGGGAAATTTTCACAACATATAGATTGGATATTGACAAAGGTCAAAAGTTGAGTTAGACAGCTATGCCAAAAAAAGGCAACAATAAAACAGGAAGAATACTAAACCACATGCCTGTGCCACTGTTTGTTGTATCTTGGATTTCTTGAGAATGATCTCCAGAAGCAGGACCTTTGGATGTCGGAAGTGAATTTCCAGGTTCTCGACCTGTCAAATGAACAAGCGCAAACTGCGATGAATAAGTATATTGAACATTTTATATGAACACAACCTGATGAAAGTGGTAATTGTGGATTTAATAGAAACATTTCAATACTTGTACCTTGGACTTCATCAGGATAATCTTTTGAAGCAGAATTGGATGTCTGATGTTGTCTTCTGTGTGTGCCACCTGTCAAATGAACAACAGCAAACTGTGATGTCCCAGTACATTATAGCGCAAAATATCAGCAGTGCCAAATGGCGGTGTGTTTTAAAGTATTTAGACTGTTGGCGGAAGTTAACGGTCTTTTGATTTCCAAAACAGGTATCGCTGAAAACATATTTTCTTTGCTTGCTATTCGTCAGTAAATAAAACCCAGAAAGAGTCTTTCTTCAAAACAGCATAATTTCACACCTGTTTTCTTACATTTTAGTTATTAAAGATAATGTATGTAATATGTACTATTAACGTGTATATCATGTGATTTATAACAATTACATGTTGTAAAAAAGTCAATTTATTGAAAAATGTAAAGTTAAACTAATGACAACCCTACTTTCGATATTTACTTGTATGTAACCGAAATATTCACCTGAGTATCCTGGAATAAGACCACCAAATTAATGCGCTACATCAGAATTTTTACTCGTTGAAAAAGTGTTGTTTCTTGTTACTGATTCTCATATGAATATTTTGACAACAAATTACATCAATTTTACTGATGCAATTATATACGCAGGTGTATATTAGAGTAATAACTAAAATTGCAAATGTTTAACTGCATATTAAACATTGGTATAATAAAATAATTTATTCTATTTTTGATGTCTTATTCTAACTTCACATAATAGTGTGTTTTCACCATTTTTTTTTAACCCGAAAACGTTCGAGTCACATGTTGCTTTCTATCCACATACGCGACTGTAAAGGAGCTAAATAAAGTTCCGAAAATAGTAAATGAAATACTTTTAAAATAAAAGAGTTCTAAATAACTGTGTTCAAATGTACTACGCTTCATCAGTTATTCTGGCCAATTGCAGATTGACTTGTTAACTTTGTAACAGGTTCAAAAAATTTAGAATAGTGTATATATAATAGCAAAATAACACTACGGACATAATGTTAATACCATTTTGTTAACGAGTATTCGTCAGGTGAAATTTACCACATGTGACCTTCGTTCAAACGTGTCCAAGATATTATTGCGATAAATGGTCTGATAAAGTTTCATGATGATCGGGATACAAATGTGGCCTCTAGAGTGTTCACAAGCTTTTAAACATTTTCAATATATCCATATAAGGAAAACTGAACCCCCTTCCCACCCCTGATGGCCATGTTTTTCAACGGAATGGAACCATTTTCTTGCGTGGCCAAGATATAATATGAACAAATGTTCTGAGCAAGTTTCATGTTGATTGGGCAAACAATGTGACTTCTAGAGTGTTCACAAGCTTTTTCTTCCATTTTACCTAGTGAACTAGTTTTGACCCCACTTGACCCAGTTTCCAACTCGGCCGAGATATCATTGGGACAAATGTTCTGACCAAGTTTCATGAAGATTTGCCAATAAACATTAAAAAGATGCATTTACAAATCTCCGTCCTTAATTAAATATGAATGCTTTATATAATTGAACATTGGTAGTCGCACAAACTGAAAAAGGGGCTTCGACAGGTACCATATTTAAACCCCAATATTTCCGGAACTATGCTCATGATGAGCTTTTGTGATCGCCCCTTGTCCGTCGTCAGTGCGTCCATGTGTCAGTGCGTCCGCCGTCAACTTTTATTTCAAACAACATCTCCTCCTAAACCACTTGGCAGATTTTCACCAAACTTCACAGGAATGATTATTGGGTGAGCCTCTTTCAAAGTTGTTCAAATTGTTACAGTCTGCTGCATATGTAGGTCACCAGAGCTAAAAATAGATTTAAAAAGTGAAAACTTGAAAAATCTTTTCTGAAAATGCAGGGCCCATAGGTTTCATATTTGGTATGTTACGTCCTATAGTGGTCCTCTACAAAGATTGTTCAAATTATGCCCCTGGGGTAAAAACGGGCCACGTCCCGGGGGTCACATGGTTTATATAGAATATATAGCAAAATGACTATTAAAATCTTTTTCTCAGAAACCACAAGGCCCAGAGTTTTATATTTGGTATGTAATATCATATAGTGGGCCTCTACAAAGATTGTTCAAATTATGCCCCTGGGGTCAGAATTTGCCACGCCCCCCGGGGGTCACATGGTTTATATAGAATATATAGCAAAATGACTCAAAAAATCTTCTCCTCTTAAACTGCAAGGCCCGGAGGTTTCATATTTGGTATGTTACATCCTTTAGTGGTCCTTTACAAAGTTTGTTCAAATTATGCCCCTGGGGTTAAAACGGGCCACGCCTCGGGGGTCACATGGTTTATATAGAATATATAGCAAAATGACTTTAAAAATCTTCTCTTCTGAAACCAATAGGCCCAGAGGTTTCATATTTGGTATGAAACATTGTATATTGGTCCTCTACAAAGATTGTTCAAATTATGCCCCTGGGGTCAAAACTGGCCATGCCCTGGGGGTCACATGGCTTATAAAATCTTAACTAACAAAATGTGTTTAATTATGTCTACTCTGAAACCGCAAGGCCCAGAGGTTTCATATGTGGTATGTTATATCCTATAGTTGTCCTCTACCAATATTGTTCAATTTATGCCCTTGGGGTCAAAACTTGTCATGCCCCAGGGGTCACATGATTTATATAGACTTAAATAGCTAAATGACTTTTAAAATGTTCTCCTCTGACTTTGAAATGTTCTCCTCAGAAAGCGCAAGGCCTAGAGGTTTCTTATTTGGTATGTAATATCGTATAGTGGTCCTCTACACAGATTGTTCACATTATGCCCCTGGGGTCAAAACTGGTCACGCCCTGGGGGTTACATGGTTTATATAAACATAAATAGCAAAATGTCTTTAAAAACATCCTTTAGTGGTTCTCTACAAAGATTGTTCAAGTTATGTCCCATGGGTCAAAAATGACCACACCCCAGGGGTCACATGGTTTATGTAGACTTAAAAAGCAAAAAAAAAATTAATTTCATCTCCGCTGAAACCGAAAGACCTGGAGGTTTCATATTCGGTATGTAACATCATAAAGTGGTCTCCTACAAATGATCTTCAAATTATGCCTCTGGAGTCAAAACTGGTCATGCCCCGGGGGTTACATGGTTTATATAGACTTAGATTGCAAAATGACTTTAACAATCTCCTCTTAAAAGGCAAGGCCTACAGCTTTTCTGTATTTGGTACGTAAAGTTGAATTGTGGTCCTCTACAAAGATTGTTCAAATTATGACCCTGGGGTCAAATCTGGCCACACCCAGAGGGGTCAATTGGTTTATATAGACTTTAAAAGCATAATGACTTTTAAAAATATTTACCTGAAACTGCAAGGCCCAGAGGTTTGTTCAAGATTGTTCATATTATGCCCCTGGGATAAAAATAAGCCATGCCTCAGGGATGCAAATTCCAATTGGGTTACAAGGTCTCAGGTGGGCATCCTAGGGCCCTCAGGGCCCTCTTGTTTAAGACTGTTTTAGTTTTAAGGTATATTGACATATGTTTGTGCAATTTTTTAAGAAAATATGTCATTGGAAAAAAATTGGACAAAATTGTTGTGAACATCTTTAAATTAATGGTTTATTAATAACTAAGTCTATGTTGCTTTCTCCTGTCCATCTTTCAAAAATTACACCAACTAAAATCCTTCAAATATTTCTCTGATAGCTCTTATTTTGTTTGCAATGTCAATGTTATGGACATACTTATGGTCATACAGTTTTTAATTAGATATTACCTTTCTGTGGTTGAACTGTTGAAGCTTGGTGGCTTGTTTCTACTCTTTGATTTTAAACTGTCCTCTAATGGACTTGGTGACATATTTTGATGCAAACTGTTCATCCTGGCCAACCAAACACACAAATCACATGCACATTGAGTGGTGGACATACCAGTTTGTGGTTGTTGTAGTAGTGGAACATTAAATAATTGTTATTTCAAATCAGATACATATATAGTAGTGGTCCTACCAGTGGGTGGTCATACAGTGGAACATTACCCAATCTTTTTTTGAAATCACATACACATAGAATGGTAAATCAACCACTTTGTGGTTGTTGTTGTGGAACATTAAAGTATTGTTTATTCAAATCACACACATATTGAGTGGTGGACATACCAGTTTGTGGTTATTGTTGCGGAACATTAAAATATTGTTCATTCTTATCACACACACACAATGTGGTGGATCTAATAGTTTGTGGTTGTTGTAGTAGTGGAAGATTAAAAATGTGTTCTTCAAATGATCTACACATTGGGTGGTGGACATACCAGTTTTTGGTTGTTGATGTAGTAGAACATTAAATAATTGTTCTTTCCAATCACATACACAGAGTGGTGGACCTACCAGTTTGTGGTTGTTGTTGTTGTGAAACATTAAATTAGTGTTCTTTTAAATCAGATACACATAAGGTGGTGGACCTACCAGTTTGTGGTTGTTGTTTTGGAACATTAAATAATTGTTCTTTCAATCATATTCACATAGAGTGGTGGACCTACCAGTTTGTGGTTGTTGTTGTAGTGGAACATTAAATAATTGTTCTTCCAAATCACATGCACATAGAGTGGTGGACCTATCAGTTTGTGGTTGTTGTTGTAGTGAAACATTAAATTAGTGTTCTTTCAAATCATACACGCATAGAGTGGTGGACCTACCAGTTTGTAGTTGTTGTCTTAGTGGAACAATAAGCACTTGTTCTTCCAAATCACATGCACATAGAGTGGTGGACCTATCAGTTTGTGGTTGTTGTTGTTGTGAAACATTAAATTAGTGTTCTTTCAAATCACATACGCATAGAGTGGTGGACCTACCAGTTTGTAGTTGTTGTTTCAGTGGAACAATAAGTAATTTTGTTCTTCCAAATCACATACACATAGAGTGGTGGACCTACCAGTTTGTGGTTGTTGTTGTAGTGGAACATTAAATAATTGTTCTTTCAAATCACTTACACATAGAGTGGTGGACCTTTCAGTTTGCTTGTCATTGTTAAGCATTAAATAATAAATAATTATTGTTTTGTCAAATCACGTTCACAAGGAGTGGTGCCCCTAATACCATTATCTTTGGAAAATTATACACACTTTTTTACCAAAAAATGTTATCAGAAGTCGGGGTTGTGTATTATACTTGAAGGTAAAGTTTACCTGAAAATTTTAATCCAGGTATTTGCTTAACCCTTTCCCCTATAGATATGTGTAAATCCGACCGTATCAATTACTGGATATGTACAACTTTTCCCATCTCTATCCATTACCATAATCCAGTATATCAATGACATTCATTGAAATAATTATTGTTCTTTCAAATCAGATACACATAGGTTCTTGGACCTACCAATTTGTGGTTTGTGGTATGAAATGTTTGATTATTGTGTTTAGCTCAACGTGCTCATGGTGACCTTTTACGATAACCTTTTGTCCGCTGTGCGTCGTCCGTCGTGCAATGTCATTATTTACCGTGTGGTGGACAACATTATACAACAAAAGTGTTAAAATGTGCAGCTAAAACTATGTCTCCATCAATAACAAACATTATAAACAAGATGATAAGACTTAGTACCAACATTATTTTCCGTAAAGCCTTTGGCTTTCACATGCATCAGTAGCATGTCTGTCAGACGCTTTTCACAAGGCCCGCACATTCAAGAGCCGAAAAATACACAATTCACTATGTGCCGTACTATACACTATACACATCGAAGAACCCCGTTGTGTACACACCGGTCTTTACTAATAACGCAGTCACGTTACCATCTATTTATAGTATGCGAAGAACCCTGATGATCATTGTCTTTCCGGCGCTTTTCGAGAATAGACGTTTTTTCTGTGAGTTTTCCTTGCCCATTGTGTTTTATTTGATATTGGCTCTACCTAGGACATAGTCCAGGTAATACTTGGTTGTTTCTTATTTGTTTCTAATTGGTTTATTAATTTGTTTGAGTAAAAATGAGCTAGTCCGAGAATGACGTTCTCAAATGTGATGAAACGAGGTAAGGTGAAGTTTTGGGCTTCAAGCTTGATAACGCCAAGCCTAAAAAAACGGAGAAACAGTTCAAGTCTGTGGTAAAGCGTGACACAAAATCGACACAAACGAATGTTAATAATAATAGTTCAAAATCAAAAAGAAAGTCAAAAGCTTCGAAGAAGTCTAGCACTAAATTAATTGTCATAGACTTGGATAACTTGTCTGCACAGGACATTGATATGCTAAAAGAAAAGTAAGGCATTGCACCCATGCCTGTAGAAGATCAATATGAGCAGGACTATGTCAGTTTTGACCTTGAGAATGCTCCAAATTTACATGTTGAAGTTGACAATGACCAATCAGACTCTAAATCTTTTGATTTAATTGGTGGTAGAAAACATGTGGAGGATTCTAGTAAAGATTTGATTAGCAGACTCAAAAACTCAGACTCTATTGTGACAATTCAGAAAACCAGACTGACCAGTCTGAGTGGAAACTGCTTAAGATTAAGTATAAGGTTAAAGGTCCGTCAAATACGCAATCTTTGGCTGAATTGCTCAATGTAGCTTGCACTTCGCAGTGTGATGTGGAGTCAGTTTCAGAGAAATATCATGTTCCTGAAAATTTTGAAATGTTAAATCCACCCAGTTTCAACAATGAAATTTGGAAAATCATGGATAAACGAACACATATATATGACCGTCAAGGTATTCAGTCTCTTCTTGCATCTGGTGTTGTTCCCATTTGAAAATGGTGCAAATTCTTAAACAGACTTTGATGACTAAGGAAGAAGCCAAACAGCTAATTTCTGACTCTCTTACCTTACTGGGTCAAGTTGAACTGGACTTGACAGTATCTGCTCAGACCTAATCTAGATCCAAAGTATTAAAACTTGTTTCACATTAATATGCCATTGACAACTCAGCTTTTCAGTGATGACATTGCTAAGGAAGTCAAGAATTGTGAAACCAGTCTTAATCTGCGAAATATGAAAGCTCATCAAAATTATTATAGAGCAGGTTTTTGTGGGAGATTTCCACGAAATGTCAGTAGAGGACGTGGAAGTGCCAGGAAGGCGTTTCATCAATATTAACGATTTTTCTATGATCGTAATTTTTGTATTGATATTTATGTAGTTGTTTACGATTATACATAAATTCTGTTTCAACAATGACATCGTAAATGCACTATACATAAATATACGACTACATACATTATGGTGAATGTTTACTGAAAATATTGTGACGCAGTCTAATTTTTTGAAACGACGTCATTGTTGCGCGCTGCTTTGGGAATGAACAAGTTGAGGAAATGGGTTAAAAACAAGGACGTGCAATTAAAATTCTTGTAACCCTTGTTATTTTTTACTGTATTACATGTTATGTTTATTATTAAAAACGATGAAAAACATTTACATAAAGCTACTAACCTACTGTAGGTACTGTACATGTCACGGTGTACCCTGAAATAGATCTGCTTAGGAATGTTTTATCAATGTGTATGTTTTCATCAAATCGGGAATGAAATTGTGTTAAAACACTGCTATAGGCCTAAACATTAAAAATAATGCACTATAGAATTGATAAGTGACCCAAAATGTGTGCGTCGTCAGTAGGCCTACATCTAAGTATTTATTTCAAAATGGGAAAGGTACACGAATAGTTCTAGCTACTCTTATGGCAATTATTTTAGTCCGTATTTGCCAACCTAATTATGTTCTTTGGTCCCTTTTCATAGCAAAATTCAACCATAAAATAACACATTACATAATTATATGACCGCTCCTACCCAGTAGTAGATTAATGTATGAAATTTATGTAGTCTGACGTTACGATTTATTTGATGCAACGTGATTTCTGTGAAACGTCATAATTTATGTAAGTCGTAGCGTACCACTGGTAGTAAACCGTTGATGAAACGTCTCCCATATCCCATTTATGGACAGGTACCAGTCTTCAATCCTCGAGGATTTCGAGGACCCATGAGAGGTCCAAGGGGCGGTAGAGGTTTCAAACCCACAGCTACCATTACAGCCCCAAACGAGGGCAATTAGGAGCGGTTGGTAGGTTCAAACATTGTTATAGATCATGGGAGTTATTAACTAACGATGAATGGATTTGATATAGTATTAAAGGTTATGTCCTTGAATTTCAGTTGGAAATAAACTGTTATTCCCAATGAAATTTCATTTAATTACTCGGAAATGCAAATTATCGAGCAAGAGGTTGCCGAATTATTGAAAAAAAGAGCCATTGTTCGTTCCCAATGGGAACTATGTCAGTTTGTTTCAAATATTTGTGTAGTCAGAAAACCTAACGGCAAATTAAGAACAATTACCAACCTGAAAAAGTTAAATACTTTTGTTCATTATGAACATTTCAAGCAAGAACACTTCAAAATAGTGCTTGAGCTTAATCAAGAAAATTATTTCTTTTGTTCTGCAGATTTGCAAGATGCTTATTTTTCTGTTTCTATACACCCAGATTATCTTAAATATTTGAAATTCTCATTGAAGGTAGTTTTGTATGCTTTTGTTTGTCTGTCTTTCGGTACAGTGTCGCACCCAGAGTTTTTACAAAATTGCTAAAGCCAGCTTATGCATGGTTTATGCCTCAAGGTATTAGATGTGCTTATTATATTGATGATTCTCTAAATATGAAAGCATATGCCTGGAGAGTGCTTAAACTATTTTTTCTACTTTACAGTCTCTAGGTTACTGGTTAAATCTTACAAAATCTGTTTTAGTTCCAACTCAAAAGATTGCATTTTTTGGATTTTTTATAGATTCGGTTCGGTTTATGTTTTTTCTTATAGAAGAAAAGGTTGAGAAAATCATTTTAAAAGCTCGCAAGCCTTTTGCTAGTAAATTGATTTTGATGGAGATTTGCATCGTTTATTGGTCTTTTAGTCAATGCATTTTATACTGTATTAGAGGCTCCTTTGAACTATAGGCAGCTTGAGCATTTGAAAATAGAAGGACTGGGAAAAGATCAAAACTTTGATAACAAAGTACAATTAAATAAAAATTCAATTGACCAGTTGAAATGGTGGATTGAAAATATCAACAGTAAGAATGGCAAAATATCAACAGTAAGAATGGCAAAAGAATCCGACCTGGGAAAGTCAGTTTTATGTGTCAAACAGATGCATCATTATTAGGTTGGAGGTAAGAATGGCACAAGAATCTGACCTG
Organism: Congeria kusceri; assembly: GCA_027627225.1. Taxonomy (NCBI): domain Eukaryota; kingdom Metazoa; phylum Mollusca; class Bivalvia; order Myida; family Dreissenidae; genus Congeria; species Congeria kusceri. Next base: position 19,093,866 of record CM051035.1, read on the forward strand.
GGAAAGTCAGTTGTATGTGTCAAACAGATGCATCGTTATTAGGTTGGAGGTAAGAATGGCAAAAGAATCTGACCTGAGAAAGTCAGTTGTATGTGTCAAACAGATGCATCATTATTAGGTTGGAGGTAAGAATGGCAAAAGAATCTGACCTGAGAAAGTCAGTTTATGTGTCAAACAGATGCATCATTATTAGGTTGGAGGTAAGAATGGCAAAAGAATCTGACCTGGGAAAGTCAGTTTTATGTGTCAATCAGATGCATCATTATTAGGTTGGAGGTAAGGAATGGCACAAGAATCTGACCTGGGAAAGTCAGTTGTATGTGTCAAACAGATGCATCATTATTAGGTTGGAGGTAAGAATGGCAAAAGAATCTGACCTGGGAAAGTCAGTTTTATGTGTCAAACAGATGCATCATTATTAGGTTGGAGGTAAGGAATGGCACAAGAATCTGACCTGGGAAAGTCAGTGGTATGTGTCAAACAGATGCATCATTATTAGGTTGGAGGTAAGAATGGCAAAAGAATCTGACCTGAGAAAGTCAGTTTTATGTGTCAAACAGATGCATCATTATTAGGTTGGAGGTAAGGAATGGCACAAGAATCTGACCTGGGAAAGTCAGTTGTATGTGTCAAACAGATGCATCATTATTAGGTTGGAGGTAAGAATGGCAAAAGAATCTGACCTGGGAAAGTCAGTTGTATGTGTCAAACAGATGGATCATTATTAGGTTGGAGGTAAGAATGGCAAAAGAATCTGACCTGGGAAAGTCAGTTGTATGTGTCAAACAGATGGATCATTAATAGGTTGGAGGTAAGAATGGCACAAGAATCTGACCTGGGAAAGTCAGTTGTATGTGTCAAACAGATGGATCATTAATAGGTTGGAGGTAAGAATGGCACAAGAATCTGACCTGAGAAAGTCAGTTGTATGTGTCAAACAGATGGATCATTATTAGGTTGGAGGTAAGAATGGCACAAGAATCTGACCTGAGAAAGTCAGTTGTATGTGTCAAACAGATGGATCATTATTAGGTTGGAGGTAAGAATGGCACAAGACTCTGACCTGAGAAAGTCAGTTTTATGTGTCAAACAGATGCATCGTTATTAGGCTGGAGGTAAGAATGGCACAAGAATCTGACCTGAGAAAGTCAGTTGTATGTGTCAAAGAGATGCATCATTATTAGGTTGGAGGTAAGAATGGCACAAGAATCTGACCTGAGAAAGTCAGTTGTATGTGTCAAAGAGATGGATCATTATTAGGTTGGAGGTAAGAATGGCACAAGAATCCATCATTATTAGGTTGGAGGTGTGTTGATACTGAGAATGGTAATTTTATAAATGATAGATGGTCGCAGGAGGAATCAAAAACTCACATTAATAATTTGGAACTTAAAGCAATTTTTCTTGGGTTACAGTGTTTGTATGGAACAGTTAATGGTTGTCATATAAGAGTTTTTCGGCATAGCTGTCTAAGATCACTTTTGACCTATATTTCTTGTGATAATTATGCAGCGGCAAAATTGAATGCTAATAGAATTGGGCAAATTTTTTTATTTTAGGAAATGCAAACTTCAAACAATGGTTTAAGGTATACCAATAACTGTTGCATACTTTTGGGGATTAAAAATTTACATAATTGTTTACATAAGCAGTTAAATTAAAGTTATAAACATATCTTCAACATACACTCTAGACATGAACATAATTATGAACAATTTTACTCATTGTATGTCATGATCAGAATGTTATATTCATTCACATAATGAAATAACTATATTGTTTAGCCTATATAATCGGCGTGCTCTATAAATAGCAATTACACTGCTACAATTCATGCGGACGACAGTCGGTCACAACGTACAATGTTGCCCGTTGAGATCGCAAGCAAAACATATAAAGTTATAAAGTTCTGGTATTTTTCTGAAAAATAAGCAAACCAAATCTTCGCAAATTTGATTGAGCTTATATTTCCTATTATTTTATCATTGTGTAAAATTATTATACTTCTAGCGCGTACAACTCCAGCAGGAGAATCATTCTAAAAATAGTGCGCAGTAAAGCTTTGTTAATACACACGCATCAATTAGCGTCAGGAGAATCCTAAACCCAAGAATTGCAATAAATGGGGCATTCATAAACTTACTGCTCATTCATTCCCGCTATTATTTTCTGACAGTGTTAATTTGTTATATTGCCTGCCAAATTCATATCAATTATGTTTACTTAAATTACTAGTATTTCGCTTATTCATGTATCACTGGTCAAAACACGGTGCGGTATATGATCGGTTTATTCACGGTACAGATATTAATCATTATCATTGAGTTTATTTCAACTTAATTTTGAGGGCCGATATGTTTTCTTATAGTGTCCAAAAAATTGAGTGTCCGAAAAGTCCCCTTAGTAGGGAGACCAAAAATCTGGGGTCAGAGAAGTCTCCTTAGTAGGGAATGAAAAGTATGGGGTCCGTGAAGTCACAGCTTGGTGCTCTTGTATTATATTTAGGGAAAAAAAGTTGACATCTCAATTTTAATTTCTAGGCCAATTGTCTTTTTAAAAGACATTTCTCATTTCAGATAATGTGTCTGCAGTGAGTTATGTTAATGATATGGGAGGAATGACTTCTCAACAAATGGATAATTTGGCAGGCCAAATTTGGAAGTGGTACATTCAACAGAATATTTATCTTTCATCCTGCTAACTTAAAGGTTCAGAAAACAGTTTTTTACTCCTGACATTGATCTCTTTGCATCTAGTCTTAACTGTCAAATTGAAAAGTTTGCTTCCTGGTTTCCAGAACCTGGAGCTTTTTTTAATGATGCATGTTCATGTTCTTGGTCAGATCTTGAACCATTTGCATTAATTGGTAAAGTACTAAATAAATTTGTACAGGAAAATGTTAAAAGAGCTATTTTTATCGTTCTGTTGTGGAGATCTCAGTTCTGGTTTCCCACTGCCATGGACTTTTGTTTTCAATTCCTGTTAGATTGCCTCGTCACAAGGATTTGTTGACAGACCCACAGGATGGAACATCGCACCCATTATCCAGAAGTATGGACTTGGTTGCAGTGCAGCTATCAACAGACAATTGCTTGCACAAGGAATTCCTTCAAGAGAAGTCTAGATTATCCTGAACTCATGGAAATCAGGAACAGATAAACAGTTCAGTTTGGCATGGCATAAGTGGTGTATTTGGAATCAACAGAAAGGTAAAAATCCCATTGAAACCTCTGAGACGCAGGTGATAGCTGATTTGTTTTATTTGTTAAAAAATAAAAAGTCATATTATGTGTTGAACACACATAAATCTATGCTTTTACAGACTTTGAACATTTTAGGTAATATGTGGTGTCAATCTCAAACTTTGATCAGTAGATTTATGAGAGAGGTGTAGCTATTTTGAAACCTGTGGTTCCAAGGTACACACATTTACATGGGATGTGTCGTCCGTTTTACGAGTGTTGAAGTCTCATATGCCATTAAAACAGTTATCTTTAAAAACTTTAATTTTAAAGTTGGTTGGGTTAATAGCTTTGACTACAGCCCCTCGAGCTCAGACTGTTGTTTCTTTGAATATTGATTATGTTCAAATTAATTATGTCAGTGGTGAAACTCTGTTTTATTTTGAAAATTTGCTGAAAACACAGCAGGTGGGTAAAAGCATAGTTTTCTTTTTTAATTGGAACACTTTCCAGAAGAAAGTTTGTGTTTTCCATACACTTGTTCACTATATGAAAAGAACCAAACATTTAAGAAAATTGTCCCAGTTGTTTGTGTCTTATGTATGATACACAGAAGTGTCTTCGAGTACCATAGCACGATGGTTAAAGAACGTTTGAGATACGTCAGGAATCAATGTATCTATTTTAAACCACATCCATTCAGATTAGCAGCTGTTTCGGCTGCAGTAAAAGGTAATTGTTCTATTAACAACATCCTGAAAACTGCAGGCTGGAATACTGATTCCAATTTCTTCAAATTCTATAATAGAGACTTTGTTGATAGACCTCGGATGCATTTGGTTAATGCTGTGTTATTGAAGGTTTAAATGTTTATGAAGTATATACATATGTATGTATATGATAGTTGATACATTGTATATGGACAGTAAGTATCCACTGACCATAGTTTTTGTGTTATATTGTGCGTTATTATGCCCCCCTTCGAAGAAGTGGGTGTAATACCGGGTATATTGCTTTGCACCTGTCTTGCCGGTCGGTCAGTCAGATGGTCGGTCTGTCCGTAGACCATTTCGTTTCTGCACAACATCTAGAGAACACTTCGACGTACGATCATGAAAGTTGGCATGCTGGTTACTTTGGAGGAAAGGAAGACGCGGACACATTTTGAGGTCAACAGGTCAAAGGTCAAGGTCACCATTGCTACAAATAGAACATGAGGGCCATGATGGCCCTAGGTCTCTCACATGAATTTAAGGCATTATAATGGCTAATAACAAGAGGGAAAAATGGCACTAAACGCCTTACCTGAGTATAAAGATCTGGGCCTTGCAGTTCCAGATGTTTTTTTAGTCTATATCAACCATGTGACCCACAGGGCATGGCCACCTTGTACCCAAGGGGCATCATTTGAACAATATTTGTAGTGGACCACTTTTCAATGATAAATACCCAATATGATTCCACTGGGCCTTGCGGTTTCAGAGGATATTTTTCAAGTCATTTTGCTCTTTAAATGTATATAAACCATGTGACCCCCAGGGACACAATTTGAACAATCTTTGTAGAGGACCACTCCACAATGTTTTACACAAAATATATAGCCTCTGGGCCTTACGGTTTCAACACGGAAGATTTTTAAGGCCCACTTTCCATAATAGTCTATATAAATCATGTTATGCCCTGGGTCATGGCCACTTTTTACACCAGGGGCAAAATTTGAACAATCTTTGTAGAGGACCACTATACAATGTTACATATCAAATACAAAAACACTGCGGTTTCAGGAGATTAGTCATTTGGCTATTTAAGTCTATATAGACAATGTGACCCCCAGGGCAGGGCCATTTTTGACCCCTGGGACATCATTTGAACAATCTTGGCCGAGGACCACTATAAAATGTCACATACCACATATGAAACCTCTAGGCCTTGCAGTTTCAGAGGAGAAGATTTTAACCATGTGCCCTGGGGTGTGGCCAGTTTTGACCCTAGGGGCATAATTTGAACAGTCTTTGTAGAGGACAATGTAACATACCAAATATGAAACCCTTGGGCCTTGCAGTTTCAGAGAAGATTTTTAAAGCCATTTTGCTATTTAAGTATATCTAAATCATGTGACCCCTGGGGTGTGCCCAGTTTGGACCCCAGGGGCATAATTTGAACAATCCTTATAGAACACCACTATACGGTGTTTCCAACCAAATATCAAACCTCTGGGCCTTGTGGTTTTAGAGGAGAAGTTTTTAAGCTCACCTGAGCAAAAAGTGCTCGTTGTCCATTGCCCGTTGTCCGTTGTGGGTGGGTGTGTGCGTGCGTGTGTCGTCAACTTTTCATTCAAACAACATCTCCTACTAAACCGATTTTTACCAACTTCACAGGAATGATCCTTGGGTGGACCTCTTTCAAAGTTGTTCATATCTTTCCGGTCCGCTGCATATGTAGGTCACCAGAGCTAAAAATAGATTTTAAAAGTGTAAACTTTAAAAATCTCTGAAACCGCAGGGCCCATAAGTTTCATAATTTTATGGTCTGTGGATTTATGTAGGTCACCAGAGCTAAAAATAGATTTTAAAAGTAAAAACTTTAAAAATCTTCTTCTATGAAACCGCAATGCTCAGAACTTTCATATCTGATATGTGACATCCTCTAGAGGTCCTCTACAAAGATTGTTCAAATTATGCCCCTGGGGTCAAAACGGGCCACGCCCCGTGGGTCACATGGTTTATATAGAATATATAGCAAAATGACTTTAAAAAAATCTTCTTCTGAAACCACAAGGCCCAGAGGTTTCATATTTGGTATGTAACAACCTATAGTGGTCCTCTACAGAGATTGTTCAAATTATGCCCCTGGGGTCAAAACTGGCCACGTTCCGGGGGTCTCATGGTTTATATAGAATTTATAGCAAAATGACTTTTTAAAACCTCCTCCTCTGAAACCGCACGGCCTAGAGGTTTCATATTTGGTATGTAACATCCTGTAGTGGTCCTCTACAGAGATTGTTCAAATTATGCCCCTGGGGTCAAAACTGGTCACGCCTCAGGGGTCTCGTGGTTTATATAGAATATATAGCAAAATGACTTTTAAAATCTTCTTTTCTAAAATCGCAAGGCCCAGAGGTTTCATATTCGGTATGTAACATCCTTAAGAGGTCCTGAAAAAAGTTTGTTCAAATAATGTCCCTGGGGTCAAAACGGGCCACACCCCGGGGGTCACATGGTTTATATAGAATATATAGCAAAATGACTTTTAAAATCTCCTCCTCTGAAACCACAAGGCCAAGAGATTCATATTTGGTATGTAACATCCTATAGTGGTCCTCTACAAAGATTGTTCAAAATATGCCCCTGGGGTCAAAACTGGCCAAGCCCAGGGGGTCACATGGTTTATATAAAGTTATATAGCAAAATGTCTTAAAATCTTCTTCTCTAAAACCTCAAGGCCCAGAGGTTTGGTATTTAACATCCTATAGTGATACTCTACAAAGATTGTTCAAATTATGCCCCTGGGGTCAAAACTGGCCACGCCCAGGGGGTCACATGGTTTATATAAACTTATATAGCAAAATGTCTTAAAATCTTCTTCTCTGAAACCTCAAGGCCCAGAGGTTTCGTATTTGGTATTTAACATCCTATAGTGATACTCTACAAAGATGGTTCAAATTATGCCCCATGTGTCAAAACAGACCACATCCGATTCGTCACATGGTTAATATAGACTTAAACAGCAAAATGACTTTAAACTTCTTCTCCTCTGTAACCGCAAGGCCTAGAGGTTTCATATTTGGTATGTAACATTGTATAGTGGTCCTTTACAATGAATGCTCAAATTATGCCCCTGGGGTCAAAACTGGCCACGCCCCGGGGTTCTCATGGTTTATATAGACTTAAATAGCAAAATGACTTAAAAAATCTCCTCTGAAACGGCAAGGCCCACAGCTTTCCTATATTTGTTACGTAACATTGCATAGTGGTCCTCTCCAGATTGTTCAAATTATGCTCCTGGGGTCAAATCTGGCCACCCCCAGAGGGGTCACATGGTTTATATAGACTTAAATAGCAAAATGACTTAAAAAATCATTACCTGAAACCGCAAGGCCCACAGCTTGTATATATTTGGAATGTAACATTGCATAGTGGTCCTCTCCAAAGATTGTTCAAATTATGTCCGTGGGGTAAATCTGGCCACCCCCCGAGGGGTCACATGGTTTATATAGACTGAAAATAGCAAAATGACTTAAAAAATCATTACCTGAAACCGCAAGGCCCACAGCTTTTATATATTTGGTATGTAACATTGCATAGTGGTCCTCTCCAAAGATTGTTCAAATTATGCCCCTGGGGTAAATCTGGCCACCCCCCGAGGGGTCACATGGTTTATATAGACTGAAAATAGCAAAATGACTTAAAAAATCTTTACATGAAACTGCAAGGCCCAGAGGTTGTTCAAGGTTGTTCAACTTATGCCCATGGGAAAAAATAAGCCACGCCTGTGGGATGCAAATTCCAGTTGGGTTACAAGGTCTCAGGTGAGCGTCCTAGGGCTCTCAGGGCCCTCTTGTTTAAAGTCATTTTGCTATTTATGTTTATATTGACCATGTGAGCCCTTGGGTGTGGACAGTTTTGACCCCAGGGGCATTAATTGAACAATCTTTGGAGAGGACCACTATACAATGTTACATACCAAATACGAAACCTCTGGGCATTGCGGTTTCAGAGGAGAATATTTTTAAAGTCATTTTACTATTTAAGCCTTTCCCCAGGATTTTGCTAAGGCACCGGGACAAATAACCGCGGTTGTGGTGGGTGTGGAAGGGGGGGGTACCCTCTTCGATTAGATTTTTAAAAACTTTTTATGTGTACTTAATTAAAATCTACAGTTCTTCAGAGCTAACAGAAGCACAACAATAAACAGCCTTTTGATGTAGTTTTTTTTTTCTCTCTTTTGTTTCCCAATGACATAACATAGTCATAGAATTCACACACTATAAAATTTTATCAAGGAAACACAACAACATAAGTTGCAAAAGTAATGTAACCTGGAAGTAGATAATGACACGGTTTACCTATATGTATACCTCTTTCTATTTAGTTATTGGCATATTATCACAAAATTATCAGCAATGACTTTAAACAAAGCTTTATTTTATACTTCATTTTCAGGTCTTCCACTATCCAACACTTGTATACAACACAAACATTTTATTTTAGTGGAAGCCCTGGTTTCTGCTGGTGCCACATGTCCACCCACATGTTGATGAGGCATAGTGTTCATGTCCAATATCTGGTACTAAACAGTTGTTCTTCTGAGAAGAGGTCCTTGTGTGGAGGCTGCCAACAAAGCATTAAGAACTTTGTTGGAGAGACATGATCTGTGTGTAGTTTTTTGTGTGCTGCACACATTTCATGAAACTGTAAAAATGAAAGGTTGAAAGTAGATGACTAGACTTTAGGCTCTATGCTACTTGTTTCTGTACATGCTGGTGAAACAGACTGCAGTGTCAGAGCCACAGACTCAATTGCTGCACCATTTTGTTTGACAAAAAATTGTGCAGTTCCACCTAAGTTAGACTAGATATAGATCTAATGCTATCATTTCATATTTGGTATTTCATTATTAAATTAGAAATATACACTTTGCCTGTAAATAAATTCAATGTAGTAGATCTAAATTTAAAATGTATTATATAAGACGGTCTTAGATACTAAGACCTGTTGACAACATTTCTTACACATTGCCTAAACATTACATCCAGCTAATTTACTTACACCACAACATGATTGACCATGCTGGTGGGTAACATTTTCTATGCATGTCAATGGTCATCTCCAATGATTCTCTGAAGCACCCTCACAGCACTGTGTAACTGGCTAGCTGGTTTGATAAGATCTAAAAATAGCACACTGTATATACCTGGCTGGAATGTTGTCTGCTGGATTGAATTTTGAGTGTTAGAGGCTTATCGAATTTATAGTGCTGCAGTATAAACAATGTGACCCCCGGGGTTTGGCCAGTTTTGACCCCAGGGGCATAATTTGAACAATCTTTTTAGAGGACCACTATACAATGTTACATACCAAATATAAAACCTCTGGGCCTTGCAGTTTCAGAGGAGAAGATTTTTAAAGTCATTTCCTATTTAAGTCTATATAAACCATGTGACCCCCGGAGTGTGGCCAGTTTTCACCCCAGGGGCTCATTTGAACATCTTTGTAGAGGACTACTATACAATGTTATATACCAACTATGAAACCTCTGGGCCTTGCAGTTTTAGAGGAGATTTTCAAAGTCATTTGGCTATTTAAGTCTGTATAAACCATATGACCCCCGGAGTGTGGCCAGTTTTGACCACAGGGGCATCATTTGAACACTCTTTGTAGAGAACCACTATACAATGTTACATACCAAATATGAAACCTCTGGGCCTTGCGGTTTCAGAGAAGTAGATTTTTAAAGTCATTTTGCTATTTAAGTCTATATAAACCATGTGACCCCTGGGGTGTGGCAAATTTTGACCCCAGGGGCATCGTTTGAACAATCTTAGTAGAGGACCACTATACAATGTTACATACCAAATAAGAAACCTCTGGGCCTTGCGGTTTCAGAGGAGAAGATTTTTAAAGTCATTATTCTATATAAGTCTATATAAACCATGTGACCCCTGGGGCGTGGCCAGTATTGACCCCAGGGGCATCATTTGAACAATCTTAGTAGAGGACCCCTAGAGGATGTCACATATCAAATATGAAAACTCTCAGCCTTGAGGTTTCATATGAGAAGATTTTGAAAATGTTCACTTTTTAAATCTATTTTTAGCTCATGTGACCTACATATGAAGCGGACTGGAAAGATTTGAACAACTTTGAATTGCATATTAATTTTTTTTTAACAATTGCACATATTCACAACTTGGCTGCAAGTCAGTGGGCATACTGTAAAAGACCATGTATAACGTGCAGATTTTCTCCCTCATTTTCAAGGTTAGATGCCAGTAAATCATTGTGTATACCTCCGTGGTCCATTCAAAAGTAGTGCCTTCTACTAAAGGTTCCTCTTCTCTTCTGGCATAAAAGCCATTTAGCAATCTCAGACATGGCTTTTGTGGGTTATTTCTAATATCCTATGTGTGTCTGCAACATTGTGGTGCATTTCATTGGAGGCTAACGTGAAAGGTGAACGTTTGGGGTGTGTTTACTGTGGTATGGGGCTTTTGTCGAAATATGACTGCAGAAACCCTGTTTTCTACTGGTGCCTGCATTCAAGTGCGATTCATTTTCTTAGAAGTAACATGATATATCTTTTTTATTGCAAATTTTGGAAGAGGACATATTGATCTTTAAATTGATACCAGGCTTGCACAATCTGAAATAAAGTAAATGCTAGAAAAATGCTTGGAAAGTCTGTCATTTTATAATGGGACCCTATGGGAATTGGAATTACTGGTATCTAACCTCAATGTCAAAAATTTGGTGCGCGTTATTCATGATACCAAGGAATTTGGCCCGCTTTTCTGGACGAAATATATTGTGTATATCATTTATGGATATCAATGACGATTGCCATGTTAGATATACCGTAAACATTATTTTTGATTATTTTCAGGTATGTATCCCGAATCCAATGACATTGTTTTTGTTACTGATTTAATAAAGGAAGCCATTTTGTAAACATTAAAAACCATCACCCTACTATATTGCATTTTCAACAAACAGTTTGGGGCCATTGTCGGTATGACAAAAACTTGCGTGTCTACATGTGTGAAAACGCTGTAACAGTTGTCTTTGTAATTAATGTGTGAATAAACTTACCACAATCTGTCGTCATGTTTTCACGCTCAGAAATAGGTGTTGAGTATGCTGAGTAGATAACGATCACTTTAGAATGTGAAAATATGTTAATACCAACGCTCTTTGTGTATAATATTGAACATTTGCCCATGATCATTATAAACTATGGCAAGGAAGAAGAAGAATTTGAGCGATTTGACTCATCTGACATCGACAGAAGACCGATATAAATGTACGGTACATGTTTTACAAACATCTCTTGTTATTATGGTATTGATAATAGTACTTACGTGTTATGAACTTTAATGATATTGTTGAAGTTCACACTTTATTAAAGTGAAAGTGTAACAAGAAATGTCTATTAAAAAGACAATCGGCGTTGAAATTAATATTGAGATGTCATTTAAAAATTACCTAAACAGACGGCCAAGATTATCGGTTACGTGACTTCTCAGACCCCAGATTTTTTGGTCCCCACCAATATTAGGAGACTTATTGGACCCCAGATTTTTCGGACACTATAAGAAATCTTCTCGGACCCAAAAGTTAATTTGAGATAAATTTATTAATTTAAAAATTAAATAAAATTATTATTAATATCTATGCTGTGAATATACCAATCATATAGCTCCATGTTTCCACCAGTGGTATATGAATAACCAAAATAATTTAGGTTAACATAATTGTTATCTGAATTTGTCAAGTCAATTAAACAAATTAACAATGTAAGAAAATAATTTCGGGAATGAATTAAAATTATTATGTATCAGACGATTCTATATAGTTATTTATTGTACTGGTAATATACTATTCATGTTAGTTATCTAATATAATAACGATTTGAAGTCAAATGAGCATTTATACTGTGCATCCAAATAAAAAGCTATAGTCAGGGAACATTCAGCGATTTTTTAATTATATCAGTAGAAATATGATATATCATGGGTTCCTGTGCATAATTAGTATTGCAAAGTGTGTATTCATGCTTCGCGAATAACAATTTGACATATTCCGAATCTTCTTTCATAACATTTTATCTACAGAAAATGTAGCATCTTTTTATAGATAAAATAATATTACTGGAGAAGTTGATAGGAAGATGCAATTATAAATAATCGTTTATAAATTTGTAACCACAATTTAATTCAAATTAACAGTAAGTTTAGTAATATAAATTCCCCATTTATTAAAATTTGTAGCTTTATGATTCTCTGAACACTATTGTTGATGCATGTACGAGTATATTAACACAGCTACACAACGGTTGCTAGATACGCGCGCTATTTTTAGAATGACACTACTTATTCTGGAATGTGATGAACTCGCTAGAATCAATGGGCTACATGGAGTGGCAACACTGTGAATGAGATTTCAGAACGGGAACATTGCACAAGTGCTATTTATAGAGCGTATACCGCTTATATAAATGTAGGCTAAACAAAATAGTTATTTCGTTACGTGAATGAACATAGCATTCTGTTTATGGCATACAATGAGAAAAGACGTTCATAATTAGCCTCAGTTCTAAAGTATATGTTGAAGATATGTTTATAACTTCATTTTAACCGCTTAAACAATTATGTAAATTTTTCATTCCCAAAAGTATGCAACAGTTATTGGTATACGTTAAACCATTGTTTGAAGTTTGCATTCCCTAGAATTTGAAAATTTGCCCAATTATATTGGCATTCAATTTTCCCGCTGCATAATAATCACAAGAAAATCTGGGTGAAAAGTGATCTTAGACAGCTACGCCAAAAAATATCAGTGTCTGTAGTGTTTTACTAGTTTCAGGTATTGATTTATTTGTTGTCAGTGTAAGTCTCAAGAGTAAACACCTTTAATTACACCAAAAGCGCTAATTGTCTGTTTGACAAACATGGTCAGTTTTGCAAGTATCATCAATGACACCATCCTTTTTGTTTGCAGAGCAGTATAAAAGGTGTGAAGTAGTTTTTCAGGTGGTGTTCGCACTACAGTTCATTTAACCCTGGTTCTTATGTTTTATGTATTATGTTTTATTGCATATATAATTTAGGAAAAATAAGAATATAAAACACACAAAATAAGAATATATATTATATAATACTATATTTTTAAAAGATCCCAGTATAAAACTGTGCAAAACGTATTGGGTACGAATACTTGTTTATATAAGCGTCTTAGTGACGTCGATCCAGCGTCTATTCAAAATGGGGCCCAAAACGCCCCGGTTGATATTTTTGATAGAAAAACTAGGAGTTTTGGCTTATATCCGCGTATAAGACGCACCGGAAAAATATTACGAATCATGGCTGAAAAAAAGTGCGGCTTATACGTGAGAAATGACGGTAACAAGAAATGTCTTTAACTAGAAATGTATCCACAGACACGGATGCCCCCACCTATGCAGCCATTTCTACATGGCGATGCTTTGTTTGTATGCATACAAATTATTTTGCAACAGGACGATTGAACTTTATACTTTATGCTTATGTGTTCTCTTATTCTGTGATGTAAGCTGAGTTATCACAAAATAGTTTTAGTCCTGACAAAAAATCAATAAAGGGTAGTAATTACATTTTTGGGCAATTATGAGTAATAGTTATTGCATGCTTCACTTACTCTTGCTTTTTTAAATCATTCTGTGTAGAATCAATAAAATGCCTTTTATCACATTTGGATTATGATTTGCACATTCCTGAATAAAGGGAAGTAATTCATTAACTTCACAAGTCAGTTTCTTGCATGCGACATACCATCTGGTGATGGTGATCATTTCTGCCAATTTATCTGAAAATCCCTGCATTCATGGCAATATTATGCTGTAAACAATTATTTGACCTTTGACCTTGATTGGTGACCTTGACCTTTCAGCTACAGACTTGGCTCTTGAAAGCCACATGCTGTCTCATAATGCTTATAACTTCGGCCAAGTAATTTGAAAATTCTTCTTCACGGAAAAGATATATATATACTTCAGTCAATATCAATGGCTTAAACTCTTATATTTCACCTTTGACATTTAAGTGTGACCTTGACCTTACACCAATTGAAAATCCTTCAATGCTGGACAAAATTATTGCCTGGACAACAAGCTTAACATATATAGATATATTTGACCTTTAAGTGTGCCCTTGACCTTGGACCAAGGTACCTGGTTCTTGGATGCAACACACCACCGCATATGCTTATCACTTATGCAAAGTTGTTTAAAAATCCTTCCCTGCTGGATATCGTTATACTCTGGACAGTCTATGGCTTAAATGACGCAACACACCGACTCACCATGCTTAGCACTTCTGCCAAGTTATTTTAAAATTCTTCCCTGCAAGACAAAATTATGCTCCACACAGGGTCTATGGCTAAATTCTTATATTTTGACCTTTGACATTTAAGTGTGACCTGGAGCTGGACCTAGGGACATGGTTCTTGCGCGTGACACACCGTCTCACCATCCTCGACATTAGTGCCAAGTTATTTTAAATTCCTTCCATGCTGGGGAAATTATGCTCCAGACAGGGTCTATGGCTTTAAATTCCTGCATTTTGACCTTTGACCTTTATAACATGGGACCTGGTTCTTGCGCGCCACACCATCTCATTATGTTTAACATTTCTGCAAAGTTATTTGAAAATTCTCCAAATCTGGACATAGAATCCGAACATACGTACAAATGTACATACATGCATATGTACACACGTACATATGTACACACGTACATACGTACGTACCCAAGGACAAGGTAAACTCTATATGCCCCGACATCATTGATGGTGGAGGCATAAAAATGACGTTGAAATTTATATTGAGGTGTCATTTTTTGCCCTTAATATAATACAAGAGGACCAAGATGATTGGTTATTTGACGTCTTAAACCCCAGATTTGTCGGTCCCTACTAAGGAGACTTCTCGGACCCCAGATTTTTCAGTCCTTACTAAGGAGACTTCTCAAACACTAGATTTTTTTGACACCATAAGAAAATGTATCCGCCCCAAAATAATTTGAAATAAACTCAATCATTGTTATGCCCCCAGGGGTCTCGATCTCCGTATTTTGATGCCGAAATTCGGCATCATTCCCCCAATGAAAAACTATATATTTTTCCCCCATTTCAGACCAAAATTCCCCCTAAATGAACTGCCATCGAATTTGTTTTCGTATTGTTTATGGGAGTAATTTTTGGGGATCAAATTTACTTAAGCACCGTTACAAACGGTTAACGATAAAATCCAAAGAACACCACATGGTCATGTGAAATGACCGTTTTGACTTGTCTGGTCCCCGATTATTTGTGCTTTTATTATACAACTTCATTTATATGCGTTTAACTTCTAACTTATTTTCCGGGAACCGTAATTTATGTTTTGGGAAAATGGCTTCTGCTACACAGTAATCAAAACAGGTAAATCAGAAAGGCACAAATACCGCGTCTTACATTCGAAAACAGTTTATTACTTATTAGAATTAGTATAAGTAGTTTAACAAAATTAATTAAGGTTAATAATTGGAAGTTAAAAAAACGATTTAAAAAATCGGAAGTGAAAATCTATTAAATTGCATGAAAAATTATCTGTTGCACTTCTCCATCTTATAATGGTAAAGTGGTAGACCGTAGATGGTTAAAATTTGACTAGTTAATATAATATTCAATTTATTGATAATTTTCATGAATAAAGTTGTCAGGTAAAGAGTTAGACTAAATCAAGTAATTTGAAAAATGTATATAATAGTTTTTATTTTGTACACGTTTGCTAAGTCAAAATTTCCCCTTCTGTGTAAAACTACGCTAAAATTTCCCCGCCTGAGGGTACAGGTACTCTTCCCCCAAACCAGAGAGAGACCCCTGGCCCCTAAAGAGAACTTTGGAGGCATATAGTAATTGCATCATCTGTCTGTCTGTCACTCTTCTTGTGCGGAGCATAACTCTAATAGTATTGAAGACATTCAAACGAAACTTAATCTAATTATAGAGGACAATGAGTGGAAGTGCACAGTACAAGGAACACTACTCTTTCGTCTATACTTATAGAGTTATTGCCCTTTGTTTAATTTTCTTGTGCCGAGCATATCTCCATTAGAATTGAAGGGATTCAAATGAAACTTTGTATAATGATGGAGGACAATGAGAGGAAGTGCAGAGCAAAAAGACCATAACTATTTCTTCAATATTTTTGGAGTTATTGCCCTTTGTTTACTTGAGCAGAGCATACCTCCATTAGTATTGAAGGGATTCAAATGAAACTTCATATGATGATAGAGGACAATGAGAGGAAGTGCAGAGCACAAGGACCATAACTCTTTCTTCAATATTTACAGAGTTATTGTTCATTGTTTAATTTTCTTGTGCGGAGCATAACCCCATTAGTATTGATGGGATTCAATTAAAACTTCATATAATGATAGAGGACAATGAGAGGAAGTGCAGAGCACAAGGACCACAACTCTTTCTCCAATATTTACGGAGTTATTGCCTTTTGTTTTATTTCCTTATGTGAAGCATTAATTTTCTTTTGCGGAACATAACTCCATAAGTATTGAAGGGATCAAATGAAACTTCGTACAAAGATATAGGACAATGACAGAAAGTGCAGAGTACAAGGATCACAACTCTTTCTTCTATATTTGCATTGTTATTGCCCTATATTTCATTTTCTTGTGCGAAGCAAAACTCAATTAGTATTGAAGGGATCTAAATGAAACTTCATATAATGATAGAGGACAATGAGAGGAAGTGCAGAGCACAAGGACCACAACTCTTTCTTCAATATTTATGGAGTTATAGCCCTTTGTTTTATTTTATTGTGCAAAGCATTAATTTTTTTGTGCAATGAATACTACCATTAGTATTGAAGGGATTCAAATGAAACTTCCTAGAATGATAGAGGACAATGAGAGGCAGTGCAGAGTACAAGGACCATAACTCTTTCTTCAATATTTATGGAGTTCGTACTCTTTATGTTTTTGTGCAGAGCATAACTCCATTAGTATTGAAGGGATTTTAAATTAAACCTCATATATTGATAGAGGACATTGACAGGAAGTGCAGAGTACAAGGACAATAACTCATTTTTCAATATTTACAGAGTTATTGCCCTTTGTTGTTTTGTTTTTGCAGATAATTACTACCTTAATATTGAAGGAGTTTTAAACACCATATATAGATAGAGGACATTGAGAGGAAGAGTAGAGTACAAGGACCATAACTCTTTTTTTTTATTTTTTGTGTCGCCTGACTAGGCGACATATATTGGTTACTTATGTCGTCGGCGACGGCGTTCTCTTCTGCTTGTCCGGAGCAAAAATCTAAGACTATGAAAGCTTTCAGCATGAAACTTCAATGGTAGATAGATCTCATTGAGGGGAAGTGCAGTGCACAATAACTCTGCACCTAATACTTTTGGAGTTATTTCCTTTTGTTTATTTTCATACTTATTTTTCTGGAGCATAACTCTAAGACTATGAAAGCTATCAACTTGAAACTTCACAGGTACATAGATTTCATTGAGGAGAAGTGCAGTGCACAAGTGCTTCTTCATTTTGAATTACGTAAGCTATCTGGCGTCAGGCGACACATCCGACTTGCGGAGTTCTAGTTATGGAGTTATTACCCTTCAGTTAAATTTCTAGTGCAGTGCATAACTCCATTAGTATTGAAGTAGGGATTTAGCTAGAACAGAATGGCAGGGCGGCCCGCCCTTCCATTTTTTAGCCCCGCCCTCTTGCCTATTCCCGCCGCCCTTTAAAAAAATTAACCCATCCCTCCTGTGTCCTTTTTGTCAGCACAGACATGCCCAAACGCAACTAAATTGGTTACTTGCGCATCTTGGCAAACACATCTTGGCCTAAATGATCATTGACGTCTCGTCGCGACATGAATCATTAATCAGCTCGTCATGACCATGCGACGTCAATTATCAGTTACCGAATTAATGGTAATTTAGTGCTGATTGCGGTGCTTCTGTAAAGGATTGTTTACAGTTGTTGTTTGTTAATGTCTAATTATGTTATTTTATCAAATTTATCCATCTTATTGTTGTTGGTGTTCTGGAATTTTCTATTTATTATAATAATTTACTTTCTTACAAAACGTTATCAATGCAAACTTAATTTCAAATACACATACATAATTACCTTGCGTACAAAAACACATATTAATCCAAATTGAATTTTAATATTTAATTTTATGCCGTACACAATCTCCAGTTTAAGTTCAATATATGTATATTTCGTATCCATTTTATCCCATGCAACAAAACACCTGTCTGATTCTTTTGATACCCTTAACATTTCACTTAAAACGCGAAGTCATTAATGCTCTATCGATAGTGCTTGCATTGTTCAGGTACAGTAGTGTTTATTGATACTCTTGTTCACTGCTACAAACCGCTAGAGAATGGCCCCAGCTCCGCAGTCACATCAAAGACTTTTGAAGTCAAACGGACACACCTACACACTGTTGCTAAGGACGTTACCAACGACTTGCAGATTTAGAAGCCTGGTTAATTTATGATGTCGCGCTTTCACTCTTCACAGTTGTAACAGGTGTTATTGTCAATGACTGTATTTTTTACGGATTGTATTGTTTGTTCAAGCTGGAAATATGATTGCGAGGTAATTAGGAATTGATGCAATGATTTTCTTTAATGAAATAACTATGAATTTAATATGAAATAAATATGAACTTAAATTTACAAAAACAAACATTCCAGTGGCATTTAAGTATGTAAATAATACATAGATCTATGCTAAAATCGTTTTAATAATAATAATAATAATAATAACAGTATTTCTATCTTTTGAAATGAAAGTAAGGATTGCTAAATATTATTATGAATATTATTATTAATTTAATAATAATAAAATAATAATAAAAATAATAATATATTATTATAACCCTGCTCTTTTCGCAAAAAGGCCCCCCTGCCCTTTTTCAGGCCCCCCTACCATTTTTGTAGTCTGGCTAAATCGCTTATTGAAGTGATGTAATATAAAACAACTTATATTGATAGAGGATGTTGAGAGGAAGTGCAGAGTACAAGGATCATAACTCTTTTTGTAGGAAGCATCATTTTTGCCAACATATAACTGACATTGTGTTGCTTTCCTCGGAAAAGCATACGCTTCGGGGGGCATACTTCACATCCTGTGACAAGCCTTGTTAATATCTGTACCGTGAATAAACAGATCATATACCGCCCCATATTTTCACCAGTGATACATGAATAACTTAAATACTAGTCATTTACGTAAGCATAATTGATACATGAATTTGTTAGGCAAATTTAACAAAGTAACATTGTCAGAAAAGAAAAGCAAGAACAATTTTAAAATATTTTATATATCAGACAAGTGAACATATTTATGTTATGTTAAATAATATCCTATATGTATAATTAGTATTGCCCATAGTGTATTCATGCTAAGCAAATGAAGTTAAAATTTAAATAACATGAATAACATTTTCACGTGTTATGAAACTTCTTTCACCACATTTTACTTATAGAAAGATGTTTAACATTTTTATAGTTTGAATAACATCTACTGGAGAAGTTGATAGAAAGATGCAATTATAAATAATTCTTAATAAAATGCAACCACAATTCAAATATAAATTAACATGCACAATAACTTTATAAATATAAATTCCCCATTTATAGAAATTCTTGGGTTTAGGGGCCTCCCGACGCTAATTGATGCATGTGTATTAACACAGCTGTATTGCACGTTATTTTTAGGCTGATGCACTCTCCTGGTGGAGTGTGTTGCACTCGCTAGAATTAATTCACAGGGACCCAAGTCGGTTACAACATACAATAATATTTGTACACAATGATAAAACAACAGGTAATATAAGCTCCATCAAATTTGCTAAAACATTTTTGCTTCACTATCAGAAAAATACCAGAAATTTACCACTTTATATTTGTGCTTGTCACAAGAAACCTAAATAGGGGATGTCACGCAAGCTTAACAGGCAACATTGTACGTTGTGACCGACTGTGGTCCCCATGAATTGTAGCAGTATAATTGCTATTTATAGAGCATGCCCATTATGAAGGGGAAAAAACAGTTATTTCATTGTGACTTTGTGAATGAATATAACATTCTGATCATGACATATGCTATATGCCCCCAAAGGGATATAGTAATCGCATCGTCCGTCAATCTGTCAGACTGTCCGTCTGTCTGTTCGTCCGTCACACGTCTTGTGTGGAGCATAACTCAATTAGTGTTGAAGGGGTTCAAACTTCATATAATGATAGAGGAAAATGAGAGGAAGTGCAGAGCACAAGGACCGCAATTCTTCCTTCAATATTTAACGAGATATTGCCCTTTGTTTAATTTTCTTGTGTGAAGCATATCTCCATTAGTATTGAAGGTATTCATATAATGATAGAGGACAATGAGATGAAGTGCAGAGCGCATGGACCGTACCTCTTTTTCAAAATTTTTGTCAATATTTACGTAGTTATTGCCTTTTGTTTTATTTCATTATGTGAAGCATTAATTTTCTTGTGCTGAGCTTAACTCCATTAGTATGAAAGGGATTCAACTGAAACTTCATATAATGATAGAGGTTAATGAGAAGAAGTGCAGAGCACAAGGCCCATAACTATTTCTTCCATATTGAAGGGACTCAAATGAAACTTTGTATAATGATGGAGGACAATGAGAGGAAGTGCAGAGCAAAAAGACCATAACTTTTTCTTCAATATTTTTGGAGTTATTGCCCTTTGTTTAATTTTCTTATGCAGAGCATAACTCCATTAGTATTGAAGGGATTCAAATGAAACTTCATATATTGATAGAGGACAATGAGAGGAAATGCAGAGCACAAGGACTTTTTCTTCAATATTTATGGAGTTATTGCCCTTTTTTTATTTCCTTATGTGAAGCATTAATTTTCTTGTGCGGAGCATATCTCCATTAGTATTGAAGGGATTCAAATGAAACTTCATATAATGATAGAGGACAATGACTGGAAGTGCCGAGTACAAGGACCACAACTCTTTCTTCAATATTTACAGAGTAATTGCCCTTTGTTTAATTTTCTTGTGTGGAGCATTACTCCATTAGTATTGATGGGATTCAAAAGAAACTTCAATTTTTGATAGCAAACAATGAGAGGAAGTGCACAGCAATAGGACCACAACTATTTCTTCAATATTTATGGAGTTATTGCCCTTTGTTTTATTTTCTTATGTTAAGCATTAATTTTCTTGTGCGGAGCATAACTCCATTTATATTGAAGGGATTCAAACGAAATTTCTTATAATGATTAAGGACAAGCAGAGGAAATGTAGAGCACAAGGACCACAACTCTTTCTTCAATATTTATGGAGTTATTGCCCTTTGTTTTATTTCCTTATGTTCAGCATTAATTTTCTTGTCCAGAGCATAACTCCATTAATATTGAAGGAATTCAGATGAATATTCATATAATGATAGAGGACAATGAGGGGAAGTGCAGAGCACAAAGACCTTAGACATTTCTTAAATATTTACAGAGTTATTGCCCTTTTTTGTGTCGCCTGATTAGGCGACATATTGGTGTTACTTTTGTCGGCGGAGGTTGCGGCGTCACCTTTTGTTTGTCTGTAGCATAACTCTTAGACTATTAAAGCTATCAACATGAAACTTCATAGGTAGATAGATCTCATTGAAGGGAAGTGCAGTGCACACGAACCGTTTCTCTGCACCTTATATTTTTGGAGTTATTGCCTTTGTTTATTTTCATGCTTAATTTTTGTCCGGCGCATAACTCTAAGACTATGAAAGCTATAAACTTGAAACTTCATAGGTAGATAGATCTCATTCAGGTGAAGTGCAGTGCACAAGAACCATTACTCTTCACCTGATAATTTGGAGTTATTGCCCTTGTACATTTTCATACTTATTTTTGTGTCATATTTTTGGTTTTAATTAGTCTTTTCTTTGGAATTAGCCAGAGTGCAGTGCTTTTGAAAATTTCAATAAATCTGTTAAACACAATTGAGCATTAATCTAAAGTGCCTCTTCATTTGGATTCACGTAAGCTATCGGGCGTCAGGCGACACATCCGACTCGCGGAGTTCTAGTTTAATGTTATTGTACTGAGCATAACTTCGTTAGTATTGAAGGGATTAAAATGAAACTTCATGTACTGATAGAGGACAATGAGAGTAAGTGCAAAGCACAAGGACCACAACTCTTTCTTCAATATTTACAGAGTGAATGCCCTTTGTTAATTTTTTGGTGCATTAATCAATAGATGTGTGTGTATGTCTGTCGTCAGTAGACCACTTTCGTTGTACGCTCTCTAAGTCCAACTGTTTTCATTCGATCCTCACTAAACTTCGTGAAAAGGTTTTTGGGTATAATATCTCGGCCAAGTATAATATCTCGGCCAAGTTCAATAATCAGCTAAATTGCCCCAGACATTGTGAAGTTATTGCCCTTCAATTATCTCAAATTGACATTTAAGCCATTTCTGCTCCTTAAGTCTCACAGTTTTCGTCCAATCCTCACCAAACATCACGAAATCTCGGTAGTAGTTGGATAATTAGCCTAATAGCCCATGGAATTGTGGAATTATGGATCTTGAATAATCTAAAATTGTCCTTTTTATCCAGTTCCGATCTTCACCATACTTGATGAACAGGTCTGAAACCAAGCCAAGTTCAATGATCAACCAAAATGCCCCAGGAACTGCAAATTTATGGTCCTTTATTTATAAATAACTGGCCTTTTTGGCAGTTTCTGCTCTCTATGTCCAACAGTTTTCATCCACTCTTCATCAAACTTTATATTAATGCCCCCAAGATCTTGATGCGGGAGGCATGTAGTGATTGTCCTGTCCGTCCGACTGTCCGTCGGTCCGTGACAAGGTTAAGTAGATTTACCGTTTTGTCTAGCAACAGCACCCCTTACTACAACACTTGGATACTTACACAGTTGTTGCTTATGACCATTTCCTATCCACCCATATCACACAACCTCAATTTGACCCTCACCTTGACCTTGACCTAATTTGGACTAATTCAAATGGGCTAATTCTTTCTTAACTAAATTTTACCGTTTCGTCTAGCACCAGCACCGCTTACTACAGCACTTGGATACGTACGCAGTTGTTGCTTATGACCATTCCCAATCCACCCATATCACCCAAACCATACCTTGACCGTGACCTAATTTGGAATAATTCAAATGGGCTGGCCAGCACTAACCGGGGGCATGTGTGTTTATCGAACACAGTGTCTTGTTTAAAGATTACATTAAACCTAGAAGGGACATACCTGTTTAACAAACTGCTCTTGTTATATGCTAGTTTTAATATCTTCATTTGACATTTTTTAACAGAAATTACTCAGTTGAGGCCCTTTTCATTTAAATAGTCCCGTTAACAACAATAAAGAAAGGTGAGTAAATTATGTTTACTCTTTGGGGTAATCAACCATATCGTACTAGGAACTGGGGAGTTATGGCCCTTGAGTTATCAAAAATGGGTCTTTTAAGCCATTTTCTGCCCTCTTAATCCAACAGTTTTCATGTGATGAAGATATTTATGGGCATAATATCTCAGCCAAGTTAGATAATCAACCAAATCATCCCAGGAACTTCCATTTTCATCTAATCTTCATCAAATTTGATATTTTAAAGGTTGCTTTAAACCTAGACGGTGCATACCTGTTTTACAAACAGCTCTTTATTGTGGATTAATATGTTAGAAATTATAGGGAAAATGGTTGAATTCACAGTTCAAAATAGTCCATTTATGTATAACATTATTTCGGATATTGTTGCTATGATCCTGTGGTACTTAATATGAACATATAATAAGATAAATTCAGAGTTCAACAAATTGATTTTACCTTCTTGTTGTTCAGAATGTATTTTGCTGCTTGATGCTACACTAGCGGTTGCTGTAAGTACAAAATTATATGGATTAGAGGTTTAAATGAAAATTTTTGCTAACAATACTGCATATTTGTGTTGGCTGCCTACATGTTATGTTTTAGAGGCATTCAAAAATATTGAAATATTTTCATCTAAGAGTTGACAACAACTGATTTTTTTTTCTGTCCCTCAAACTCACAGACCAAGGTCAGATTTCGCAACTGTTCTGTAGGGATGCACAGGGTAGCAAATTTTGGTCGTGTCGGGTATCTTTTTTCGGGTCAGGTATTTATGGGTTGGGTCGGGTATTGATAAAAGTAAATGTACACATCAAACAAACATTGTTTCTACCCTGACGATTTGACGATAAATGAAATTATTTTCGTTTATGGCAAATTCACATACAGTTTTGGTGTTAGATTTGATCCTGCAGTTCTAGTGATTTTTAGTCATTTAATATCTTCCTTCTTCTCCCCATTGCATTTATATTGCTTGACATAGTGCATAGGTGAGCCTCCTTCAGTTAACTGAAAATCTTGTTATTATTGTCATTGTAATACTGCTACTTAGTAACAGTTAAAACTCTAGATAAAAAATTATCTAATCTGCCGCAGGATAAGAGCTACAAATATGTTGTGATCGGACATAAGTTCTGTAACTCTGATAGAAAGGAAGTTGAAGTTTGAATTGTACCTGTTTCCTTAATAGTTATTTTTTGTTGGACTTTTGTCATTAACATTGTTGTATTTTTAAGGTGAATTATGTGTCGTAATAGGCCTAATTCCTCCAGCTCTAGAGTATATATTTTACCCCCAAATCTCATTTTTTTGTATAAATGACTTCTGTTAAATGATGAGGAAACCAGCAAAATTATCAATATTTTCAAGCTAAAACTGAAGGAAAAAGATATACTGATTATTTATATTACATGATAGTTAAGTTCTAAGAAATAAACATTTATAAAATCTTTGTTTTCAAACAAAAGTATTATCGTTTTGATAAATACAGATTTCTTCAGTAATGTATTTGCATAAGTTCTTTTGCAGAGGGTTTACGTTAATAATTCAGCTGGAAATAATGCACGGGCTTCTTGTGTATGCATATATATGCATGTATGTATTATAGGTATTAATTCGTCATTCGAGGTGTGTATTTGACAGGAAAAATATGGCCCAGGAAAAAAGAATGAATACTGAATAACCACCCTCCCACCCGTCAACAGTTTTGTTCGCTGTAAAATTTGATAACTTCTTTTCATTAACGATAAATTTGACATTTACTTAGGTTTTGTCATATAAATAGAGATGCACTGAGTTAATGTTCAGTTCCATTAAAAGCCAATGCACTCTGCCACACCTATTTCCTCAACTGTTCCGTTTGAAACTCCCTGGTTAAAGACATCTTTCCATGCAGCTGTTCAGTGGGTTGTTCAGTGATTCTCTCCAATATAGAAGAGCACCAGCAGAATATTTGCTTTTTTTCCATGTGCAGCCGGAAAATTTAATGCCAATAGAATCGGGCACATTTTCTAATTTTAGGGAATGCAAACTTAAAACAATGGTTAAATGTATACCAACAACTTTTGCATACTTTCAGGATTAAAAATACATAATTGTTTTCATAAGCGGTTAAAATAAAGTTATAAACATATCTTGGACATACACCCTAGAAATAAACATAATTATGAACAATTTTACTAGTTGTTTGTCATGATCGGAATGTTATATTCATTCAAATAATCGGCGCGCTCTATAAATAGCAATTACAATGCTACAATTCATGGGGAAGACAGTTGGTCACAACGTACAATGTTGCCTGTTGAGCTCACAAGCACAAAATATAAAGTGGTAAATTTCTGGTATTTTTCTGATAAATAAGTAAAAATATTATTAGCAAAGTTGATTGATCTTATATATCCTAGTATTTTATCATTGTGTAAAAATAGCATTGTATGCTGTAACCGACTGTCGTCCCCGTGAATTCGTACAACTCCAGCATAAGAATCTTTCTAAAAATAGCGCGCGGTAAAGCTGTGTTAATACACACGCATCAATTAGTGTCCGGAGAATCCTGAACCCAAGAATGTCAATAAATAGAGAATTTATCAACTTTCTGCGCATGTTAATTGATATTTGAATTGTAGTTGTGTTTAATTAAGAATCATTTATAATTTCACCTTTCTATCAGCTTCTTATTCTATCTAAACAAATGTTAAGCATCTTTTTATCAGTAAAATGTGGTGAAAGAAGTCTTGCAATACGTCAAAACTTTATTCATGTTATTTTAACTTCATTTGCATGGCATGAATACACTATGTGCAATACTAATGATACCTATAGTGTATTATTTAACATAACTATGTTCACTTGTCAGATATATATAATAATTTTCATTCATACCCGCTATTATTTTCTGACAATGTTACTTTGAAATATTTGCCTTGCAAATTCATGTATCAATTATGTTTACGTAAATTACTAGTATTTAGCTTATTCACAGTACAGATATTAACAATGACTGAGTTTATATCAAATTATATTTTGGGCCGATAAGTTTTCTTATGGTGTCCGAAAAATCTAGTTTCTGAGAAGTCTCCCTAGTAGGGACCAAAAAATATGGGGTCCGAGAAGTCACGTAACCTATCATCTTGGTCTTGGTGCAAAATTGGCATCTCAATATTAATTTCAATGCCGATTGTCTTTTTTAAAGACATTCCTTATTTGAACTGATATTATTACACCTCCACATTTTGAACTAAGCGCAATAAAAACAAGAGGGCCAAGATAGCCCTAGGTTGCTCACCTGAGTTTAAAGCATCATAATGGCTTTTAACAATAAGATTGTTCAAGATTTCAATATAGCCATATAAGAGAAACTGTCCCGCCACCGGGCGGCCATTATTTTTAACGAATCAAAATTATATCCACAATTTGGTAGAGGGACACCCAAGGAACTTTTCTGTGGAATAATTTTGAAATCCAGCCAGCGGTTTCAGACAAGAAGATTTTAAAAAGTTTTCAAAATAGCCTTAAGGAAAACGGTCCCTTCCCCTTGTAGCCATGTTTTTAACGAATGAAAATCATTTCAAGGAATTTGGTAGAGGCTCACCCACGGAACATTTATGTGCAATGTCCAGCCAGTGGTTTCAGACTAGAAGATTTTTCAAGATTTCAATGAAGCCATATAAAGAAAACTGCTATGCCCCCTGGCGGCCATGTTTTTTCACAAAATCAAAATGATTACAAGGTAGAGGGTCATCCAAAGAACATTTCGATGAAGTTATTGTGAAATCCAGCCAGTGGTTTCAGACAAGAAGATTTTTTAAGTTTTTAGTAAAGCCATATAAGGAAGACTGCCCCACTCCCAGGTGGCCATGTTTTTAACAATCAAAATGATTTGAAGGGATTTGGTAGACGGTCACACAAGGAGCATTTCTGTGAAAACTCTTTTTTAATCCAGCAAGTGATTTCTGACAAAATATTTTTTAAGTTTTCCAGTTTTTAAGCTTTTGGTTTCCATGGAAACCAGAGTTTTCAATATATTTTAATAAATTGAAAGAATTTGGTAAAGGACCATTCCAGGAACATTTCTGCCAAGATTGGTTACAATCCGCACAGTGGTTTCAGAGAAGTTGTTTGAAGTAAAATGTTGACGACGGACGATGTACGCCAGACACAGACTGACCACAATAGCTCACCCTTGAGCACTTTGTGCTCAGGTGAGCTCAAAATGCGCATGTTGGTCTGTATGCGAAATACATCCCTTCATATTTGGTTCTAGGTCCATGGTCAAGGTCACACTTGAAAGTCAAAGGTCAAATATAACAATTAAAGCCAATGACCCTGTCCGGAGCATAATTTTGTCAAGCGGGGAAGGAATGTCAAATAACTTGGCAGAAGTGCTAAGCATGTTGAGAAAGCATGGCACGTGCTAGAACCATGTCTCAAGGTCCAAGGTCATGATCACACTTATGGGTCATAGGTCTCATATAAGAATTTAAGCCATAGACTCTTATCTGGAACATAATTTCCAAGATCAAGGTCACACTTAAAGGTCAAAGGTCAAGTATATGTATAAATGTTAAGATTCTTGTCCAGGCAACAACTTTGTCCAGCAATGAATGATTTTCAAATAACTTGTCAGATGTGGTAACCATTATAAGACAGTATGTCATGCGCAAGAACTAAGTCCAAGGTCACACTTAAAGGTCAAAGGTCTAATATAAGAATTAAAACCATAGACTCTTGTCTAGAGCATACTTTTGTCTGGCATGGAAGAACTTTTAAATTACTTGACAGAAGTGATATGCATTATGAGACAGATTGTGGCATGCAAAAGCAAGGTCCTTTGGACACAGGTCAAGGTTAAAAAATTACGGTAAAATAGAATAGTTTAAGCCATTGTCATTGACCGAAGTAAAATTGTGTCTGTCATTGAAGAATTTTTAAATTACTTAGCAGAAGTAATAAACATTATGTGACAGCATGTAGTGTGCAAGAATCAGGTATCCAGCTGAAAGAATAAGGTCCTTAATCGAGGTCAAAGGTCAAATAATTGTCCAGAGCATAATATTTTCATGCATGCAGTAATTTTGCCATAAAATGGCAGAAGTGATTACCATTACCAGATGGTGTGTTGCATGCAAGAACCTGACTTGTGAAGTTAGTAAATTATTTCCCTTTATGGATGAGTGTGCAAAGCATAATTCAAAAATGATGAAGGCATTTTGTTATTATTCACAGAATGATTTAATATAGCAAGAGTAAGTGAATCATACAAGAACTATAACTAATAATTACCCCAAAATTGTAATGACTACTCTTTACTGATTTTTTGTCAGGACTAAAACTATTTATTGGAAATTTTCGATACCTCAACTTACTTCATAGAATAAGAGAATACATTAGCAGAAAGTACAATATAAAAGGACAATTCTCCTTTTGCAAAACTATTTGATAGCATATAGACAATGTGGCGCCATGTAGAACAGGCTGCATAGGTGGGGGGCATCTGTGTTTGTGGACGTATTTCTAGTTACGAAAATATATTTAACCAATTGTTTACACTTCAATAAATAAGATAGTGCTTATCAATGCGACCAAAGATTTAAAACCCTAAAATGCAATAAATCAACTAAACGACATTTTGCAACTTAAAGATATTTTGTGCTAACTTGCACTATTTATCATCTGAGAACCCCTCAAAATCCTTGTTTTCCGTGTAGCAATGGCAGCACCTTGGCCACAGTGACAAGCTGTATGTTGTCTTTATCATCAGAAATGGCATCATCTTCACTTGATACATTCCATTAAGTGTTCAGGTTGGGGTATACACGGATGACATTTCTGGCCTTCAGTTTGTGGTCACTTTGGTTGTGAAGAAATGCTTGCCAATGGGCAGCCAGTTCTCTCAGCACTCCCGCATCATCATCTTGAAGCAAAGGTTGGAGCTAATATCCATTTGCTGAAGGAGTTTCGTCAGCGGTGCTGAAATAATGGCCGGGATGGGGTTCTTGCTTAAAACTCACTTATTCATGTCATTATTGAAGTGTGCTCTAATGCTGTCCATCACAAGCATAGCATTGATGGAAAAAGTTGTCCCGATGCCAGCCCCTGGCTTTCACTTGGCCTATTATCTTTAACAGGTCCTGTTAAGAGGGAGGTCGAAGGTCAGTGGCACTTCATGAATGTTGATTATATGATCAGGCCTGATGCTGTTGACCCTCTATGTTCACAAATTAGTCATTAGGAAGATACTGGCATAATGCTCAGGTACTTCCACCCCATGAAGCATATACACCAGTATAGCCACCTTAGAAGTCCATGATGCCTTGTTACTTAACCAACTGGATGGCTTTCATGCGAATCTATGTCATGGCTCTATGATTAGCTGCTTGCTTTTCAAACACTGGACTTGTCTCTATGACAGCCTCGTGCTCAGGCCAACAAGGTAGCTGGACAAGAACTTTACATGCTTCTCACCAAAAAATACCAGGTGGATTATAAATTCAGTATTTGTAAAGCTAACAAACACTATGTTATTGCAATACCTGACCCATCTTCTTTCAACATATTTTTGTAAATACATAAATTATTACTTAATAAATACAGTTCCAGTGTGTCACCATTGAACAAATTTGACAACTTAATATGATAACATCTTTACATTTCAATATTGATTTCAACGCCGATTGTCTTTTTTAAAGACATTTATTGTTTACTCATTGTGAAAGTGTTATTTCTTGTTACCGATTCTTATTCTTAATATTTTGACAACAAAGTACTGCAATGTGTTAGTTTTAAATTGTAGTATTGAAAATGAAGAGCGCGCATTGTATGACCTTTTTAATTTAGCATGTTACAAATCACTAAGAATCGATGCTCCTAACTACCATGTGTTATCAGTTATTCTGCATGGCTCGTTGCATATTGACTTGTTAACTGGCATGTATATAATTTTGTTTGCATTAGACAATTAGCTTGAAAATATTTGTCCCTTACTGACAAATAATTTTTTATTTACTTGTCGTATATACTACTGAATAAGAAGCCATATTATGGAGTTTAAAGGTAGGAAATTGAATTTCATTCAAACAAATGTTTCCTTTTTAGCAAATATGCACTAATAATGCACATTATTGTAGTTTCCTTTGTCGCCAACAGTCTGTCTATGCTGTAAGCATTGTTAGCTCGACTTTTCGAAGAAAAGGCAAGCTATTCTACTCGCCCCAGCGTCGGCGTCCCAGCTAGGTTAAAGTTTTTCGGTAAGCTAGTTTCTCAGTAATGGCTTGAGGGATTTCATTGAAACTTACAACACTTATTCCCTATATTGAGGGATTTCATTACAACACTTATTCCCTATATTAAAATGAACCTATAGGCCAAGTTGGGTAACTCTTGAAATTTGTCAAAATTAGGGGCCTTTTTACACTTTGAAATTGTACATAAGTTATTTGGACAGGTTAAAGTTTTTCGGTCAGCTGGTTTCTGAGGAATGGCTTAAGGGATTTCATTCAAACTTAGAACACTTATTCCCTATATTAAAATAAACTATTGGGCCAATTTTGATAACTCTAGTTTCAAATTTGTCAAAATTATGGGCCTTTTTACACTAAGAAATTTTACATATAAGCTATATATACAGGTTAATATAAGCTATGTATACAGGTTAAAGTGTTTCGGTAAGCTAGTTTCTCAACTTTTCGTTTCCACTCTCGGTGGTCAGATGGTTTGTATAGACTTGAATGCAAAATGACTTTAAAAATCTTCTCCTCTGAAACCGCAAGGCCCAGAGGTTTCATATTTGGTATGTAACATTGTATAGTGGTCCTCTACAAATATTGTTCAAATGATTCCCCTGGGGTCAAAACTGGCCACACCCCTTGGTCACATGGTTAATATAGACTTAAATAGCAAAATGACTTTAAAAAAAATCTCTGAAAGTTCAATGCATAGAGGTTTTATATTTGGTATGTAACATTGTGTAGTGGTCCTCTATAAAGATTGTTCAAATGACGCCCTGGGGTCAAAGCTGGGCACACCCCTGGGCTCACATGGTTTATATAGACGTAAATGGCAAAATGATTAAAAAATTCTTTGAAACCACAAGGCCCAGAGGTTTCATATTTGGTTAAAACATTATATCAAGACCTCGATTGGGATTGCATATGGGATGGGTGGGGTCAAGGTCACCATTACTAAAAATAGAAAAAACTGTTTCTGCTCAATAACTCATTGAGATATTTTAATGAGACTTAAAACATAGATACTTATATTGACACCTCGCAAGGGATTGCATATGGGTGGGAGGGGTCAAGGTCACTGTTACTAAAAATAGAAAAATGGTTTCCGCTCAATACCATGAGAACGCATTGATATATTTTAATGAAACTTAATACATAAATACATTATTTTAAGACCTTGATTCGAATTACATATGGGGTGGGTGGGGTCAACGTCAAGTCACCGTTATTAAATATAGAAAAATGGTTTCCGCTAAATATTTTGAGAACAAATTTAGCTATTTTAATGAAGCTTAATACATAAGTACCTTATATCAAGACATTGCTTGAGATTGCATATGGGGTGGGTGGGGTCAAGGTTACTTTACTGAAAAAAGAAAACCAGTTTTCGCTCAATAACTTGAGAAAGCATTGCGATATTTTAATGAAACTTGATACACATATCTTATATCAAGACCTCACTTGGGTTTTCTTATGGGGTGGGTGGGGTCAAGGTCACTGTAATTAAAAGTAGAAAAACGGTTTAAGCTCAATAACTTAAGAACCATCGAGATATTTTAATGAAACTTCATACGTAGATACCTTATATCAAG
Organism: Congeria kusceri; assembly: GCA_027627225.1. Taxonomy (NCBI): domain Eukaryota; kingdom Metazoa; phylum Mollusca; class Bivalvia; order Myida; family Dreissenidae; genus Congeria; species Congeria kusceri. The sequence continues at coordinate 19,126,028 of CM051035.1, forward strand.
ACATTGCTTTACGTATGTGGTAGGTGGGGTCAAGGTCAAGGTCACTGTTACTAAAAATCGAAACACAGTTGTTGCTCAATAACTTGAAACCTATTGAGATATTTTAATGAATGTTCATCAGGTGAGTGACATAGGACCATAGTGGCTCTCTTGTTCAATATTTACGGAGTTATTGCCCTTTGTTTAATTTTCTTCTGTGGAGCATAACTCCATTAGTATTGAAGGGATAAAAATGAAACTTCATATAATGATACAGGACAATGAGAGGAAGTGCAGAGCACAAGGACCATAACTCTTTCTCCAATATTTACGGACATATTGCCCTTTGTTTAATTTTCTTGTGCGGAGCATACATCTATTAGTATTGAAGGAATTCAAATGTAACTTAAAATATAATGATAGAGGACAATGAAAGGAAGTGGAGAGCACAAGGACCACAACTCTTTCTTTAATATTTAAGGGTTATTGCCTTTTGTTTTATTTCCTTATGTGAAGCATTAATTTTCTTGTGCAGAGCATACCTCCATTAGTATTGAAGAGATTCAAATGAAACTCCATATAATGATAGAGGATAATGAGAGGAAGTGCAGAGCACAAGGACCGTAACTCTTCAGTATTTACGGAGTTATTGCCTTTTGTTTAATTTTCTTGTGCTTAGCATAACTCCATTAGTATTAAAGGGATTCAAATGAAACTTCATATATTATGATAGAGGACACAGAGTTATTGCTCTTTGTTTAATTTTCTTGTGCGGAACAAAACTCAGTTAGTATTGAAGGGATTCAGATAAAACTTCATATAATGATAGAGGACAATTAGTGGAAGTGCAGAGCACAAGGACCATAACTCTTTCTTCAATATTTATGGAGTTACTGCCCTTCAGTTAATTTTTCGTGTGCTAAATTTTGTAACGGCATCAGTATTGAAGTGATTGAAAATAAAACAACATATTATTGATAGAGGCTGTTGAGAGTAAGTGCACAGTACAAGGACCATAACTCTTTTTGTAGAAAGCATTATTTTTGCACAACATGTAACTGACATTATTTTGCCCTCCTCTGACAATCATATGCTTCTGGGGCATACGTCACATCTTGTGACAAGCCTTGTTAGACTCTAAGCTAGTTTTGTGGAAAGTATATTTCGTGTATAAATCATGTATTTACTAAGCAATTTTTTTAATGAAAACTATGTTATTTGCAAATTACAAAATAAATATGAAACAATAACACAATAAAGAAAATACAATATAAAGGGGATGGTTATCGATTTAAACACACCACTGTCAATCTATTTTCTTGAATACATTTTTTAAAAGTGGTTAAAAATGTACGGAGCGGACAATCTTTGTGGTGGACAGACACTCGGACAGACTTCTTGTATACATACTCACTAAGACTAAACTTCAAGGCTTACAATCTTCTTTCGACATATTAGCCAGGATTTATCAACAAAACTAGAATAGAGTTTAATATCTCCAGTTTAACATTCCAGATCATTCTAAAAATAGCGTGCATTTACAGTCGGTGTCTAGCTGCATCAATAGCTTCCAAAGAATCATAAGCCCCCATAATATTTTAATTAGGCCAGAGTTTTGAGGGGACCTCTCCTGCATTGTCTGTCCTCAGTCGTCTGTGTGCCATCAAGAATTTGTTTCATGCTCATGCTGGAGACTTCACTTTTTATCCAATCTAAACCAAACTTGCACAGTTTGTATATGACCATAAAATCTTGGAGGGGATTGTTATTGGGCCAGATCACACCAGTAACACTAGAGCTATTGCCCCTTTTCCACTAAAAAAAGTGCCTACATATAGACTTTATTTTCCATCCAATCTTAACCAAACTTTCAGAGTTTGTGTGTGACCATCAGATCTCAGCAGACACCAAAAATGGGCCAGATCGTGTTTCAAACACCAGAGTTATACACAAATGGACATTATTCAGGATAGAGACTTCATTTTTCATTAATCTTCACCAATCTTGCACAGTTTGTATATTGCCATAAAATTACAGTTGAAGTTGAATATAAGCAAGATCGGATCAGAAACACCGTAGTGATTGCCCTTTGTGAAAAGAAAAATTGCAAAAATGCACATTATCCAGGATAGAGACTTCATTTTTCATCCAATCTTCATCAATGTGGCAAAGTTTGTCTATGACCATAAGATTACTGGTCATGTTAAATATAAACAAAATTGGGCAAAAAACACATGATTTATTGCCCTTTGTTTGTGAAAAAAATATACAACAAGAGCTGTCAGAGGACAGCGCGCTCGATTATTCTAAGTATTTCAGTTGGTACATATTTTTGATAGTGAAAGCGGCATAAATTTGTTAAAATACAATATTTTTAAGTGAAGCCTTGTATAGTTTATAAATTTGTGGAATAAAAACTTTAACCACAAAGTCTATGTAAAAAGTGGGCTAACTCTGTCAAAATACAAAACATAGTTATGGGTAATGTTGACCCTGATCATACATGCCATATTTTTTTCTGGCCAAAATGGGACATGGCCGAAAAATCGACGGGACATTTGACATTTGACCGGGACACATTAATATTGTCATTTTCTCTGAAAAAAAAACAAGTAATAATAATAGTAATGTAGGTCCTATTCCGTTTTGTGATCTTTATAGTTATAGTTCAAAGAATAAACACCCAAAATGAATAACACAAACATACACACGCCTATATTTTAATAATATTTATTCAATAATATAAATGATTACATGTATTTTTAATTATGACATCAAAGAAATTACACGAAACACGCAAGTATAAACACTGATTGTTAAATAAAAAAATGTGTTTGCAAGGGAGACTACTCCAGCAGACTTATACCAGGGCTACGTTCCACTATACACTGCATCATTAACTGCATCAAATTTTGCTATGTGAACAATACGAGTTTAAAGAAAGTAATGATTGTTTTTGCATCTTTAATTCTCGAAAGGTTCTCAATTTATTTTCATACTTACCTTCAAACGTTACCAAACTAGTTATGTGATAACACCTATTCTATTTAAAATCAAAATAACAACAAACACAGTTCCTTTTTTATTCCGAAACAATACAACAATCAGCAGCATTTAGCGACCGCGGATATATGACCCCCATCCCGCGAAAGTGTGACAAACGATCAATTAATCGCTAATGGGGTATCTTTACTGCTCCTCTTTGACACGCGGCTAGCAGGTATTGTTGTCATATGGACCGATAAAGGGATTAACGATCTGAAGTTAATTGTTGGCCCAATGTAAGTTTTATGGTACACTAACATCGATTTTTGTGATTGACCTGGACAAAATGCATCTCACCGGGACGCCGGGATAGACCTCCCGAAACCGGGACAATCCCGGTGAGACCAGGACATATGGCATGTATGCCCCTGATACTAGAGTTGATGACAAAGTTTAGTTCCAAGTTTCAAGTGAATAACTTACGTAGTTTTGAAGTTACCAAACTTTTGAATATAAACTTTAAAAATAAATCTAAGTGAAAAGAGGGCATAACTCTGTCAAAATACAAAATAGAGTTATGGGTAATGTTGCACCTTGTACTAGAGTTGATGATAAAGGTTAGTTCCAAGTTTCAAGTGAATAACTTACTTAATCTTGAAGTTACGAAACTTTTGAATATAAACTTTAAACAGAAAATCTATGTGTACAAGGGACATAACTCTATCAAAATACAAAATAGAGTTATGGAGAATGTTCACCCTGATACTGGGGTTGATGACAAAGGTATATTCCAAGTTTCAAGTGAATAGCTTTTTGTAGTATTGATGTTGCAAAACTTTTTAGTATTAACTTTAACCAAAAATCTATGAGAAAAAGGGGCATAACTCTGTCAAATACAAAACAGAGTTATGGGGAATGCTGCCCTTTATACTGGACGTGATGATTAAGGTTTTTTCCAAGTTTCAAGTGAATAACTTACGTAGTTTTGAAGGTACAAAACTTTTGAATATAAACTTTAACCAGAAAATCTAAGTGAAAAACGGGCATAAATCTGTCAAAATACAAAACAGAGTTATGGGGAATGTTGGCCCTTACACTGGAGTTGATGACAAAGGTTAGTTCCAAGTTTCAAGTGAATAACTTGCGTAGGTTTGAAGTTACAAAACTTTTGAATATAAACTTTAACCAGTAAATCTTAAATGGGGCATAACTCTGTCAAAACACAAAACAGAGTTATGGGGAATGTTGCCCCTGAAACTGGAGTTGATGGCACAGTTATATTTCAAGTTTGAAGTGAGTAACTTGTGTAGTTTTGAAGTAACAAGACTTTTGAATAAAAACTTGAACCAAATTCAGACGCGGACGCTGACGCCGGGGGTAGTAGAAAAGCTCACTTATTCTTCGAATAGTCGAGCTAAAAATGGACATTGTTCAGCATAGAGACTTCATATTTCATCCAATCTTCACCAGTCTTGCACAGTTTGTCGTTGGCCATAGAATTAAAGGCGAAGTCGAGTATAAGCAAAAGAGGGCCAGAAACACCGGATTTATAGCCCTTTGTTTGTGAAAAAAAAATACCAAAATGGACATTATTCAAGATAGAGACTTCATTTTTCATCCAATCTTCACTAATGGTGCATAGTTTGTCTATGAATGTAAGATTACAGGTGAAGTATAAGCATGTTCCGGGCCAGAAACACCAGAGTTTTTGCCCCTTGTTTGAGGAAAAAAAAAAAAAGTTATCATTGATTGGCTTGCACACTCTATCTTTTATTAAATGTTGACCAAAATTATACAGTTTGCGTATGACCATAAAAATTGATTGATAAAATTTAATTTCCAGAAGTTGCAAACCTTGCATGCAGTCATTAGACATGCAACATTGATGGCTTCAGAGCCTGCATTAACATCATTCATCATCATTGGACAGAAAATTATCAAAGAAAAAGCAAAACTTGACCTTATAGCACGGCCATGGCAATTAACGCATTGTAACTCCAAATCTGTTTGCGAAAAAGACATCAAAATCTGCTGTTTCTGCATTTTCCAGAATGAAAAAGGGTCAGGTAAGAATATCGAAAAAAAAGATCTGAGAACCATTAGCAAAAACACCGCACATTTACTACCCAACTTGTACTTTAGTTAGCCATACAGTCATAACTTCTATTATGTTTATATACAAATGCTGTACTAAATTGAGTACTCAGTACTTACTCAAGTACTTTGGAATTATCAAGTACTCAGTACTGATCTCTAGTACAAGACTATCTTCCCTGATTTTGGTTATATATGTATAACTCATGAAACATGGGGTATGATTGGTTTAAATTCACAAAATATTAATAATGATTGAATTATTCTCAAATTTATTTGCCGGTTGGAGAAGTTTTCCTATGGTGTCAGAAAAATCTGGGTCCGAGAAGTCTCCTTATATTGTTTGGGACCAAAAAATCAGGGATCCTCCTTTATATTATGTTAGAGTAAAAATGATATTTGATGTGACTATTTCAATTCTGATTGTCTTTTTTAAAGACATTTCTTGTTCACTGCTATAAGCATGATTAAATCTTTACCTTGCTGGGATCTCACTGATGGAACGTTGGGCCTTATGTGAGAAATTCTTTCTTGCTCACTGGTTGGTGGTGGATAAACACGACCCCCTTCATACTGTCCAACCAGACTTTTAACTATGGGAAGTTTGAGATATCATGTATATTAATGTGTTTTACATTAATAATACAGGTTGTACAATATTTATTGTTTTCTAAACTGCACGTTTTGGTATTTATAAAGATTGAATATATTTAATATTAAAAATAAAGTTATTAACTTTTATTTTACAAATGAAAACAATTCATACCCATGTGGTTCCCTTGTAATTGTTGTATGTCATCATTTAATAGCTGGCGTTGATCAACTGAAAAAAAGACATGTATTTTTATGATACCTCACTTTTATCTGCAATGCATAAGTCCCATTACCCGAGAAAGAGATATTTTGACTGTCAAAAACATGCTCAACCTTTCTGACACGTAACCAAGCGACAGTCACTGTCAGGTCATATGACCCCGCTGACATTTTGAATGTCCTATAAGGGCAAGTAACTGCTTCAATTTTTGTTAGCTCACCTGAGCACAAAGTGCCTGGTGAGCTATTTGTATAGGGGACCTCTCCGGCGGCGTCCGGCATCCGTATCCCGTCAACAATTTGGACCGTTATCGCGTTAAAGACTACATTTTTTATTCAATCTTTACCAAATTTGCACAGTTTGTGTATGACCATTAAATCTTGGACTAGTTCGATAATGGGCCTGATCGGAACAGGAACACCAGAGTTATTGTCCTTTTTTTTGCCCAAATACATCTATTCCTGAATAACTTACCTGGTAAAGGGAGGTAGATGCAGTATCAAAAAGATAAGTATCATAAATGTGTTATTTCCCTTTGTAGGTTATTCACAGATATAACCCAGATAGTGGAGTCTGCTTATTAGTAAAATCAATACATCACTCTGAGTCAGCATGATACTTCTATTTTAGATCAACATCATTACACATAGTGGCCCATGTATAACCTGCTTCTGACCTATATTTTGGCTATGTGTGCAGCAGTAAAATTTTCCACTGTCTGTCTTCGCATCCAGTCAGGAAAAAGATGTAAACAACAATAAATAGTTAAAATTTATGTTGTAAACAAGCAATCAGCAAGGATTTATATCATGTGATCTAGTGCCTGAAATGGTTAATTATTTTCTGTAGTTTTGGACTGTTTAGTTAGTAACTTATTCAGTATCATTTAATCATCTAACTTTTGGACTGACTTATACATTTGAATTGGGATTTTGGAAACTCAAGTAATTATATTACATGATTTTTGAAGCTGATTATTTTTTTCTTCTTAATTGAAAAATACTTCTACACTGTTTTGACTCAAAATTGGTGTGATTATTAGTTTTTACACAAATCAACTAAACGGTTGTATAGTTATTTATCATTTAATCTGACAATGTTGATAGGTATATGGTTCTTAATGTTAACAATGAGTATTCCTATATAACATATAAATTTCCCATCTCTTAAGAGTACATTTGGAAAGTTTGTTTGTTTGGATTTTTCACCTTATTTACCAGTAATTCAGTGATATAATGGCGGTCAGTTAACCTACTCACTTTTTGGGGGCAAACTTAGCCGATGTAAGTGGTTTACCAGTACCAAGTGCACATACTTCTGCCAGTAAATGACAACTGCCCTACTTGAATCAGAGGTATGGGGAGAATGACCATAGAAATTATTTCACGACCAATCCCCCCACACAAGTTATGTGGCCGGGCTGGGGCTCAAACTCACGAACCCTTGATTGAGAGTATAGCGCTATACCAACTGAGTTATATGGGCCCGCAAAGCCAGAATAATCTACTTGGTTTGATACATTTATATGGTGCCATTATAATGATATTTAGGAAGTTTTGTAGAGTTTAGTAACTATAGAGTGTCACTGTTTGTACCAGTTTCGAACCCGTAAGGGTTTATCATTGCTTTTGTACTTTGTTTCAAAAACATTTTTGAAAACAACAAACCAGAACAATATATCAATCACTAATATGCAAAGTTCAAATCAGTCTGTGTACTGGTGTTAATAAATAATTTATTATTTTAATTCAAACATATACCAATATGTGAAAAAAAGATGGTAGTATCCAATCATAAGCTCTTTATGTATTTTTATAGAATTATTACCATGTTTTTTTGTATTACCCCTATATGATAATGCCATGCGAAATGGGATTTTGAAAGGAAAACTAAAGTCAATTCATAAAACGTTGTGTTAATGCACCTATCAATATTTTCCCACAGGTGGGGTGGGGTGGGGGTGATGGATGGGCATATGCGGGACTTTAGACTGAAAGAGATTCTCGACTGGGGAGAATTTGTCATAAATCATAAATCCGGGAAATAGACAGTGATCGTATTTTGGATCCCGGTAATATTCGCCCCAGGGCCATTTGATTTGTCATTAAGCATGTCCCACTGTAGGGATTCATACAAAAATGCTTGGCCCTAGGTTGGGGAATTAGATTCCCCAAAATATATTTTGTCAAATAACCCTGGGTCAGTCTGCCCCCCCCCCCCCCCCTCTCCCCTTGGGGGGAGAATATTGATTGGTGCATAATATATAGCAGTGTGTTGATGCCTCACAGTGGGCACTTTTCCAAGAAGGATGTAGTGATGCATAAATGCATGTCAAACAGGAAATCAAATAGGTTATGAGTATACACTCACTTGATGTGTAATAAATCCTGATCATCTCGTCCATCTTTCTAAGTTGATGTTGCAAATGTTTGCCCATAAATTGTGTTCTAATGCTGCATTTTTTTGGACAAACAATATGCCATAATTCCAAGCAGAAATACCATTCGTAAAGTAAAATACGTTGAAATATTCTCTTGTGTGCGGTTAGACCTATTGGCAGTACAAATTAACTATGACATCTCCAAAATAAGTGTAAACTTTCGAAATGCATAAATAAAAAACTATTTGCTGATGCATTTTTTTGAGTTATCAATAACATTTGTATCAACGATTAATTAAAAGTATGTTTGTGAAATGTATACTGTTAATCGCGTATGCGTATGTCTACGACATTAAATCTTAGATCTAGTACATGTAGATCGAGGGAAGCACTTAACTGCATGCAATATAGGTCGCAATAATGCGGGCAAAACTGGATTAATTGAATCTTCTGTGTTTCCTATAAAAAAATAATAGGTACATGTTAATTACATTTAATATATAAAAGAAAACATGAGTTATGGATAGTGTGTCTGTAGCAGGAAAAACTATATTGAAGTAATCTTATTTGCCTTGATGAATGAGTCACCAAACAAATCTGGTTTTATGGGACACGAAGTACATTGTGAAATCTTAAAATGTATAAAACCATTTCATATAAACACTTTCCACGCCTACAGTTAACACAAAACACAAAAGTGGACATTTACACAAAATTGAATTGAAGAACAACCTTCAGCCTGTTTAGCCTGCTGGTGTAATGCATACTGGCCCACATTTAAATATTTCCGCAAATCGTACCGCATTTAGTGTCTCAATCGTGATACATCGACTATCTCCGGAACAGTTTGTCTATGACCATAAGATTAAAGGTGAAGTCAATATAAGCTAGATCGGACCAGAAACACCAGAGTTATTGCCCTTTGTGAAAAAAATATGCAAAAAAGGACATTATTCAGGATAGAGACTTCATTTTTCATCCAATCTTCACCAATTATGTACAGTTTGTCTATGAACGTAATACTACAGGTGAAGTCGAATAAAAGCATGATCAGGCCAGAAACACCAGAGTTATTGCCCCTTGTGTTTGGAAAAAAACATCAACAAGTAATCAATAATTGGCTTGCACACTCGATTTTTTATTCAATGTTGACCAAACTTACAACGTTTGCGCATGACCATAAAAATTGATTGATTAAATTTGATTTCCAACAGTTGCAAGACTCGTATGCAGTTATTTGTACATGCAACATTGATGTCTTCAGAACCTGCATTAACATTATTTATCATCATTGGACAGTCAATTATCAAAGAAAAAGCAAAACTTTACCTTATTGCACCGCCATCGCAATTATCGCGTTGCAACTAGTTCTCCAAAACTGTTTGCAAAAAAGACATCAAAATCTACTGTTTTTGCATTTTCTAGAATTGTCAATGACTTAATGAAAAAGGGTCAGGTAAGAATATTGAGAAAAATGATATAGAGGATATTTGTTAAATGCAGTGTAAGATCGTATTTATTTTCATTAGTGGTCATTGAAACAATATTTTAATGAGTGGCACAGCCACGAGTGAAAATATATAGTTTCTATGACCACAAATTAAATAAAATACAATCTCATACTGTATTAAACAAATTTTCTTTTTATTTCATGCTTTTGAACGATAAATAAAAAATGCGCGAGATATGTTGAAGCGTCACATGTTTTGTGTATTATGACATCATAAATATGATGCCATTATGATTCCAAAATTGTCGATCACTGTTGTGGTGGGAAAATAGTGCCACTCTTACTGCGTCGTCGTCGCTTAATTATATTTGTATTGAATTTTATTATGTGTTTTCTGTTGTTTAAAAAGGCCGGTGTTAATACTGACGATTATGGTATTCAAAAATAAACCTAAAAACAAAGTTAAAAGTAGTTCCATATAGCCAAGAGTGAAATGATCAAACGTTATCATTTCACTCGACCGAGAGTGAAATGATCGGGTAATCATTCACTGGTATTCACAGCATAGCATGAAATATTTGAGAACCTTTAGCACAAAAAACGCACATCCACTACCCAACTAGTACTTTAGTTAGCCCATTGCACTAACGGATGTTTTAAATTAAAATTGATCCTATCCCCCTCTGCTTATTGTTCAGATACCTTAATTTTCAAACCTGTCACAACAGTATGGTTTCCATTTGTACCAGTTCTCAGGTGAGTGCTTTGGGCCATCATTGCCCTCTTGTTTAAACCAAAGTAGGATTGTAGGCCTCCCTTGTGGTGACATGATAAAGTCCTGACATGACTATTGAATGTGGAAACAAGTGATTCTCTTCTAAAGTAACTGTCTGAAAAAAAGTATTTCTGAAGAATGAAGAATATTTAAACACTCAAGAATCTTGATGCCTATAATTAAATGAATTAAAACATGTTTGTACAATTTTATACACACATTTGAAAATTGGGACATATTATGCAAATGCCCTTGGCTTGGAGGGGAGTAGGACAGGTGGGCGGGAGTCGGGGGGGAGGGGCAGCGGGTCTTGCGGTGGGAGAACTTTGTCCAGAGCGTAACTTTATCCAGCATGGATGGATTTTCAATTTACTTGGCAGAAGTGACAAGCATCATGAGACTGAGTGTCGCGCGCAAGAAACAGGTCCCTAGGTCCAGGGTCAAGGTCACAATTCAGGGTGAAATATCTAATTGAAGAAATCAATCCTTAACACTTTGTCAAGAGCATAACTTTGTCCAACACGGATGGATTTTCAAATAACTTGTTAGCAGTGACAAGCATGATGAGACACAGTGTTGTGCACAAGAATCATGTCCGTAGATCAAATGTCAAGGTCACAATTCACGGTCAAGGTCAAATTTAAGAAATCAATCCTTAACACTTTGTCCGGAGCATATCTTTGTCCAGTATGGATGGATTTTCAAATAACTTAAGAAAATTGACAAACATGGTGAGGCAAAGTTTCACACACAAAAACCAGGTCCCGAGTTCCTAGGTCAAGGTCACAATTCAAGGTCAAGGTCAAATTAAAGAAATTAATCCTAAACGATTTGTCCGGAGCAGATGGATTTTCAAATAACTTGTCAGAAGTGACAAGCATGGTGAGCTGGAGTGTCGCTGAAGAACAAGGTTCCTAGGTCTAAGGTCAAGGTCTTTATTTAAGGTCAAAGGTAAAATTTAAGAAATCAACTTTGACACCTTGTCAGACGCTTATCTTTGTTCAGCATGGATGGATTTTCAAATAACTTGGCAGAAGTGACGAGCATGGTGAGGCGGAGTGTCACACACACGAACCAGGTCCAAGCTCAAGGTCAAATTTCAAGGTCAAAGCTCTACTATAAGAAATCAATCCTTAAAACTGTCCGGAGCACAACTTTGTCCAGCATATATGGATTTTTAACTAGCTTGGCAATAATGAACAGCATATTGGGGTGGCGTGTCACAAGCAAGAACCTGGACCCTAGGTCCAAGGTGAAGGTCACAGTTCAGGTAAAAGGTCAAATATAAGAATTCAATCCTTGACATCGTTTGGAGAATATCTTTGTCTGGCATGGGTGGATATTTAATTTGTCGTCTTCATTATAGATTTAAGTTTATTTATGGAATAGTTTTGATGCCTCAACACACCACACAGAGAGATGCTTTGGCAGTATGTGTGACATTGAGATTTTTCAACCCTCGAAACAGAATATCACTACTTGTCTTTCGCCTCAGCTGACATTTTGCCTTCAGGTTTACAATATCAATGTTACACACACTACCATATAATACTTACATATTATGCCCCCGAAGATATACTGCCTACTATATTTAGCTCACCTGAGCAACTACATGCTCATGGTAAGCTTTTGTGTTGTGCATTGTGAACACTCTGTAGACCAAATTTATTTCCTAATATTCAAGAAACTTGCCCAGAACATTTATTCTTAGGATATTGGACAGTTTGAAACTGGGTCATGTTGACAAACATGGCCACTAGGGTGCCGGGCAGTTTTTCTAATATGGGTGTATTCCCTATATGGTTATATGTTGTGTCAAAAACTTGGTCAATAGGGCAAAAAGAAAAAGCTTGTGAACACTGATAGAGACCACATTTTTTGCTCAATCAACATGGAACTTGCTAAAAACATTTGTTCTTATGATATCTTGGTCAAGTTCAAAACTAGTTCTGCTCCTTTGAAAAGCATGGCCACCAGGGCAGGCTGCCCAATTTTCCTGATACGGTTATATAGAAAACTTAAACAATTGAAAACTTAAAAAAATTTCTTGTCTAACCACAGGGTCGATTTCGAAAAAATTTCATCAAAATGGTCCTTGGATGACCATTTACCAAATTCCTTGAAATCTGTTTGATTCTTTAAAAAACATGTCCACAGGGCGTGGGGCAGGTTTTCTTATATGGCTATAATTATAGAAAGCTACAAATTTTTTGTTAGAAACTGCATGCTGGATTTCAAACTTATTTCACAGAAATGGTCCTTGGGTAATACGTTAACAAATTCATTCAAATCATTTTGATTGGTTAAACACATGGCTGCCAGGGGTCGTGGCAGTTTTCCTTATATGCCTATATGGAAAAATTTGATAATCTTTTTGTCTGAAACTACTTGCTTAATTTCAAAATAATTTCAAAACAAGAGACAAATGCGGAAACCGCATTAAAGCTGGAATTTTTATTTTGCAAATTGGGGTACATGTATATGTCAATCTTTGTGAAAAAGTATGAAAGTTTCATGTCGATGATCTAAAATGTATGCAGTAAAGTTTCATCAAGATTGATCAAGAACTTTAGAAAATTTGACAGGAATACAAAAATTTGAAGCATATTCTATTTTAAGCTCTAGTGGCCATTTTGTGCAGTGAGGCGGAACCATTTGAATAAGTTTGGTAGAGGACCACTAAATGAACACTGATGTAAACTTATTTGAAAATCTAGCCAAAGGTTTAGAAGAAATTGGTGTTTAGACATAATTCTATTTTAAGCTCTGGCGGCCATCTTGTGCAGTGAAGCGGAACCATTTTCACAGGTTTGGTAGCGGACCATCGAGGGAACATTTCTGTAAAGTTTCATGAATATTGACTAAGAACTTTTCAAAATATGACAGGAAAACAAAACTTTAATGCTAATTCTATTTTTAGCTCTAGTGGCCATTTTGTGTAGTGAGGCAGAACCATTTGAATAACTTTGGTAGAGGAGCACTAAACAAACATTTGCGTATAATTATTTTAAAATCTAGCCATAGGTTTATACGAAAATGGCGTTTAGAGATAATTCTATATCTAGCTCTGGTGGCCATATTGTGCAGTGAAGCAGAACTATTTTCACAGGTTTGGTAGAGGACTGTCCAAGAAACATTTCTGTCAAGTTTCATTAAGATTTACCAAGAACTTTTGACTATATGACAGGAATACTAAACTTTAACACAAATTGTTAACAACATCGCAACGCCCGCCCAACCGACCGGTTTTCACCAATCTATAAGCCAAGATTGTTATTGGACCAGATCACACCTGTAACACTAGAGTTATTGCCCCTTTTTCATGCAAAAAGTGCAAAAATGTCTTTTTCCAACATGTAGACTTTATTTTCCATCCAATCTTAACGAAACAAAGAGTTTGTGTATGACCATCAGATCTCAGCAGACCCCCAAAATGGGCTAGATTCTGTTTCAAACACTACAGTTATTGCCCTTTTTTGTGAAAACAAATTGCAAAAAAATAAACATTATTCAGGATAGAGACTTCATTTTTCATCTACAACAATCTGCCACAGTTTGTCTATGACAATGAGATTACAGGCAACATTGAATATTAGCAAAATCAGGCCAGATTATTTGTGAAAAAAATATACAAAAATGGACATTATTCAGGATTGAGTCTTCATTTTTCATCCAATCTTCACCAATTGTGCTCAGCTTTTGTTTGAAGATAAGACTACAGGTTGCGTCGAAATTAAGCATGATTGGGCCAGAAACACCAGAGTTATTGCCGCTTGTGTGTTAAGAAAACATCAACAAGTTATCAATGAGTATTGGCTTGCACACAATATTTTTTATTTTATGTTGACCAAACTTACACAGTTTTTTTATGACAATAAAAATTGATTGATATAATTTGACTTCCAACAGTTGGAAACCTTGAATGCAGTTATTTGTACATGTAACATTGATGGCTTCAGAGCCTGCATTAACATCATTTATCATCATTGGACAGAAAGTTATCAAAGAAATAGCTAAACTTGACCTTATAGCACAGCCAATATTGCATTGCAACTAGTTCTCCAAAACTGTCTGCAAAAAAGACATCAAAATCTGCTGTTTCTGCTTTTTCCAGAATTGTCACTGACTTAATGAAAAAGGATCAGGTAAGAATATCGAGAAAATTGATTTGAGAACCATTAGCAAAAACACAGTACATCCAATACCCAACTCATTCTTTAGTTAGCCTATTGCACTAACCGATGTTTTAAATAAAAAATTGATCCTATCCCCCTTTGCATATTGTTCAGATACCTTAATTTTCAAACCTGTCACAACAGTATGGTCTTCATCTGTACCAGTTCTCAGATGAGCGCTTTGGGCCATCATGGCCCTCTTGTTTCAATATTTATGGAGTTATTGCCCTTTGTTTAATTTTCCTTTGTGAAGCATTAATTTTCTTGTGTGGAGCATAACTCCATTAGTATTGAAAGGATTCAAATGAAACTTCATGTAAAGATAGAGGTGAATGTGAGAAAGTGCAGAGCACAAGGACCATAACGTGTTCATCAATATTTACGGAGTTATTGCCCTTTCTTAACCAAATTTTTTAAAGAAAAATTTGGGTTATTAGATTGGGGTATGTCATTTAGCAGGCAGGCGGTGTGGCGGCGTCAACTTTTTGTTTCCACTCTCTTACTCGACAATGGATTGAGCTATTGTAATGAAACTTCACTCATATATACCTCATATTGATACCTCACTTGGGATTGCATATGGATTGGGTGGGGTCAAGAACAAGGTCACTGTTATTAAAAATAGAAAAATGATTTCCGCTCAATAACTTGAGAACGCATCAAGATATTTTACTGAAACTTCATCGATAGATACCTTACATCGAGACCTAGCTTGGGAATGCATATGGGGTTGGTGGGGTCAAGGTCACCATTACTGAAAATAGAAAAACGATTTCCGCTAAATAACTTGAGAATGCATTGAGATATTTTAATGAAACTTTATACATAGATACCCAATATCGAGACTTTGCTTGGGTTTGTGTATGGGGTGGGTGGGGTTAAGGTCAAGGTCACTGTTACTAAAAATAGATAAACAGTTTCCGCTCAGTAACTTGAAAACAAATTAAAATTTTTAATGAAACTTCATATCAGGCGTGTCGTGGGAAAACCAGACTTAATGCATGTGCTTAAATGTCGTCCCGGATTAGCCTGTGCAGTCCACACAAGCTAATCCAGGATGGCTCTTTCCACCTACAGTGGATTTATGTTTAGAAGAGACTTCCTTGAAACAGAAAATACCATAAAACCGGAAAGTGTCATCCCGGATAAGCCTGTGCAGACTGCACAGGCAAATCCGGGATGACACTTTACGAACATGCATTAAGACCGGTTTTCCCACGATGCACCTCATATGTAGATATTGAGACCTTGCTTTGGATTGCAAGATCAAGGTCACTTTTAGCCATAGGTGTATGACCTTCACCTTGCACCCAGAACTTCTTTCATTAGTTTGCCGACTTTTATGCATTTTGTTAATAAAAATTGTTTTTTGTGTGGAATTTCCACGTTTCTTGTTTTATTTCTTGTGCAAAGCATTAATTTTCTTGTGCGGAGCATACTTCCATTAGTATTGAAGGAATTGAAATGGAACTTCATAGAATGGTAGTGGACAATGAAAGGAAGTTTAGAGTACAGAAACCATAGCTATTTCTTCAATACTAAGGCGTTAGTGCCCTTATTTTTCTTGTGCATAGCATAACTCCATTATAATTGAAGGGATTCAAATGAAACTTCATATAATGATAAGAGGAAGTGCAGAGTACAACTCTTTCTGCAATAGTTATGGAGTTATTGCCATTTGTTTTTTTTATGAAGAGCATAACTACATTAGTATTGAAGCGATTTAAAATAAAACCACATATATTGATAGAGGACATTGAGAGGAAGTGCAGAGTACAAGGAACATGAATAATATTTAATATTTACAGATTATTGCCATTTGTTTTCTTTTGTGAAGATAATTACTATCTTAGCATTGAATGAATTAAAAATAACACCCACATATATTTATAGAGGACATTGAGTGGAAAAGCAGAGTGCAAGGACCATCACTCTTTCTTCAATAGTTTTTTAATTATTGCCCTTCAGTTAATTGTATTGTGGAGTGCATAACTCCATTATTATTGAAGTGATTAAAAATATAACATCATTTATTGATAGAGGATGAAAGGAAGTGCATAGTACAATGACCATAACTCTTTTTGTAGGAAGCATCATTGTTAGCTTGACTATTCAAAGAATAGGTCAGCTATCCTACTACCCCCGGCCTACGCGTCCGCTTCCACGTCTGAATTGGTTAAAGGTTTTATTCAAAAGTCTTGTAACTTCAAAACTACATAAGTTATTCACTGGAAACTTGGAATATACATTTGTCATCAACTCTAGTGTCAGGAGCAATATTTCCCATAACTCTGTTATGTATTTTGACAGAGTTATGCCCCTTTTTCACTTAGATTTTCTAGATAAAGTTTAAATTCAAAAGTTGTGTAACTTAAAAACTACATAAGTTATTCACTTGAAACTTGGAATATACCTTTGTCATCAACTTCAGTGTCAGAGGCAACATTCCCCATAACTCTGTTTTGTATTTGACAGAGTTTTCCCCCCTTTTCACTTAGATTTTCTGGTTAAAGTTTATCAAAAGTTTATAACATTAAATCTACATAAGTTATTCACTTGAAACTTGGAACTAAACTTTTTCATCAAAACCAGTATCAAGGGCAACATTCCCTATAACTCTGTTTTGTATTTTGACAGAGTGATGTCCGTTTTTCACATAGATTTTCTGGTTAAAGCTTATATTAAAAAGTTTTGTAACTTCAATACTACAAAAGCTATTCACTTGAAACTTGGAACTAACCTTTTCCATCTATTCCAGTATCAGGATGAACATTCCCCAAAACTATATTTTGTATTTTGACAGAGTTATCCCCCCCCCCCTTTTCCCTTAGATGTTCTGTTTAAAGTTGATTTTCAAAAGTTTGGTAAATTGAAAACTACATAAGTTTTTCACTTAAAACTTAGAACTAAACTTTGTTATCAACCCCAGTATCAAGGGCAACATTTCCTATAACTTTGTTTTGTATTTTGACAGAGTTATGCCCCCTTTTCACATAGATTTTCTGGTATAAGTTTATATTCAAAAGGTTTGTAACTTCAAAGCTACATAAGTTATTCATTTGAAATTTGGAACTAACCTTTGTCATCAACTCCAGTATCAGGGTGAACATTTCCCATAACTCTGTTTTGTATTTTGACAGAGTTAGCCCACTTTTTACATATACTTTGTTGTTAAAGTTTTTGTTCCAAACATATATAAACTATTCAAGGTTTCACTTAAAAGCTATGTATTTTAACAAATGTATGTCCCTTCTACTATCCAAAATATGTACAAACTGAAATACTTTGGATTGTCGAGCGTATGTCCTCTGACAGCTCTTGTTGCCATTGTTTTGCCTTCCTCTCACAAGCGATTGCTTCAGAGGCCTATGTCACATTCTGTGACTAGCCTTGTTTTAATTGATTTACTTGATACATAATCATTAAATTTACTAATAAATATAATGTATTAATATCAAGTGCCAAACAATGGAAGCACTATGTAGTGTACATGAGTACATGTATTGCTTTACTGTTTTAGTTTCATAGCATTTTTTTAACAACTTAAAATGATTTGAAGGACATTAGTTGAGGGACACGCAAGGAACACTGTCAAACAAATTCAAAATCAAACAAGTGTTTTCTTAAAAAAGGATCAGAATGATTTGAATGATTTGAAAGAATTTGGTAAAGGTTCAACCAACGAAATTATTTGAAAATCCTGCAAGTGGATAATAATTTTCTATAATATGAAACAGGGCCATATCTCCTGGCTAGATCTACCATGTTATAATGAATTAAAATAGTTTGTAGGAGTTTAGAACAGGGTCAACCAATGAACATTTCTATGAAATTATAATGAAATCCATCAAGGGTTCAAAGTTTGTAATATAGCTATTTATATATTGAAAACAGCCCCCACCCCTGGTGGCCATGTTTGATAGCGAATCAAAATAATTTGAATACATTTGATTGAGGACCTCCCAAGATACATTCTTACAAAGTTTGGTTCATTTCCTCTTAGTGGTTTCAGAGAAATTTTCTAAAGAAAATGTTGTCGATGGACAATGACAACCACTGACCAAAAAAGCTCACCATTGAGCACTTTGTGTGCAGCTGAGCTGAAAATGTGAATGTGATGTAAGTTAACATTTCAATGATGATCAATATTGAATTTACTTACTTTGCACTGCTGAACCACATCCGGAACAGATTTTTCCATTGCCAACAAGCTCTATTCCACATTCTTTGCAGAGCATCCCCTTTTGTAAAAAGATAATAATTAGAATATTCTTATTGTCCACTATACAGTTATGTAAAAGGTTCTGTTTGCATATGAATAATGTATACTATTTACTGTTCAATTTTACAACATTCAAGCAGCATGAATTTATTAAATACCTTTATTAAACTACACCATCTTTCTTCAAATAAGATATAATAACTGACATTTGTATGACCCCTATCAAAGGGGGCTTTGCAAATGTTGGTTTGTCAGTAGATCAAACTTTGTCCAGGTAATAACTACAGAACTGTTAGGCCTTGGTTCTTCAAAGTTGGTAGGTAGGTTGATTACGAGAGGATCCCTATTGATTTTGGGTCCTTGGGTAAAGGCAAAGGTCATACTGTCCACAAAAATTGAAACAATAGGATTCTGGGTCGCTCAACTGAATTTAATGACATGTAAAAGGTTAATAGCATATTTAAGGTTGTTTGAAATAAAACATTTGAAATGGACATTAACAATGGACCACTGGCAGCAAGTTTTTAGCGAGCAAATCAAAACAGTTTAAAAGAATTTGGTAAAAAGCATGAACATTTCATGAAAATATTTCAAAATGTAGCAAGTGCTTTCAGACAATATTTTCAAAGTTTTCAATATGGCCATATAAGGAAACCTGCCCCATCCTTTGGTGGCCATGTTTTTTATTCAATCAAAATAATTAGAGGGAATTTGTTTGACAGTCACGTAAGGAACATTATCATAAATTTTATTTTGAAATCAGCAAGCAGTTTTAGACAGCAAGATTTTCAAAGTTGTCCTCATTCAAAACTGCAAAAATTTATGCCTGTTTTTAGCTCACCTGAGCACAAAGTTTTCGGTGAGCTATTGGTATAGGGGACCTCTCCTGCGTAGTCTGTCGTATGTCGTCTGTGTGCCGTCAACAATTTGTTTCGTTTTCACAATAGAGACTTCACTTTTCGTGTATATTATTATATATAAAATATATAATAATAACATGATAGATATAAAAATCTAAACTAAAAAATATCCTTGTTTAGATCACCTGAGCACAAAGTGCTCATGGTGAGCTTTTGTGATCGCCCATTGTCCGTCATGTGTGCATGCGTCGTCAACTTTTCATTTAAACAACATCTCCGAAACCACTTGGCAGATTTTCTCTAATCTTCACTGGAATGATCCTTGGGTGGACCTCTTTCAAAGTTGTTCAAATCTTTCCGGTCCACTGCAAATGTAGGTCAACAGAGCTTAAAATAGATTAAAAAGTGAAAACTTTAAAAATCGTATTCAAAAATTGAAACCGCACAGCTCATAGCTTTTATATTTGATAAGTGACATCCTCTGGTGGTCCTCTACAAACATTGTTCATATGATGCCCCTGGGCTCAAAACTGGCCACGCCCCGGGGGTCACATGTTTATATAGACTTATATAGCAAAATGACTTAAATAATCTTCACCTCTGAAACAGCAAGGCCTAGAGGGGGTTTCATATTTGGTATATAACATTGTATAGTGGTCCTCTACAAAGATTGTTCAAATAATGCCCTTGGGGTCAGAACTGGCCACACCCCGGCGGTCACATGGTTTATATAGACTTATATAGCAAAATGACTTTAAAAATCTACTTCTCTGAAACCTTAAGGCCCGGAGGTTTCATATTTGGTATGTAACGTTGTAAAGTGTGTAAAGTGTTTCTCTACAAAGATTTTTCAAATGATGCCCCTGGGGTCAAAATTGGCCACACCCCAGGGGTCACATGATTTATATAGACTTAAAAAGCAGAATGACTCAACAAATCTTCTCCTCTGAAACTTCAAGGCCTAGAGGTTTCATATTTGGTTAGTAACATTGTATAGTGGTCCTTTACAGAGATTGTTAAAATGATGACCCTGGGTTCAAAATTGGCCATACCTTGGGGGTCACATGTTTTATATAGACTTATATAGCAAAAAATGACTTTAATAATCTTCTCCTCTGAAACAGCAAGGCCAAGACATTTCATATTTGGTATGTAACATCCTATAGTGTTGTCCTCTGAAAAGATTGTCCAAATTATGCCCCTGGGGTCAAAACTGGCCATGCCCCGGGGATCACATGGTTTATATAAACTTAAATAGCAAAATGTCTTCTGCTCTGAAACCTTAAGGCCCAGAGGTTTCATATTTAATATGTAACATCCTATAGTGGTCCTCTACAAATATTTTTCAAAGGATGCCCCTGGGATCAAAACAGGCCTCGCCCCGGGGGTCACATGGTTTATATAGACCTAAATATCAAAATTCTTCTCTGAAACCGCTAAGCCAAGAGGTTTCATATTTGGTATGTAACATTGTATAGTGGTCCTCTATAACGATTGTTCAAATTATGCCCCTGGGGTCAAAATTGGTCACACCCGGTGGTCACATGGTTTATATCAACTTTAATAGTAAAATGTCTTTACGAATCTTCTCTCTGAAACTTCAAGGCCTAGAGGTTTCATATTTGGTTGGTAACATTGTATAGTGGTCCACTACAAAGATTGTTAAAATGATACCCCTGGGTTCAAAATTGGCAACACCCCGGGGGTCTCATGGTTTATATAGACTTAAAAAGCAAAATGACTTTAAAAATCTTCTCGTTTGAAACCGTAAGGCCCAGAATTTTTATATTTGGTATTTAACATTTTATATTGGTCCCCTACAAAGATTGTTCAGATAATGCCCCTGGGGTAAAAACTGGCCACACCCCGGGTGTTTTAGGTCTGATTTAAACACAAGACATTTTGATATTAATATTTCTTATATTTCAACAAGGCGTATAATAGTAAAAATGCTAACATTTAAAAACATCCATATGTTGTAAATCTAATTGTTAAGTGAAAAAAATACCCATACAACAGTTTTAAACATGGAACAGTTATAACATGGATATACAAATAAAAAAATTGTTTGAAAAAAATATATTTCAATATTTGTAAATAACAGTTATAAACATTGCAACATTTATAAACATTGGCATACAATATAGCAAAAAACAATGAATTACATATAAATTGTACACATATTTCAAAGAAAAAATATTAACATCTTAATTGTGAAAATGTAACATCTTACCTGTATTTTAACTTCTTAAACAAGCTGAACACAGAAAGTAATTCAAAATATACCTCTTTGTGGTATCTGGCAATGCCTCCAAATAACCTTAAATTTGCTTGTTATCTCTGGCATACCCATCAAGGACAGGTTGTATTGATAATATTTCTTGTTACTGCATGATCAGAACAAATTATTATGTTGCCGGTGTTCTATTTAAGTATTATACGGGTGTGGGTCAACGGCTATCGTGTTGCGAAGAACATAGTAATACAAGTCTGAAATATATTTAATAAATATTAAATATATAATATATGTTGAATGTTTCACATTCAAAGTTACGAACCGAATGTGAAGTTTCGTGATAAATCGTAATGGATTAAATTGGTTGAGTGAACACAATCAGTGACTGGGGATCTAATCTGCGTGATTGTTAGTAATTGTTAGTCATTGTCAATAGAGAAAAGTATAGTTTTGTTAATTGAAGAGTTCTCAGTCTAAAATCTACGAATATTGCCTAACTATAACTGTAAATATAAAACCTAACAATCTAAACGTAACCAACTACTCTACATGAATTAATTTTAAAATAATTAATTTATTAAACACAGGTATTGTAATAACAACAATACGCATTATTATTGTTCATAAAGTTTTATTGTTTATTCCATAATAAAGCTTGATTTTATAGACTGTAACAATTATAACCAATGACATTTTTTGCTTAGCTCACCTGATCATATTTTGGTGTCTGCGCGTCCAACATAACTTTTCATTCAAACAACATCTCCTCCTAAACCACTTGGCAGATTTTCTCCAAACACAGGAATGATCATTGGGTGACCCTCTTTCAATGTTGTTCAAATCGTTACGGTCCACTGCATATGTAGGTCACCATAGCTAAAAATAGATTTTAAAAGTGTACACTTCATATTTGGTATGTAACATTTATAGTGGTCCTCTACAAAGATTGTTCAAATTATGCCCCTGGGGTCAAAACAGGCCATGCCCGGGGGGTCACATGGTTTATATAGAGTATATAGCAAAATGACTTTAAAAATCTTCTCCTCAGAAACCGCAAGGCCCAGAGGTTTCTTATTTGGTATGTAACATCATATAGAGGCCTTTTCAAAGTTTGTTCAAATTATGCCCCTGGGGTCAAAACTGACCACGCCCGACGGTCACATGGTTTATATAGACTTAAATAGAAAAATGACTTTAAAATTCTTCTCCTCTGAAACCGCAAAGCCTAGAGGTTTCATATTTGGTATGTAACATCGTACAATGGTCCTCTACAAATATTTTTAAAATTATGCCCCGGGGTTCACATGGTTTATAAAGACTTAAATAGCAAAATGACTTTAAAAATATTTTCCTCTTTCCTTTATTTGGTACATTACATTGCATAGTGGTCCTCTCCAAAGAATGTTGAAATTATGCCCCAGGGGTCAAATCTGGCCACACCCGAGGGATCACATGGTTTATATAGACTTAAATAGCAAAATTTATTTTTTTCTTATTTTCAAACCTCAGTCCTGTTTATTAAAAAAAGCTGGTTTTATTATTACGATTACAACTTCTAGTAGTCTGGTTCATGTTTACAATAAAAGGCCAGGTATTTAAATATTACATTGTACACTATAGGTTACAGAGGAAGGTTATGTATATGTGCATATTATTGTAGCTCTATCACTGTTATGATGCATGATAGATGACTAATTAATACACTGGAATGGTTCAGTGAACTATGCATTTAGTTTTAATATATTACCAGATAATGTGCCCTCATCCAAGCTTTAGCGCAGGATGAAGGTTATTATTGGAGTAAAGATGGAGGCTGAGCATGTTTAAACATATTTATTTGTTCATGGATGTACAACATAATTAACATGTGCATACACAACAATGATATGGTATTTTATGGATTAGAAAAAAAGCATCAAAGATGCTTATGCGAGTTCTTTTCCATGCTGGAGTTTACGAAGATAATTTGCACATTTAATAAGTTGGTTATGAGTGTATTGTAGTCGCAGAAGAACATTTTGTCGCCTGGTTGGATATGGTAGTTAAGTTCTAAGTACTATGACAGAACAAAATGTGCTTAGCTTTTAGTGAAAAATATCGACCATTCTGAACTATAAGTAAATACAATATCAAATGAATTTCACATTATCACACACCTTAAGGGAGTTGGGGAGGATCGATCCAAAACATCGTCTATGCGTCAAAGCGTTTAGTTGCTGCAATGAAGCCATGGACACGCTGGAAAACGTATTTTATTTTCTTCAAAATATAACCGGTCATCTCCAAAAAGGAGATTGTTTAGAGTCATTGGACATGGCATGGCAGATTTGAGAGAAAGGAATTGCGAGCACTATTGAATCTAGGGCAAAGGAGAAGGTAGTGGGTTGGTGTTTCTTCTTCACCACAGGACCAGAACGGAGTGTCTATGATGTTCCTACGATAAAGATACAGCTCGTAGTTCAGTGTGCTACATCCCAGGCGAAGGCGACAGTGATGAATCTGTAATGTTCTATTACCAATGTTATAAAGGGTAGGTGATCTTGTGCTTTGCTTTTTCATAAGCTTTCACTTAAAGTCTAGCACAGTAGTTGCATTACGTGTGGGCGATGGGAGAGCATTCCATGCACATATAGTCGAGGGTAGAAATGAAGACCCATACAACTGACTTTTTGTGTAGATAATAGGTATGTCATGATTGCTACAAAGTGAATAGGTCTAGTCAGAATGCACAGGAATCAGGTTAGACAGGTATGTTGGGAAAAGATTATTTTTCATCTTGAATAGAAGTAGAAGTTTATGGTTTCGTCGTCTTTCGGCTAGAGGTTCCCAGTTTAGATCCAACAGGAGACGATCAAGGTTACAATACTTGGTGGCTCCAGTTACGATCCTTGCAGCTTTGTTTGGGACTGCTTGAATATCGTTGATGAGTTCGTTAGAACAATTGTCCCATACGACATCGGCATACTCTAAGAGGGGTCGAATAAAGGCTATATACATTATGCTCTAGGCTTGCGGGGATAGTACATACTTTAAAGAACGCAGGATTCTGATTCTCTGCCAGGCCTTGTTAACCATGACTGAGATATGAAATGCCCATTTTGCATCCTCTGATAGAGTTAATCCTAGATGTTTGTGTAACATTACTTGAGATACTGGGACGTCGTCCATAAGAAGATCCTGATGATTGGGTTTATTTCGTTTACGTGAGAAAGTGACGGACTTTGTTTTTGCTGGATTGAACGAAACCAGCCACGTATTTGACGATTTAATAATTCGAGATAAATCAGTATAACACTTGAGCAGACAGAACAGGATTTTCAACAATGACGTAAAGACTTGTATCTTGGCAAATAGACGTATGCTGGCCCCAATGTCATTGACGACATCGTTTATGTTAATTAAAAAGAGTATTGGCCCTAAGATAAATCCTTGAGGAACGCCGGCGTTAATAGAGGTCCAAGAGGAAGATGTGTTCGCAAAGACAACACGCTGTTTTCTGTTCGACAGGTAGGAGGAGAACCAGTTCAAAACAGAACCACTTATGCCAATAGAAGATAATTTAGACAGAAGCCCTGGATGCCATTCTCTGTCGAATGCTTTAGATATATTATAGAAGATGGCGCGGACTTCTTTACCATCATCAAGTGCCTTAGTAATATCGTCATACAGGTATACAAGCTGATTAATGTGGTAGAGTCGCCCTTTATGAACCCTGATTGAAATGGTGTAAGAATGCGATTTGAACTATATAATTGTATACATATTTGTGGACGCAGCATTCCATGAGCTTGCCAATGCAACTGAGTAGTGAAATGGGACGGTAGTTGGATTGATCAGAAGGATCTGCTTTTTTAAAGATTTTTTTAAAGATTAGCCAGTTTCCACGATGAAGGGAATGCAGAATTAGACAAGAGCTTGTTAAACAAGAGACAAAGAGGAGTTACTAGTTCGTTGTATCCTTCATTTAAGAGTCTTGGACTAATCGAATCCGGACCACTGGCCTTCGAGGGATCGATGACAGAAATGGCATCTTTAACATCTTGATCCGAAATATTAAAGGTTGAGAGAAAGGACCCTGTAAAATTAAGAAGAGTAGGGGGAGAATGATTGCCACTATCTAGAGTTGATTGTTCACAGAAATATGCATTGAGTACTGATGCCTTGTCCTCGTCTGATACTGCTTCCTCGCCGTTGTCAA
Organism: Congeria kusceri; assembly: GCA_027627225.1. Classification (NCBI taxonomy): domain Eukaryota; kingdom Metazoa; phylum Mollusca; class Bivalvia; order Myida; family Dreissenidae; genus Congeria; species Congeria kusceri. Next base: position 19,152,196 of record CM051035.1, read on the forward strand.
TCAATGTTGGTATGGAGGTTGAACTGTGTCTAGAGGTGAGACATTTCGCCAGTTGGAACCATTTCTTGGCAGTGATATTGTCCGAGTTAATCTGATCGATGATCTTTTTCTGATGTTCGGCTTTGGCTCTTTGAATAAGGGAGGTTGTTTGATTTCTCGTATTTCGAAAGTTGGCACATGCAGTTTGATCATTTGATATTTTTGCGATTCTATGTAGTCGTTTGCGCTTCCTTATCATGTGGCGGATTTCACTATTGATCCATGGTAGATCGTTTGGTCTAATGGTAACTGTTTTGTTTGGAATACTTAGTGAAGCTGCAGATAATATGACATTAGAAATACTTTCTGCAACTAAGTCCAGATTTTCACTTTTCAAAGCTGAATTCCAATTGGCAGAGTTGAGATGATGCCTATACTTGGTGTAGTCGGCTTCTTTGTAAAGCAAGATGTGACACTTATATCAGGTTTGAGCAGGTTTGGAGAACTTTAAGACAGAGACAATGGGGCAATGAAAGCGTATTAGATCTGGTATAAAGGAATCTGCAACAAAACTGGAAAGGAAGTGTTGTGTGTGTCTTACAAACATGAGGTCTATAAGTGAACTAGACTGTTCAGTAAAGTGAGTCGTAGAGAATTGATCAATTGTGTTGCATTGTGTGAATTAATCAGTCTACTCACTTTGTTGGACTGTAAGGCTTCTATGTTTATGTTGAAGTCGCCGGTTACTAGTATATTATCGTAGTGTTCATTAAAGGCCTGGTCGAGACTGTGCTCCATGTTCAACAACTGTGTGTTGTTTCAGTTTGGTGGACGATACATTCCACCAATTAGAAGTTTGCGCTAATTGATATGAATTTCAACCCAAAGGGCTTCGAGGCCATCTACAAATAGATCTGGACGTTCAACAGTTTTAAGTGTGTCGCGAACATATATTGCAACTCCTCCGCCAATTCTACCTCATCTGTCGCAAGAGAAACGGAGGACTGAAATTGGGTATTGACAAATCGTCATTAGATATAGTTGAATTAAGTCAAGTTTATGTGAAAACTAGGACGTCGTAGGGTTGTGCCTCAATTTGAAGAATATTAATTTTGGGCTTCAAGCTTTGAATATTGAGGTGCATTATAGCTAAACCATTAGAGGTGAGTTCTGTGTAGGATTGAAAGAGGGGATCAGACATGTTTGGGTCAGAAGCAGGACCAGGATTAGTTTCAACATCACCAGATCTACAGATAAGCAGAGAGTGTAGATAGAGAGCAAATATCACTAAGTAAGTAGATAAGCTGGATCTGCCTGTCCAGGGCAGTGGTGTCGTGTTCATACAGATTTCAAGTGAGTACATACTATGGGGGTAAGAAGTCATGCAGATAGATTGTGGACGCCATGTGGATAAAGATCAGACACATAGAGAGTGGGACACGGATCTGGAAACGACCGAGATCCACAGAAAGGTGTGTGACATTATGAATAACTGTAGGGAAAAAAATTGGCAATATTATGTAGAGCGACATTGAAGTTTTGGGCGTTGTGGGCAAAAGTAATAGACTTGAAATTCTTTATTGAATGAGCATTAAGTAAAAGCAAAAGAATGGTTGTGTTCCTTTTGGTACACGTCGAATGCGGTAGATCAAAGTTTAGAGTTAATCTTTAAGCATATGGAACATATATTATTTTGAAAAATGTCGATATTCCATACGTGTAGTTTCTTGAGAAGTTAACATGGCATGTTGTTAATTTGTGTAATCGTGCTAAAAGGACAAAGTAAATTGTATAATCTATGGGCAACTCATGTTTCCTAGAAAAAGGATAATTTTGCCAATTGACGATTAATGTCACACCACGTAGATTAAGCTCGACGCAGATTAGGTTCGACGCAGAAATGCTGTTAACCATAAACTCCAACATGAAAATACTTTTAATATGTTTACAATAATACATGGGATGTAAAAACAGATTTTCTGGAATAGAAATTACATTGATATGACTCTATGATAAGTATATACAAAAAAATAGCATGTAATAAGCATACCTTGTTAGCAACCTTGACAATTGTATTGAGAGTTATTAGTTTTAGACTGGATTACCCCCAACACATTTAGACTTACACAATTTTGAGAGAAAAAGTGTTTTGACTAAATAAGTGTTTTATGAACGAAGACTTACACTTAGATTTGCAAGACTTTATTGTAGAATTGTGCAATCGGTTAGTGTTCACACAATTATAGACCAACTATGTACTTATTTTCTGTTGTTAGCTATAACTACTTAATACAGTGGCGTTTGAAATCTGTAGCAAACATAAACATTCAAAAAAGTAAAAAAGATGCATACTCTAATTATTTGAAGAACTATCGTACAATAGACCTGGGCCCGCATTCACCAACCCATTCTTAGACTTAGGAATAAAGAACAGACTTAGACTGAAGAACAAATAAATGTTCGTTTGCAAATATGGTTGTACCAATGTAGCTTATGTCATAATAAATCGTTCTAAGTAAAGAAAGCTCTAATTTGCGTGAATGAATAACATGTACAATTCAAATTAACATCATTCTTAGAACAAAACAGTTTTAAGAATATTCTTTATTCTTAGTCTTAAGTCTAAGAATTAGTTGGTGAATACGGGCCCTGTTTGATTGGTGCTACATGTTATGTGTATTCATAAACATAATCATGACACACAATTTAATTATGTGAAGAATTATCCTATGCATGTTAATGTATTCATAAATGTAAACTAGCTCATATTATTTTAATGTAAAGAAATTGTTCAATAGATTTAGTATGTATTCATAAAAGTAGACAATACACATATTCTTATTATATCAAGAATTATCGTACAGCAGGCAATATTAAATAAAGAACTAACATCTACATATTATATGTATTCATAAAAGACTCATATTATTTTGAATAAGAAGGAACTATAGTACAATAGATTTAATATGTATTCATAAAAAGTAGGCTATTGTTATTTAAAGAATTATGCTTTAATAAACTTGTTTGATTTACATGTTAAATTTAATTGTAAAAGTAAACAAGAGATACAATCAATACGGAGTGTCCCACTAAAACAGCATGGTACAATCGAACTCCTGAGACCCGTGAACGAAAAAGAAATAGCATTCCGTTCTGGATGTATGAGGGGATCTGCACTTTAAACAGCTTTCACATGTATAGATAGCATTTTTAAAGGCAACAAAACCAAGACTTCCATTGAACTTTACCAAAATACATTTCTAATAATTTATTGAGCCTTGTAACTTATCATCGTAGGACCTAACCAGACAGAAAAGCATTATTGAAAGACACATTGTGAGAACTATTCAAAGTACATCTATAATAAAACGTTCTAAATGTTTTTATCTGATTTCCAATCTGCAGTGTCTAAAATAGTCCTTAATGAACATCCTTTGTAAAAGCTACAGATGTAGAAGCACCTCTGAGTAAATGTGCCAGGGTCAATACCAGAGAATTCTTATATGGACTTCAACCATTTAGCAACAGTGCTAGTAGTCATTTGCTTGAAAGTTGTATACTATGCAAGCACAAACCGTGATTTCCTTACAGGTTTTGTAGCATCAATATAGGCAAGAAGTGTATGCATAGCGCGCAGCGCCTCATCATGAAAAAGCTCCACTTTCAATGTAAAAGAATGTTCTAATCGAGACTTTGTCAACATATTTGAAAAAGTAAACCTAACGTCCTGTTGTTTAATAATTATATTATCAATATTCATAGATACCAAGGTCAGAGCTGTTGGTGCTGTAGCCAAAGTCAGAAGAGCTACAGTTTTCAAAGTCAACATCTTCAAGGATAAAACCTGTATAGGCACTAATGTTTTCAAATAGTTCAACACAACAGACAAATCCCATGTAATAATATATGGGGGTTTAGGAGGTAGACACAGAAAAACACTTTTCATAAACCTAGACACTGACACACAATCCTTACCCAAAAAATGGAAGAGTTTGAAGCAGCATAGCTTTATGTGTGTCAATCACTGAATATGATTTTCTCAATCTAAAAAGATAATACAAATAACTAAGTATCACTGCTTTAGTTGTGTAAAAAGGGATCACTACCCTGGATACCATTCCAAGTATGAACAATGTACACAAATGAACTGTTCAACTGGCCACGAAATTCCCTGGAGGATAAGGAATTTCCTGATACAACCACTGTGATCAAGTGCAGACGCCTTCCCAAAGGGTGAATTTGATAGTTGTGCAATGGAGCCAATAGGTTCTTGTGACTGGATAACCTTATTGAAATGGACAAAATTAATTCAAAAGTCAAAGGAAACCAATATTGCAAAGTATATTAAGGAAAATTATATAACGCCTTTCCACCTTGTCTATCAATATCTTGTTTACCACATTTCCAATCTTATTAAATGGAGGAAATGTATATGGAATTCATTCACTCAAAGGAAAATTAAAGGCATTAATTGTGTAAATGCCCTGTTCTGGCAACCAGGACACAACAATAGGCAATTGTTTATCCAGCTTGGATGCAAATAAATCAATTTCAAGGTAAAAACATTGTCTACACAATGTCTGAAAAATTACACATTTCAGTTTCCATTCAGCAGAGTCCAAGAAATGTGTAGAGTAAAAATCAGCTTTGTTTTGAACTCCTGGAACATAAATTGCAGACGAAATAATATCTCTTTCAAAACACCAATCCCTAATTACTTTAGCAAGAGAATCCATACATATGGATAAAGTCATTCCTCCAATATCATTTATATAAGAAACAGTTGTTTCATTATCTGACTGTACTTGAATGTGCTTACTGTGATAACTACTATACAGTGACTGTAATCAGTAATACACAGACAAAAGCCCCCAAAATAAATATTATTTCTTGACTCCATTTGCATACACCTACCATAAGAATGGACATGCTTGACTAGGTCGACACAAGCAACCCCTTCTAATGAGGCATAGATTTGGCAATGAACATGAACTGGGTTTTGTTTAATGAATTTCACATTTTTGCTGTTAACGTTATTTATCCACCAATATAAATTCCTGATGCTTGCCTCAGACAACTGCAATTTAATACTATAGTCTACAGAATTCTGGATACCTACTAATTTATCTCTTTCAGGTGTATGGTAATGCATCTTGGCTTTAAAATTTGCAAAAAATGTGTTAATGACAATTCCACTGAAATAAGCTTATTGTCTGAACTCAATCCACTCTAAAGAAACCAACATGTTGGCATTAGAAATGATATTTTCCATGCTTTACTCAGCCAAGTAAACCTTAAACTGGACAGAATCAATAATGAAACCAAAGAATGTAATTCTCTTACAAGGTTGTTACACAGATTTATGCCAGTTTATATCAAAACCTAATGCAACCAAGGTATCAACCAATGTATTGGTATTATAAAAACACTCCAGTTTGATATGGTTCATATTAATGGAGTCACCAATATAATAACATTGAATGTTTTGTATTCTAAACCATGCAAAAACAGGTTTGAGAATGTTCATAAACAAATGTGGTGCAATTGATAAAACAAAAGGAGGACATACACATTTGTATAGTCTGTCATTCCACAAATATTTAGTGTCCGTTTCATGTATAGGAACCAAAAATTCAGCATCAATGAGCTATATTTATGAAAAATAAACATTCCTATGTACAAGATCTAAAACAACATAAAAAAGGTTGCGTTCAACCAACTGATTCAAATATTTTAAATTAATAACTGGTCTATATTCTCCATTCGACTTGGGAGCAATAAATACATTTGATATGAATTCACCAGTTTCAGGTCAAGTTTCAATGATAACACCTTCATTTAGTAATTCACAAACCTCACTATTTAAAGGCTATCTCCCATCGTTCATCTTTAAATGTGATTTCTTTAGGAGTGACATTTTAATATGGTTCAATTTCAAGAACAATTTTATATCCAGTAATTGCATTTCAAATCCATGAATAATTCGTTATTAGTTTCAAATAAAATAAAAAAGATTTCTTAACTTACCAACAACACTTACTTTATTCAATCCTGATTGTATGGGGCTGCAAAGATTGCAGTCGGTGCTCTCCTAGGAGGCCTGGACCTCAAACTGTCTGTAACCCCCAGAAGTACCTCATTGTGGGTAGGGTTGATATCTGCCAACCTGACAGAACGATCCCGAAGGACGTCTAGGATACCTTCCTCGTGCCTCAAGAACTGTAATTGTAATTTCCACTCTGGCCTCCAACGTATATGTAATAATCTTTTCCCAGCGAAACTTGAGAATCACATTTTTTAATTTTCTTTGAAATATCATTTTCGAACAACTTAGTTGTAATGAGCATAGAAGTCTGACACAGACTGGCATACTTGTTAAAACCATGGCCGAATTAGGTACCTTCTTTGTACAGATAAATGATACTGAATCTGTCCAAACAGAGTCAGAGAATTAGATAACAAGGTTAGTGCCTCCGAAGAAACATGGCCTTTAAATAACTCCCATGACTGAATAATAGGCACAATATGGCAGAAACTAAAGACTGAAAATCGACCAGAAGCCTGTCATTAGCATGTACTTTCTTGCCTAATTTTATACTTATTCAAGAGCACATCTGTATAACATTGAACTGTGCAAGACACATTGATAAGCTTTGCAAGAGATTCTGAAACAGATTTTCCTTTCACAGGTACTTTCCATTTGGGTAAAAACCCTTTCATCATCACTTATTTGGACATTCTGACTGTCACTGGAACCAAACAAAGCTTCAGAAAAGCCACGTTTTAAATCACTATAATTCTCATTGTCAGAGACATCTCTAGCATCAAATTCAACCGTCAATGGCTCAAATGGTACCCCAACTTCATTGTCGGCCTCTAGTACCAAGTGGCGAACCACATGCTCCGAAAATACCCGAAGGTGAAATGCCAAGCAAATTCCTCAAAGACAAAATGTCCTTCTGTGACAACTTCGTAATGTCAAAAATATTATGTTTACTGTCCGGAGACGTATTCTTCTTGTCCGAAGACGTATTCTTTTTGTCCAAAGACTTACTTCCTTTCTAAACACTCTTTTTAAGGGTAGTCATACAAGATTTCAATTAAGGTTTGGACTTATTTCACCTTCAGATAATGAATAGTCACCTAATTACAACATATCTTCATTGTCCAACATGGTGTATACAAAAAAATATGATAATAAAAAAATTAAAAATGTTTTAATTGACAAGCCCAATTTACTTCTGAACCTCTCAATGCCAAAATGTTTTATGCATGTTTTCGGTGTGTCATTTCCGTTGCGACTGCGCATGTGCATGGGTAGGTCAGAGCGTAGTAGCTTTTTTGCTGTTTAAAGTACGGATCCCCTCGTTTGTCCAGAACGGAATGCTATCTATACATGTGAAAGCTGAAGGCTTTACGAAAATAATGAGATGTTAACAGTCCAGACGACATGTTAATAGATGTTCAGAACCAGATTTATTGGATTAGAAATGTAAACATGTCTGGACATGGTAACCTTTATTTTAATCTTTGCCAGCGAGAACTAGTCACGATGCTATTTTTTTTGCAAGTGACAACACATTAAGAAATAGCATGTGGCATGCATGTGTTTGGTTTAAAAAAATGATAGTGTAACAATACAGAAGGCAGTGAAAACAGGTCATCTTGTAATTGGCATTTGGATTTTGACCCATGACTACCCCTTTCATTTAGCAGAACTTTAACTAGTAAAAATTACACAATAAATGTTGCTGGTCAATAAAATAAGTTTACATGGCTCCTCATGCTATTTGCAGTGTACGTGTACTTAACTAATAAAAATTATGTTTGGCAGAAGCCTCTTTCTTCAGTTAACTTATCTATACTATAGACTGTCAGCATTAGGACAGTTTGAGTCTTTGTCTTAAGGTTCAATGAAATAAGAGACATGTGTTGAAATATAATTTCTGTCAATGAATGTAACGTGAATATTAATTATTGCCAGCATAATATCAAATTTTGTAACTAAGTACAGATAACATTTTGTTTGTTCTGAAAACATCCCCTGACTGATTATTCCGTGTTAAGAACCGGTTTTATTGGGTTTCAGCTCTCCAGTATTTCCCTTTAACCTTATCTATCATTGAAGATGTATTTGTTTTTGTGTACAAGTGTTATGACGTTCAGAAATCACTTTGCATGCATGGACCTGGCTTAGCCAACTTCAATAATTGATCAACTGGACCAAAGTTCCCCAGGAACTGCAGAGTTATGGCCTATAATTTATCTAAAATTGGCCTTTCTAACAGTTTCCGCTCCCTTTGTCCAACATCTGATCCCCAAACTGGTATTTTTTCTCAAGATCACTTTTAACCCAGCGTGTGCATAACTGTTTTACAAACGGCTTTTGTTATGGTAACAGTTGGTCAAGTTGATTCTTAATCTGACTCTGGTTGGAATAAAGGTTCTCAAAAATTATGCTATTGAACCTGATAAATGACCATACCAGGATACTATTAAATACAACGTTACTGCTTAACACTCATGCTCATTTTTTCGGCCAAATACTTGTCACAGGTACAATAACTATCACAAAATGTGTATTTCCATATGTATGAGTTACATAGGCACCTTGGTTTATAAGTACAATGTATTTGTTTTAAATGAAACAAAAAAAGATGTATCGGAAACTCTTTTAAATAAATTAAACTTGTCCTTGATAAACATAACTCCCTATAAAATCCACTGTCACAAACATAATGCAATATTTTTAATGGGTAATTTATTCTGCATATTGATCGAGTTCAATTAGTTTGGTTTAATACTTGATAGGTTATTGTTTTTACAATGAGGTTGCAAGATAGAAACAAAATACTGCAGAATTATATCATTAAAAATTCATATTTTATTCGTGTCACAAGATGATTGAAGTTTACGTGACACTAACTTATTTGCTGTGCTATCATCACATTGTTTTCACGAAAATCATGGTTTTACATTTCAATTACACAACGTCTTACGAAAAAACAAATTTTTTCATCAACTTTATCATACAAAATCAAGATTTAAGCCATTACTGTTTTAAGCCCATATGGGGAAAAAATTTTATGTGAATCTTTAGGTGATGGCTGTTTATCTCTTGCCAGACTTTTCTCTATGAAGTAATCTCCTACTGAGAACTATACATTATGACAAATAGAGTGATGAGCTATCAAAAATATTGCAGATTTTGGTTATTGGAAAGGTAAACTTGAAGTTTACGTGACTGAATACTTATATTACAATTTTATGAAACGGGTGCTTACCACGGTGTAGACAGCGACCAATTAATTTGTTCGGTATTTTCGGTTTATGCCGTGATATTCATGATGTTTTTCTAGGACCATTTAGTTGAAATCAATGACACATGACCTATTGTTTTATGTTACTTATTTGGTTTTGTTTTGTCAAATATATCGTGATAACTTTATAGATACAATGTGTTTTAATTGCACTTATGCTAAGAAATAATTACAGATAAGTGCTGTTATGACGCATTATTGATTATCAGGGTCTGGTGCACATATAGAGCATATATTAAAATGTCACGTAAACTTCATTATATGTCACGTTAAGTTCATAAAATGTCACGTAAAATTCAAACATAAAATGTTGAACTTATTGTTTTTTATTTGTTTTTATTTCACTAATATTATGTTTAAATAAGTTTGTTTGTCCAATAATACAATCGTATATTGACAAAGACAGTGCTAAAATAGCTGAAATCTTGAAACAGGTAGTTGAATTTTAATTTACAAATATCCATCATTAATCACATTTATATTGGTAAATCTTGTTATTTCGAAAACAAGGATGTCATTTGAAAAGAGTTTGCGATAGTTTGACCACATGTGATGTCCATTAAATGCAACAGTTGAGTTCCTTGAATTTTACGTGACAATTGGTATGAATTTCGCATTTCATTGTTCTATGTCAATTATAATCTTTATTTTTCTACAAATGTTTATATTTGCGAGTTATTTTCCCCACATTTACAATTGATTAACCCATTTTCTGCTGAATTATGTACTTGTAAAATGGTCTTACATAAGTTGAGCTCTATTATTTCTGCTTAAGGGTTTATAAAGGTTTTGTGTGCACTACTATTTTATTTGACGCTGTATTTAAGCTTTATTTAAAGTGTGAGGATATTTGAAAAGGACAATAATGCAAACAATTACTGTTTCTTCAGCCCAATTTTTCATCTTAAGTGTCCATTGTTTGACAATGTTATCAGTTAAGTGTTTTCATGAAGTTAAATAATAGAAATGTCTGTGTTGATATTTTAATAATGACAAACAAGTGCATCTTTTATGTTTGTTTTCAGTCATTAGGTTGGTATCACTAGCACGTAAAATACATATTTAAAACTCATGCATATGTTGGCAGCATACTACAGCAAAAAATAAAGCTTTTACAAATATGGCCATCACTTAAAACTAAACACAGATAAGTTCAATTTTCATATGAAACATGAATTTGTATGGAAATGAAAAGTCATACATTTCATATGTATGTTGTGCTTTTCAGCCCAAAAAATGAGAATGAGTATTAAAGGTACTAATAACATAGGAGGATATAGAGGGGGTGGAAGGGATCCGAAGAAAGCATCCACTAAAGTGATCCAAGATCAGATTTTTTAAATCACACAACTAAACTTAAAAACTCAGTTTGCAGTGATTTATTCTTTATTCAATGTATAATAACTTATTATGGCAGAATCTTCTGTGGTCTTGATATCTTGATAATACTCATGTTAAGTTGTTTGCAAAGTTTGCCTGTCCTTCAAATGATCTTCATTTTTCAAGTACCCTACACAGTTGAACTCAGATTGAACAGAGATTAAAAATAGCTCTTTAGGCTAAGAAAACTTACTGATTTGTTTCTCATACATTTTTCTATGGCTCGCCACGAAAAAGATTAAATGCCAAAAAAATTTACTATTTTTTGACGATCACGCTCGTGTTTTAAAGGAGCAATCCAGAAATATGTTAATAAAAATAAAACTTTGCAGAAAGTGTTTCTAATGGGCATGTTACCGAACAAAATACAAAAACTATGCATTGAAATCTGTGAATTATTAACATTTTAGTAACTTGCTATTGTCTATTTTCTGTATGCGACTGGTAATGACTCTGGAGTAAACCAGCATGTACAATATAGTGTATTCCGTTTGTGCCAAGCGCTTTTCAACAATGCCATTTGTAAATAAGAAACAGATTTCGGACGAATAAACACCATAAGAACTATTACTAAAATTACGATGTATTGAATCCCATGGACAGCAGCTTAAAATTAAACAAGTCCATATTTTAACATAGCGGAAGACCAGAAACCCGGTAGAAATTTCGGTATTTTCAGTATTTTTTCTTCCTGTCTGATTTAATTTTATGAATCAGGATATAGACATAATGGGAAATACTGTGAAAATTTAAAGAAAACGGTCATTTTTTATTGGGAACCTTGATAAATATCATCTATTAATTGATGTAAACTTTTGTTTCGTAGATGCTTTTGCTTGTGTAATAGCGTTCCATATTTTTTGAAGAAAATCTGTGTCAATATAAGTTCTATGGAAACAAACGAAATTTGCCAGATGCATTGACAAGTATTGATTTTCTGTTCCAAACAGTATTGGTGATTTATTGCAAAAATAATTCCTGTTTTTGACAGAAAAAATATGAATTATGAAAAGTTAAATTCTATAAATAGAAGTACTTTAATGCTGATGGTATATCAATTTGAAGGCACTTATGTTAATTATGAACATTCAATTTGATTGCCTTTTTACGTCAGCTTGCATAAATGACCGTTTGTTATTAATAAGTCTATATTTTTTGGCCACTACATAGCACCCATAGAAAAAAAAACAAAAAACACTAAAATAAAATTTAAAACATTGCCATCCCTCCTGATTTTTTTGTAAGTGCCTGAGAAACAATTAATTAATTAGGGCCCTGCAATTTTTTTGCTGGTGCCCTATAATAATCACCCTGTCTGTCCGTCCATCCGTCTGTCCGTACACACATTTGGATACTTAGGTGACTAAAATCGTCACATAAGTATCCCTTTGTAAGTAAAAACTTCCTTAGGTGACTAAATTAGTCCCTTAGGGAGCTAAAATGGCATTAGGGTTAGTCATGAAATAGTCACATAAGTATTCACTTGTTAGAACGTTTGTCCGTGCGTCCGTCCGTCCACAATTTTCATGTTTTCCTTTCATAACTTCAAAACCGTTTCAGCTATTAATTTGAAACTTCATGGGTGAATAGATCTCATTAAGTAGAAGTACAGTGCTCAAGAACCATTACTCTGCACTTCATGGTTCTGGAGTTATTGCCCTTTGTTAAGTTTTCATGCTTTGTTTTTGCCTGGAGCATAACTCTCAGTCTATAAGAGGTATTAACTTGAAACGTCATAGGTGGATAGATCTCATTGAGGAGAAGTGCAGTGCACAAGAACCGTTGCTCTGCACTTCATAATTCTGGAGTTATTGCCCTTTGTTGATTTTTCATTTTCAGACGGAGTCAACTTTTGGTTTCAGCTCTCTAATTTGAGAACGATTTGAAATATTTTAATGAAAATTCATCCATAGATACCCTATGTTGAGACCTGGCTTGGGATTACATAGGGGGTTACATAGGGGGTCACTGTCAAGTTCAGTGTTACTGAAAACTGAAAAACGGTTTACGCTCAATTACTCGAGAACGAATTGAGCTATTGTAATTCAACTTCATACATAGATACATAGATAATATCTGTATGATGTAAGTAAAATGTTGCTGTTAGGTGGTGTAGTTGATCTGTATTTATACTCACCAAAGGATGTCGTTTTGTGTTCATTTGTTTAAAAGAGATGTCTTTATCAACATTTAATTCTTAAAGAAAGAACATATTAGTTATGAATAAAAAGAAACAAAAACCTTACAAAGTGATGTTTTTAGTCATTTTTATTGTTACCATGGTAACTGATTGATAGTAAAGTTCCTTTTTTTTCATTAGTTGGGAAGGTCATTATATACCCATTCTACAGTTCAATTTTTGTGTAAATTGTACATGTTATGTTAATTTTACAGCACTTTTAGTAAACCCATTGTATTATTTATGTTTGTCATAAAACAATTCAGCACTGGCAAATAATACAGTTCAAATCAATTCAGCACTGCATACCAAACTTATTCATAACATTTGTGCAGAAGTCCTAATAGATTTTTGTAAATCGTAGCAAATTCTTTACAAAATGTGTGCGATTCCAGATGCAGAATATTCGTAACACTATCATAACTCTTATCAAAACTGAATCGTAAAATGTCACAGTTTGGACCAGAAAATTCCCCTGGGGTCAAAACGTAACACACCCTGGGGGTCACATGGTTTATGTAGAATATATAGCAAAATAACTTTTAAAATCTCATCAGAAATAACAAGGCCCAGAGGTTTCGTATTTGGTATGTAACATCCTATAGTGGTCCTCTACAAAGATTGTTCAAATGATGCCCTTGGGGTCAGAACTGGCCACGCCACGGGGGGTCACATGGTTTGTATAGAATATATAGCAAAATGACATAAAAAATCTCCTCTGAAACTGTAAGGCCCAGTAGTTTCATATTTGGTAAGTTACATCCTTTAGTGGTCCTTTACAAAGTTTATTCAAATTATGGCCCTGGGGTAAAAACGGGCCATGCCCGGGGGCTCACATGGTTTATAAAGAATATGTAGCAAAATGACTTTACAAATCTTCTCCTCTGAAACCACAAGGCCCAGAGGTTTCATATTTGGTATGTAACATCCTATAGTGGTCCTCTACAAAGATTGTTCAAATTATGCCCCTGGGGTCAAACCTGGCCACGCCCTGGGGGTCACATGGTTTATATAGACTAATAGCAAAATGACTTTAAAAATCTGCTCCTCTGAAACGGCAAGGCCCACAGCTTTCCTGTTTTTGGTACATAGCATTGCATAGTGGTCCTCCCCAAAGATTGTTCAAATTATTCCCCTGGGGTCAAATCTGGCCACCCGAGAGGTCACATGGTTTATATAGACTTAATTAGCAAAATGACTTAAAAAGTCTTTACCTGAAATCGCAAAGCCCAGACGTTTGTTCAAGATTGTTCAAATTATTCCTGTGGGATCAAAATAAGCCACGCCTCGGGTATGCAAATTCCTATTGGGTTACAAGGTCTCAGGTGAGCGTCCTAAGGCCCTCAGGGCCCTCTTGTTTATTTTTGGCATTCCGTGTAACAGGTTGAAACACTTTCACAAGGTCAGTTTTAAGATATCGGTTACATTCTACAATTTTATTTTTTTTTGCTTTTCAGAAAAACTGGGTGGGTGGATCTGAGAACCTAGAAATCAACAAACTCTGGCCAAGCTAAAATAAATAGTTTTAAACTTTATGCCGGTGGCAGAAATTGTAATACACTTCCATAGTTGCACAACGGACAGGTGGATTGATTAATAATATGACTAGTGGTGTTGGCAAATGCAGATATCATATGAATGTACATATTTATTAAAATACCATACTTACCAAATAAAAAATACCTGGTTGTTGGAAAGAAAATGTTTAATCATGTGAGGTTTGGAAAATGCAAATAGGGCAAGCTTTAGCGATAAGCTCTTAACAAGATAATGCCATATTTGGATAAAGCACTCCATGTGAAAGCCAAATACAAAGCACTCCATGTGAAAGCCAAATACTAGTAATCTGTTTGTCAAGAAGACCGACCACACACACAGTTTTATCAATGAAAAACCAATTAATTAGACAGATATTTCATTTTTATGCTGTGTCGTCTTGCTGAACGCTGTGATTGGGCACATAGGAATATTTATAAAGATAAAATGTGGTTTATGTGGGTTCAAACTTGTTCTCTCTATCTCATTTATAAAACAAACAAAAAACAGGATGATGATGTTATCTATGATTGCCGTTACATCAGCATAAAATATAAAGGACCTAAATCTGTATGTTTATTTTCACCAAGCACTATAGCAATAAAGGACCAGTAACCTCATTTTGAAATCTAAATTTTACTTCCAAAGCTGTTCCTTGTGTAAACCTCAAATCATTTTGATTCATAAAAAAACACGGCTGTCAGTGGTCCACCATTAATTTTTAGCTCGACTCTTCGAAGAATAGGTGAGCTATCCTACTACCCCCAGCGTCAGTGTCCGCGTCTGAATTTGGTTTAAGTTTTTATTCAAAAGTCTTGTAACTTCAAAACTACATAAGTTATTCACTTGAAACTTGGAATATACCTTTGTCATCAACTCCAGTGCCAGGGGCAAGATTCCTCATAACTCTATTTTGTATTTTGACAGAGTTATGCCCTTTGTTCACAGATTTTCTGGTTAAAGTTTATATTCAGAAGTTTTGTAACTTCAAGACTACATAAGTTATTCACTTGAAACTAACCTTTCTCAGGAACTCCTTTGTTAGGGGCAACATTCCCAATAACTCTGTTTTGTATTTTGACAGAGTTATGCCACCTTTTCACATAGATTTTCTGGTTAAAGTTTATTTTCAAAGTTTTGTAACTTCAAAAGTACATAAGTTATTCACTTTAAACTTGGAGCTAACCTTTGTCATCAACTCTAGTATTAGGGGCAACATTACACATAACCCTATTTTGTATTTTGACAAAGTTATGCCCCCTTTTCACTTAGATTTTCTGTTTAAAGTTTATATTCAAAAGTTTTTTAACTTCAAGATTACATAACTTATTCACTTGAAACTTGGAATATACCTTTGTCATCAACTCCAGTGTCAGGGGCAACATTCCTCATAACTCAGTTTTGTATTTTGACAGAGTTATGCCCTTTGTTCACAGTTTTTCTGGTTAAAATTTATATTCAGAAGTTTTGTAACTTCAAGACTACATAAGTTATTCACTTGAAACTTGGAACTAACCTTTCTCATCAACTCCAGTGTCAGGGGCAACATTCCCCATAACTCTGTTTTGTATTTTGGCAGAGTTATGCCACCTTTTCACATAGATTTTCTGGTTAAAGTTGATTTTCAAAAGTTTTGTAACTTCAATACTACAAAAGCTATTCACTTGAAACTTGGAATATGTATTTTTCATCTACTCCAGTATCAGGGTGAACCTGCCCAATAACTCTGTTTTGTATTTTGACAGAGTTACGCCCCCTTTTCATGTAGATTTTCTGGTTAAAGTTTATATTCACAAGTTTTATAACTTCAAAACTACATAAGTTATTCACTTGAAACTTGGAACTAACCTTTGTCATCAACTCTAGTATCAGGGGGAACATTACCCATAACACTGTTTTGTATTTTGACAGACTAAGCCCACTTTTTACATAGACTTTGTTGTTAAAGTTTTTGTTCAAAAAATGTTTAAACTATACAAAACTGGCCACGCCCCAGGGGTCATATGGTTTATATAGAATATAAAGCAAAATGACTTTAAGAATTTTCTCCTCTGAAACCGCAAGGCCCAGAGGTCTCATATCTTGTATGTAACATCCTTTAGTGGTCCTTTATGAAGTTTGTTCAAATTATGCCCCTGCGGTCAAATCTGTCCGCGCCACGGGGTCACATGTTTTATAAAGAATATATAGCAAAATGACTTTACAAATCTTCTCCTCTGAAACCACAAGGCGCAGAGGTTTCACATTTGGTATGAAACATTCTATAGTGGTCCTCTACAAAGATTGTTCAAATTATGCCCCTGGGATCAAAACTGGCCACGTCCTGGGGTTCACATGGTTTATAAAGAATATATAGCAAAATGACTTTACAAATTATCTCCACTGAAACTACAAGGCGCAGAGGTTTCATATTTGGTATGTAACATCGTATAGTAGTCCTCTACAAAGATTGTTCAAATTATGCCCCTGGGATCAAAACTGGCCACGTCCTGGGGGTCACATGTTTTATATAGAATATATAGCAAAATGACTTTAAAAATCTTCTCCTCTGAAACTGCGTGGCCCATAGGTTTTATATTTGGTATGTAACATCCTTTAGTGATCCTTAACAAATTTTGTTCTAATTATTGCCCTTGGGTCAAAAAGGGCTACGCTCCGGGGGTCAAATGGTTTTTATCGAATATATAGCAAAATGACTTAAAAAATCTTCTCCTCTGAAACCACAAGGCCCAGAGGTTTCATATTTGGTTTGTAATATCCTATAGTGGTCCTCTACAAAGATTGTTCAAATTATGCCCCTTGGGTCAAAACTAGCCACGCTCAGGGGTCACATGGTTTCTATAGAATATGTTGCAAAATGACTTTTAAAATCTTTTCCTCTGAAACCACAAGGACCAGACGTTTCATATTTGGTATGTAACATCCTATAGTGGTCCTCTACACATATTGTTCAAATGATGCCCCATGGGGTCAAAATTGGCCATGCTCCGGGGGTCAGATTATTTACATAGACCTAAATAGCAAAATGACTTTAAAAATCTTCTCCTCAGAAATCACAAGGCCCAGAAGTTTCTTATTTGGTATGTAACGTTATATAGTAGTCTTTTTCAAAGATTGTTCAAATTATGCCCATGGGGTCAAAACTGGTCACGCCCCGGGGGTCACATCGTTTATATCAACTTTAATTACAAAATATCTTTGAAAATCTTCTCTAAAACCGCAAGTCCAGAGGTTTCGTATTTGGTATGTAACATCCTCAAGTAGTCCTCTGCAAAGATTGTTCAAAAATATTCCCCGTTGGTCAAAACTGACCACACCCTATTGGTCACGTGGTGTATATAGACTTCAATAGCAAAATGACTTTAAAAATCTTCTCATCTGAAACAGCAAAGCCCACAGCTTTCCTATATTTGGTACATAACATTGCATAGTGGTCCTCTCCAAAGATTGTTCAAATTATGCACCTTGGGTCAAATCTGGTGGCACCCCGAGGGGTTACATGCTTTATATAGATTTAATAGCAAAGTTACTTTTAAAATCTTTTCCTGAAACCGCAAGGCCCAGAGGTTTTTTGAAGATTGTTAATATTATGCCCCTGGGATAAAAATAAGCCACACCTCTGGGATGCAAATTCCAATTGGGTTACAAGGTCTCGGGTGAGCGTCCTAGGGCCCTCAGGGCCCTCTTGTATTATTATTTAATGCAAGATTGGTATCATTGTACATACGGCAGACAAAGCAGCGCTTATCTGATATTGTTAGTAAATTGTTATTTTAGCAATTATTTATTTAATGAACATTAAACCGATAAAGCTAGGTTGACGTGACGAGCACAATACCACTAAGCTATTTCCTCTCCAATATTTTATAAGTAGAAAGAACTGCTTTATTGAAAACCCTGCTTTAAATATCATACATCACGTGTAGTATTTTCTACCTGGAACCCCGAAGCATGCTGTCGGAAATCACAAATGCAGGCCGAAAATATAAATAACGCATTTAATCACCGTGAAATTATTCATGTTTTGACAGTTCAGAAAAAAACGGACTATAATCTGCAAATAATATGTTCACAACATTGGAACACTGTATTATGTGAAGTTAGAATAAGACATCAAACATAGAATGGACATGATTTTTGTTATGTTTTCACATAAAACTGAGTATTTCATGTTGTTTATGTATGTTTGTTATATTATGTCAATACCCTTGGTATAAATAGCATTTTTCCATGACTTTTTCATTATAACTGACTGTGTCTTTGATCATTTTTACTGTATTTATAAATTGTGTTCATGCACGCATGGACACATTTCAATTTTTGTGTGAAAAATTTGTAAAAGCATACAAGTATACAGTTAAGTGGTAAAATCAATTTTAGTGATGCAGTTATATATGAAGGTGTCTATTGCACTAATTACTCTGCAAAATTCTTAAATTACAAATGGTAAACTGCATATAAAACATTGCTGTAATAAAACAGTTTATTCTAAGTTTGACGTCTTATTCTAACTTCACATAATAGTGTGTTATTGGGAATTAGTCTGAAAATTATCAATAGAGCTACTCACTTATAGAGAAGTTAACATTAAAAATGAACATAGAATGTATATGTACTTGAAATATATTTTCATTTCATTAATATAATAATATAATAATAAAACATTAATACTGTTGACAGTTGTACAAACATGAAACTAGGGACAAATCCCTATGAAAACATAAGCAGCTATAAATAGTGCTAAGAGATTATTTTTGAAATATTAGACATGGTGTGTTTGTGCACATCTTTTGTTTTTCAAAATATCAGTCCAAATTTTAACAAACAATAACATTTTGGGTCATCCCTCAAAATTGTTGGTTACTCTATCATTAGTGTTTTTCCATTACTGAGGCACATGATTAAGTTATCTTGGGTAAAAGTCTGTAACCTCACATTCACGTCCTCACATTCATGGCAGACTGTAAAGAAGGCAGACAATAGCTTAAGTACTGAGTTTTCAAGAGGGTCATTTCTGTATTTTTCGGTATAGCTGTCTAATATCACTTTTGACCTAGATTTCTTGCGATAGTTTTATGCAGCGGGAAAATTGAATGCCTATGAAATTGGGCAAATTTTCTAATTTAAAGGAATTCAAACTTACAACAATAGTTTGATGTCTACCAATAACTGTTGCATACTTTTGGGGATTATATTTGTTTACATAAGCGGTTAAAATAAAGTTATTAACATATCTTCGACATACACTCTAAAACTGAACATAATTATGAAAAATTTTACTCATTGAATGTAATGAACATAATGTAATAATCGTTCACAAAATGAAATAACTATTTGGTTTAGCCTAATGACACGCTTTATAAATAGCAATTCTATTCTAGTGAGTTCAACAAACTCCTGGTCATTCTAAAAATAGCGCACATTTGACAGCCAGTGTATATAGTCTGGATTGGTTGCCCTTTTGTAAATATTATGATAGAAGCTGGGTACCATACTGGCTGTGTTACATGCATCAATTAGCATCCAGAGTTTTTCGGTGTAGCTGTCTAAGATCACTTTTGACCCAGATTTTCTTGTGATAATTATGCAGCGGGAAAATTGAATGCCAATAGAATTGGTCTAATTTTCTAATTCTACGGAACACAAACATCAAACAACGGTTTAACGTATACCAATAACTGTTGCATACTTTGGGGGATTAAAAATTAACATAATTGTTTACATAAGTGGTTATAATGAAGTTATAAACATATCTTCAACATATACTCTAGAACTGAGGCTAATTATGAACGTAGTTTCTCATTGTATGCCATAAACAGAATGCTATATTCATTCACGTAACGAAATAACTATTTTGTTTAGCCTACATTTATATAAGCGGATGCTCTATAAATAGCATTGTGCAATGTTCCCATTCATAAATCTCATTCACAGTGTTGCCGTTCCATGTAGCCCATTGATTTTAGCGAGATCATCACATTCTAGGAACAGTAGTGTCATTCTAAAAAAAGCGTGCGTAGCCAGCAACCGTTATATAGCTGTGTTTATATACTCGTTCGTGCATAAATAATAGCGTTCAGAGAATCATAAACCTAAACATTTCAATAAATGGGGAATTTGTATTTATAAACTTATTGTTAATTTGAAATAAAATTGTGGTTACGATTTATTAACGATTATTTATAATTGCATCTTTCTATCAACTTCTCCAGTAGATGTTATTTAATCTATAAAAAAGATGCTACATTTTCTATAGATAACATGTTATGAAAGAAGATTCGGAATACGCAGAACTGTTATTCGCGTAGCATGAATACACAATTTGCAATGCTAATTATACACAGGAACCCCTGATATCATATTTCTACTGATATAATTAAAAATCGTCATAGTCTAATGAATTTTTATGGTTGCGTTATCAAAAATAAAGTCTTAACATTTCAAAAATCGCTGAATGTTCCCTCACTATTGCTTTTTATTGGGATACACAGTATAAATGCTTATTTTACTTCAGATCTTTATTATATTAGATAACTAACATGAATGGTATATTACCGGTACTATAAATAACTATATAATTTCGTCTGATACATTATAATTTTAATTCATTCCCGAAACTATGTTTTTACGTTGTTAATTTGTTAAATTTGCTTGACAAATTCAGATAACAATTATGTTAACCTAAATTATCAGGGGTCCAATAATTCTCCTAATATTAGTTGGGACCAAACAATCTGGGGTCTGAGAAGTCACGTAACCGATCATCTTGGCCGTCTGTTTAGGTTATTTTTAAATGACATCTCAATATTAATTTGAACGCCGATTGTCTTTTTTAAAGACATTTCTGGCCCGGCTAGTCCATTTGCACATTTGTATCCATTTTTCATCTGTGGTAATGATTTGTGACAGATGAGAATCCCCTTCCTTCTCATAGTGCGCTAAGAAGTTCATTGAAACTCGAACACACTCTTCCTTTTCCTCCGCTTTTAACAGTTTTGGAATCCAACGAGCACTGACTTTAACCATGTCCATTGAGTGTGTCAGAATTTAATGTACAACAGTATGTTGAAGATCTAGCACATCACTTATTTCCCAAGCTGTGTGTCTTCTGTCTTCAGACAACATTGCCTTCACGCAATCAATAGTCTTTTTTGTTGCAACTTTTGGTGTCCCCAATCGTTGTTTGTCTTCATAATTGCTGTCCTCATCCATAAATCGACGATGCCATTTAAACACCAAAGCCCGGGAACATTTTGCAGCCAAATTTCCTCTACTAATAAATTTCCATGTATCCGTAGGAGCAATTCGGGAATTTGCACAAAATTTAATCACACGGCTCTGCTGGGTACGAATATCCAACGTCATCGTTTTCGTAGGCTCGCGAAACACACTTGTGAAGGAGATGCTTCTGATGACGTTGCCTTAAAATCATACATATTGGCGGAGAATCAACATTTTAAGCAATGATTGAAGATTGATATCCTACTTAAAAAAGGCAAACACATTTGAAATGCTCCACAAGGCAGTAACAGTGTTGATAAAACTCATTAAATAAAGACAATTTGCAGTTCAAACTTGAACACAATGCACCATAATATTAATTACACATGTTTAGGTTGGTATTAAAAAATAAACTCTTTAACTATCATTTATTATTATTTTACAACACCAGTCTACGAACTGTTCGGACAACCCTAGTATTCTAAAATCACTGGCTGGATTTTAAAATAATTTCACAGAGTGTGACCATATGATTCATTAAACCTCAGGTGAACGACCCAGGGCCATTTTGGCCCTCTTGTTGTGATAAGACATGTCTTAACAGGCCATTACATGCAAAAAGGATTGCTGTGTTGATGCACGGTTTATCTCTGGACCCAATACTTTTAAAGAGTTTGCTTTGCACTTGTCAAACTTCAGATAAGTCAGTCGTTAGCTCGACTTTTCGAAGAAAAGGCATGCTATTTACACTCTCCCTGGCGTAGGGCGTAGGTTAAAGTTTTTTGGTAAGCTTGTTTCTCAGGAATGGCTGGAGGGATTTCATTCAAACTTAAAGCATTTAGTTCCCACATTGAAATGAACCTATAGGCCAAGTTTGGTAACTCTAGTTTGAAATTTGTCAAAATTATGGGCCTTTGTATGCTTAGAAATTTTACATATAAGCTATATGGAGAGGTTAAAGTTTTTCGGTAAGCTGGTTTCTCAGGAATGGCTTGGGGATTTTATTCAAACTTAGAACACTTATTTCTTATATTAAAAAGAACTCATATGCCAATTTTGATAACTCTAGTTTGAAATTTGTCAAAATCATAGGCCTTTTTACAGTACTTTTTTTTTTTCATATAAGCTATATGGACAGATTAAAGTTTTTTGGTAAGCTAGTTTCTCATTTTCGTTTCCACCTTCTTAACTCGAAAACAGATTAAGCTATTGTAATGAAACTTCAAACATAGATACCTTATATTGAGACCTCGCTTGGGATTGCATACGGGGTGGGTGGGGTCAAGGTCAAGGTTCCTAAAAATAGAAAAATGGTTTCCACTCAATAACTTGAACACGCATTGAGATATTTTCATGAAACTTTATGCATACATACCTTATATCAAGACCTCGCTTAAGATTGCATATGGGTTGGGTGGGGTTAAGGTTAAGGTTACTGTTACTAAAAAAGGAAAAACGGTTTCCGCTCAATAACTTCAGAATGCATTGAGATATTTTAATAAAACTTAATAGACACATTCCTTATATCAAGACCTCATTTGGGACTACATATAGGGTCATGGTCAAGGTCACTGTTACTAAAATAGAACAAGAGTGTTATGATGGCCCTAGGTCTTTTACCTGAGTTTAAGGCGTTCGAGTTTTGACCCCAGGGGCATCATTTGAACAATCTTTGTAGAGGACCATTATGCAATGTTACACACCAAATATGAAACCTCTGGGCCTTGCGGTCTCAGAGATTTTAAAAGTCATTTTGCTATTTAAGTATATATAAACCATGTGACCACCGGGGCCGCAAGGCCGGGAGGTCACATGTTTTGTATTAACTTAAATAGCAAAATGATTTTTAAATCTCCTCTGAAACCGCAAGACCCAGTGTTTTGTTAACTAAATGTTTCGAAGAAAAATTTTGGTTATTAGATTGGAATATGTCATTGGGTGGGAGGGTGAGCGGGCGGGCAGCCGGGCTTAGCACTTTTCGTTTCCGCTCTCTAACTCGAGAACAGATTAAGCTATTGTAATGCAACTTCATACATAGATACCTTATAGCGAGACCTCTCTTGGGATTGCATATGGGGTGGGTGGGATCAAGGTCAAGGTCACTGTCACTAAAAATAGAAAAACAGTTTCTGCTCAATAACATGAAGCACCTTGAGATATTTCATTGAAACTTAATACATAGATACCTTATTTCGAGACCTTGCTTGGGATTGCATATGGGGTGAGTTGGGTCAAAGTCACTTTTACTAAAAATAGAAAAACGGTTTCCACACAATAACGAGAACACATTGCAATATTTTAATGAAACTTAATACACATATTCTATCGAGACCTCACTTGGGTTTGCTTAAACCCCTGGGTAGAAAGTGGCCATGGCCTGTGGGTCACATGGTTTATATAGACTATACAAATCTTCTCCTGAAACTGCAAGGCCAGATGAGTTACAGAGTGGAAACCATATTTCTATTTTAAAAAATGGTGACCTTGTCCTGGAACACACCCTTCTAGTATGAAATCCCAAGTAAGTTTGCTATATAAGGTATCTAATTATGAAGTTTCATGACAATAGCTAAATTCTTTCTGGAGTTATTGAGCAGAGAATGTTTGTTTTATTTTAAGCTCACCTGAGCACAATGTGCTCATGGTGAGCTTTTGTGATCACCCTTTGTCCGTCGTGCATCGTCAACATTTACCTTGTGAACACTCTAGAGGCTACATTTATTGGCCAATCTTCATGAAACTTGGTCAGACAATGAGTCCCAATGATATCTTGGCCGATTTTGAAACTGGGTCATGTGGGGTCAAAAACTAGGTCACTATGTCAAATTTAAGAAAAAGCTTGTGAACACTAGAAGTCACAATTTTTTTGCCCAATCAACATGAAACTTGCTCAGAACATTTGTTCTAATGATATCTTGGCCAAGTTTGAAAATCATTCCGATGCGTTGAAAAACATGGCCGCCAGGGGGTGGGGCAGTTTTCCTTATATGGCTATAGAAAAAGCTTGTGAACACTCTTGAAGTCACAACTTTTTGCCCAATCAACATAAAACTTGCACAGAACCTTTGTTCTTATGATATCTCGGCCAAGTTCAAAAATGGTTCCGCTCTGTTCAAAAACATGTCCACCAGGGGGCAGGGCAGTTTTCCTTTTATGGCTATAGAAAAATTTCTTATTTGATATGTGACATCCTCTAGTGGTCCTCTACAAAGATTGTTCAGACTATGCCCCTAGGGTCAAAACTGGCCACGCACCGGGGTTCACATGGTTTATATCGACTTCAATAGCAAAATGACTTTAATAATCTTCTCCTCTAAAACTGCAAGGCCCAGTGGTTTCATATTTGGTATGTAACATTGTATAGTGGTCCTCTACAAAGGTTGTTCAAATGATGACCCTGGGGTCAAAACTGGCCACACCCCGGGGGTCACATGGTTTATATTGACCTGAATAGCAAAATGACTTTAAAAATCTTCGCCTCTAAAACCGCAAGGCCCAGAGGTTTCATATTTGGTATGTAACATTGTATAGTGGTCCTCTACAAAGATTGTTTAAATGATGCCCCTGGGGTCAAAACTGGCCACACCCCGGGGGTCACATGGTTTATATAGACTTGAATAGCAAAATGACTAAAAATCTCTGAAACCGCAAGGGCCAGATGTTTCCTATTTGGTGTGTAACATTGTTTAGTGGTCCTCTACAAAGATTGTTCAAATGATGCCCCTGGGGTCAAAACTGGCCACACCCAAGGGGTTACATTCTTTATATAGACTTAAAAAGCAAAATGACTTCAAAAATCTCCTCTGATACCACAAGGCCCAGAGGTTTCATATTTGGTATGTAACATTGTATAGTGGTCCTCTACAAAGATTGTTCAAATGATGCCCCTGGGATGAAAACTGGCCACACCCCGGGTGTCACATGGTTTATATAGACTTCAATAGCAAAATGATTTTAAAAATCTTCTCCTCTGAAACCGCAAGGTCCAGAGGTTTCATATTTGGTGTATAACATTCTATTGTGGTCCTCTCCAAAATTTTTCAAATGATGCACCTGGGGTCAAAACTGGCCACACTCTTGGGGTCACATGGTTTATATAGACTTGAATAGCAAAATGACTTCAAAAATATTCTCCTCTGAAACCGCAAGGCCCAGAGGTTTCATATTTGTTATGTAACATTGTATAGTGGTCCTCTACAAAGATTGTTCAAATGATGCCCCTGGAGTCAAAACTGGCCACACCCCGAGGGTCACATGGTTTATATTGACTTGAATTGCAAAATCACTTTAAAATCTTCTCCTCTGAAACCGCAAGGCCCAGAGGTTTCATATTTGGTATGTAACATTGAATAGTGGTTCTCTTCAAAGATTGTTCAAATGATGCCCTGGGGTCAACACTGGCTACACCCCGGGGTCACATGGTTGATATAGACTCGTATAGCAAAATGATTTTAAAATCTTCTCCTCTGAAACCGCAAGGCCCAGAGGTTTCATATTTGGTATGTAACATTGTATAGTGGTCCTCTGCAAAGATTGTTCAAATGATGCCCCTGGAGTCAAAACTGGCCACACCCCATGGCTCACATGGTTTATATAGACTTATTTTGCAAAATGACTTTAAAAATCTTCTTCTGAGAAACTGCAAGGCCTAGAGGTTTCATATTTGGTATGTAACATTGTATAGTGGTCCTCTAAACAAATTGTTCAAATGGTGCCCATGGGGTCAAATCTGGGCACACCCTGGGGATCACATGGTTTATATAGACTTAAATAGCAAAATGACTTTAAAAATCTTCTCTGAAACCTCAAGACCCAGAGGTTTCATATTTGGTATGTAACATTGTATAGGGTCCTCTACAAAGATTGTTCAAATGATGCCCCTGGAGTCAAAACTGGCCACACCCCGAGGGTCACATGGTTTATATTGACTTGAATTGCAAAATCACTTTAAAATCTTCTCCTCTGAAACCGCAAGGCCCAGAGGTTTCATATTTGGTATGTAACATTGAATAGTGGTTCTCTTCAAAGATTGTTCAAATGATGCCCTGGGGTCAACACTGGCTACACCCCGGGGTCACATGGTTGATATAGACTCGTATAGCAAAATGATTTTAAAATCTTCTCCTCTGAAACCGCAAGGCCCAGAGGTTTCATATTTGGTATGTAACATTGTATAGTGGTCCTCTGCAAAGATTGTTCAAATGATGCCCCTGGAGTCAAAACTGGCCACACCCCATGGCTCACATGGTTTATATAGACTTATTTTGCAAAATGACTTTAAAAATCTTCTTCTGAGAAACTGCAAGGCCTAGAGGTTTCATATTTGGTATGTAACATTGTATAGTGGTCCTCTAAACAAATTGTTCAAATGGTGCCCATGGGGTCAAATCTGGGCACACCCTGGGGATCACATGGTTTATATAGACTTAAATAGCAAAATGACTTTAAAAATCTTCTCTGAAACCTCAAGACCCAGAGGTTTCATATTTGGTATGTAACATTGTATAGGGTCCTCTACAAAGATTGTTCAAATGATGCCCCTGGCGTCAAAACTGGCCACACCCCAGGGATCACAATGTTTATATATACTTAAATAGCAAAATGCCTAATCAACATGAAACTTGCTCAGAGCATTTGTTCTTATGATATCTCAGCCAAGTTCGAAAATGGTTCCAGTGCATTAAAAAAAATGGTCACCAGGGTGATTGTGTGGGGGGTCAGTTTTCCTTATATGGCTTTAGAAAAAGCTTGTGAACACTCTAGAAGTCTTATTTTTTGCCCAATCAACATGAAATTTGCTCAGAACCTTTGTTGTGGGGGGGGGGGGCAGTTTTCCTTATATGGCTATTATGGATTCTTTTTTGGTTTGAGTAGTTAGATTTTGTGTCATGATACATGTGTGCATTATTCATATTTACATTTATTGAGCTAATGTACTCAATGCAATGACTTTGTAAATGTTTGGCATATAGATATAGTTAGATTGAGCAACTGATGATGTAATAATATGGTGTTTCCTTCATTAAATGTTATTATGGGCTATTGTACGTGGCCAAAATAGAAACCAGATGGTGTATACTTTATCAACTTCTGGAAGCGGATCAAGATACAGCATGAACAATGGTTTATTATTAAAACAAAATGATTTCATAACACAGATGAGCATTTTCATTTTCCAAGCTTGTGAACACTTCAGAAGTCTTATTTATTTCCCAATCTTCATGAAACTTGGTCAGAACATTTGTGTTACTGAAATGTCGAGCAGGTTTGAATCTGGGTCATGTGGGGTCAAAAAGTAGGTCACTAGGTCAAATTGAAGAAAAAGCTTGTTAACACTCTGGAAGTCACATTTTTTGCCCAATCTTCATGAAACTTGGTAAGGACATTTGTCCCAATGAAATTTCAGCCAATTTTGAATCTGGGTCATGTGGGGTCAAAAACTAGGTAACTAGGTCAAATTGAAGAAAAACCTTGTTTACACTAGAAGTCACTTTTTTTGCACAATCTTCATGAAACTTGATCAGAACATTTGCCCTAATAATGTCTCTACCAAGTTCAAATCTGGTTCATGTGGGGTCAAAAACTAGGTCACTAGGTTAAATTGAAGAAAAAGCTTCAATTTCAATATGTACTTCAATATTTTGAATGTATGTTGTCACTTAAGTTTTTCAAACCATGATGATTAAGGCTGCATTTCTATCAGTCTGTATCAGTATATCCAAAATCTAACACATGGAAAATTGTTTGACTAATGTCACTTAGGTGAGCGATCCAGGGCCATTTGGCCCTGTTGTTAACAGTTTTTGAGTCATATCACGTCGGTCAGTTAACCTACTCACACTTTTCCTGGGCAGGCTTAGCCGATCTATGGAATCCTTTGTACACAAATGATGAACAATAGACCATCAGTGAGAAATAGTGCTCCAATTCATAACTACATATGTCTAAATTAATGTGTTGCAAAGATAGACAGATTTCTATTTGTGTTTTTGTTGAAAGATGAACCTAATTTAAAGTAGAAGAACAAATTTAACAAATATGCCTTCTAAACGTTTCATAGGCAGTCCTGGTATGATAAAAGATGTCCATAGCACACTAATAACATTCATGGTCAATGTTCAAAATGCTCCTGGTAGGAAAATCTCAGATCTTGGGGATGATAATGTTCCATAATGTTAACCAGACGTAAAATAGGTGTGTCAACAGTGAAGGTTTCTTTTGGATTGTCCACAGCTCAGTGATCTCCACAATACCGCCCCCTCCACTCACATGGGTTATTCTCTGTCAGTCAGTGGCCTCAATAGCCTAAAGAGAAGATAATTAGATTAAAACAGTTTGCACTCATAACCTGTCGATATAGTAAGAAATCTGAACAAGAAACAAACAACAGAAGGTGTAATGTTTTCATAGAAAGTTTAACTTTAGAGCCATTTTAAAGCTGAAAATCATGCATCAAACAGACAGTATCCAAAAGATTGTAATATTTTCTTCCAGACTCAAAAGTATATAACGTCCTTAACACATGTATTAAACTTCAACCAGTTTTTTTTATTACAAATAGGGTTTGAAATAATTCCCAATTTTAAAGTATTAAATATTTTATTTATGTGTGTCCTGTCCTATGATCCATGCTTGTCAATGATTGGTACATCTATGTACTAGTAAGTTTGTACATTTTATTTTGTGCATTAATTTTCACATAGCACATTATTTCGATGTCCTGTAATAAATATGTGCTATTTTAAAAGTGTTAACAAACTAGTGTGACAACATGTGCAATTATTGTGCTTTATCTACAGAGTAGAGGAACAAAAGATTCAACATTCTGAAATAAATCTTGGTTAACATTTCTGAAACATTGTTGCAAAACACACCAATAAGGCATCTGTGATTCATCTATCGCAGTTCTTGATATTAGCCTTTTAGGGATAGGGACGTCTCCACATAACCACTCGCTAACCACCTCTGCTCACAATTAGGTCAAGTTGCAATCTTGATAATTGAGTATAAACATTTTATTTTGAGCATTAATTTCACAAAGCACATTATTTTCTTGTTCTGTTATAAATATGTGCTGTTTGGTAATAATCGTTTGGTTTTTGAAAGTGTTAACTAACTAGTGTGACATCATGGAAATTATTGTGATTTATCTACAGAGTAGAGGAACAAAAGATTCAACATTCTGAAATAAATCTTGGTTAACATTTCTGAAACATTGTTGCAAAACACACCAATAAGGCATCTGTGATTCATCTATCGCAGTTCTTGATATTAGCCTTTTAGGGATAGGGACGTCTCCACATAACCACTCGCTAACCACCTCTGCTCACAATTAGGTCAAGTTGCAATCTTGATAATTGAGTATAAACATTTTATTTTGAGCATTAATTTCACAAAGCACATTATTTTCTTGTTCTGTTATAAATATGTGCTGTTTGGTAATAATTGTTTGGTTTTTGAAAGTGTTAACTAACTAGTGTGACATCATGGAAATTATTGTGATTTATCTACAGAGTAGAGGAACAAAAGATGTTTCGACATTCTGAAATAAATCTTTGTTAACATTTCTGAAAGGTCACCAAAAAAGAATCAGTGATCCATCTATCGTAATTGACATCAGCCTTTCAGGGATAGGGACGTCTCCCCATAGACACGTGCTAACCACCTGTGCTCACAATTAGGTCAAGCTGCAATTGTGATAATTGAATATAATTAACGAAAAATAAGGCTCTAGTTGTAACAATAATAAACATATTAATACAATTTTGTACCACATTGTACAGAAATAATTACAAGCTCTATGGATTATGTCCATTTCCCAGCTAGTGCTGCTGATCACATTCAAGACGGCGTCCCGTTCTTTAGTACGAGGAAGACAGTAGTGCCGATTGATATTTCATTTCGATATGTCACAAAGTATTTTTATATAAGTGCACATATTTTTTTAAAACAGCATGCTTCAATTTGCTGTATTAACGTTACCACATTTATTTTCACGTCCTAAAAATATGCTTATATGCAAAGCCGACCGTCTAGAAATATCTTCCTTTTTTCGATAGAAAATCTACAGATTAGTTAGATTCAAGCAATGGCAAAGGAATTTCTTTTAATATATTGTATTTCCTTGATTATATATTTTTTGTTAGTACAGATCCTAGTTTTGCAGTAAAGACAGTAAATCACATTTTTCAAATTATGAAAATCTGTGCATAAGTCCCTTTTAAATAAAGCTGACAGAGTATCTATCCTATCGAATCATGGTTTAGTATAGTTTACATGGCTATGGAACTTAATGCATGCTCCGAAATAGAATGTGCCCGAATTCATGAATTTTATCAGGAATTGCACAACGATGACATTAACAGCAAAAAAGAGAAATATAATCTATTTATAAGCTATAATTTGGTGACAAAATATACCTTAAATTACAATGAAATCCATTATTTTCCCCATATACAGTCTATGTTTTCTCTTGAATAGTTTATACATCAAAATGAAAGTCAACAAGTGTCCATGCTGTTGCATCACCAGACCAAATCATACTCCCTAGTATACCAAATTAATAGGTTACACAACACTGATAGTATGATTGGTACATTAAGAGAAAATGAGTATTTATAATCATCTACTGATATAGTTTTTTCAATTGAAGCAAAATACCAATTGTACACAGAAGCCATTTTATGTAAGTTATACATCCGCATACACAAAGCAAAACATGCATCATAACTCAGTAGTAATTACAAGTAGTAATTACAGGAAAACAAGAATGAGGTAGAAGCCCACTTTATCATGGTTTATTCAATCGAAATGACGCAAGGCCAATTCGAATTAGGTCAAGCTGCATTTATTAGTAGTTTACCACGATTCCTGTTTCAGAAATAACCCTCTAACAAGATTGTTGTCTTCTGCCAGCAGTCTAAAAATCAATAATAAGCATTCTACAACAGGTTCTAAAGGATGGCTTTCACGATTTTTTATGTGTCCTCATATTATTGTCCCCATTATATATTGTTACCATTCTATTGACTTGATTTGTTTTCAGGATAAAGATTGGTGTCGAAGAAAAGAACAAATGGCATCTGAACAGCCATCTAAATGTGGTATTTATTCATTTTTATACGCTCGTTTGAAAAATAGTCGTATTATGGGAACACCTAAGGGGGCGGGCGAGCGGGTGGCGGGAGATCTTTGTCCAGAGCATAACTTTGTCCAGCATTGATGGATTTTTAAATGATTTTGCATAAGTGATAAGCATGATGAGATGAAATGTAGCACGCAAGAACCAGGTCTCTAAGTCCAAGTTAAAGGTCCCATTCAAGGTAAAAGGTCAAAAATAAGAAATCTCTCCTTACCACATTGTCTGGAGCATATCTTTGTCCAGCATGGGTGGATTTTCAAATAACTTGGCAGAAGTGATAAGCATGATGAGTTGGAGAGTTGCACACAAGAACCAGGTCCCTAGATCCAAAATCTCGGACACATTTCTAGTCAAAGGTCAAATATAAGAAATCAATCCTTACCACTTCATCTGGAGTATAACTTTGTCCAGTATGGATGGATTTTCAAATAACTTGGCAGAAGTGATGAGCATGATGAGACGGAGTGTTACACGCAAGAGCCAGGGCCCTAAATCCAAGGTTAAGGTCACAATTCACGGTCAAAGGTCAAATAACAGAAATATCTCCTTACCACTTAATCCAGGGCATATCTTTGTTCAGCATGGATGGATTTTCAAATAACTTGACAGAAGTGATAAGCATGGTGAGACCGAGTGTCACACGCAAGAACTAGGTCCAAGGTCAAGGTCATAATTCAAAGTCCAAGGTCAAATATAAGAAATCAATCCTTACCACTTTGTCCAGAGAATATCTTTGTCCAGCATGGATGTATTTTAAAAAAACTTGGCAGAAGTGATAAGCATGGTGAGATGGAGTGTCACATGCAAGAACCAGGTCCCTAGATCCAAGGTCAAGGTCACAAATCATGGTCAGAGGTCAAATATAAGAAGTCAATCCTTAATACTGTATCCGAAACATATCTTAGTCCAGCATTGTCACTCTTTAGTCCTTGAATCTTTACCCCTAAAAATGCTCCTTTGA
The DNA here is from genome assembly GCA_027627225.1 of Congeria kusceri. Taxonomy (NCBI): domain Eukaryota; kingdom Metazoa; phylum Mollusca; class Bivalvia; order Myida; family Dreissenidae; genus Congeria; species Congeria kusceri. Next base: position 19,184,913 of record CM051035.1, read on the forward strand.
CGGGCATATCTTTGTGACAATGGCACTATTGTTGTCATCTGCTATTGTAATAGTCTACAATTTTATCTAATTGTACTATTAATTTAATAACAAAATGAATGCAAACATGCTTGTTTTAATGCATCTGAAATTAAATCAGTTTATCATCACATTTTATGTGTGGAGCATCATAATAAAAGTACAGACAAAGGTTATTGACAGAAAATACAGGTAGCAGAACAACACTAAGGAGCAAAATTAGTGTCTTTAATGTCTGACTCAGCATCATGCTTAAAAAATGAGCATGATGCTCGTAAGTTCAAGCCTGATGCTCTTTAGATTGAGCACAATGCTAGTAAGATCCAGCATGATGCTCCTTCAGTAAGCATTATGCTGGGTCAGCCAATAAAGAACCCTCTTAGAACAGCCTTCTATTGAGTGTCTTGCTCAAGCATCATGCTCCAGTGAACGAGTATCATGCTCTTTAGTTGCGGTCAAATCAAAGTGCCAGATTGTTAGCTCACCTGAGCATGAAGTTCATGTTCAGGGGATCGCTATTCTGGTCAGTCACCATCCAGCGTCATTGTCCCTCACCGTCGTCGTCAACAATTTACTTAAAAAATCTCCTCTGAAACCGCTTAGTGGAAATCAACTTGGTATTCTACCAAAATACTTAAAATTATTTTGATTCGTCAAAATACAGTAGGGCCTTTTTCATTATTGAACACTTAAAAAAGCTCCTCTGTAACCTTTTGGTGGAAATTAACCAAAATGGTATGCATGTTCCGTGGGTAGTCCTCTACCAAAATACTTCAAATGAATTGATGTGTTAAAAAAACATGGCCTTTGTTCGTAATGTTACTTTCTTGAAATTTTCACCAATCTTCTCTAAAACGGAGTGTGGAATTAAATCAAACTTGGTATGAATGTTCTTTGGGTGGTCCACTACCAAAATACTTCAGATAATTTTGATTCATTAAAAAGGATGGCCGCCAGGGGCGGGGCTTTTTTCCTTATATGGCTATATTGACAAGTTTAAAAATCTCAGAAACCATTATTTTGATTTGTTGAAAAACATGGCCACCAGGGGGCGGGGCAGTTTTCCCTATATGGCTATGTTGAAAACTAAACAGAAAAATATCTTGTCCGAAACCACTGGCTTTATTTTACCGGTATTATGATTTAACAGAATGTTCTTTGGGTGACCGTCTACTAATTTTTTTCATATTATGTGATTTGTCAAAAAACATGGCCACCAGGGGGCTCAACAGTAATCCTTCTTTGACTGTATTGAAAACTTTAAAAATCTTCAGAAATGTTCCTTGGCTGACCATCTACCAAATTCCTTCAAATTATTTTTATTTATAAAAAACATGGCTGTCAGTGGTTCATTGTTATGCTAGCCTGAAAAATTTTCGGGGGAACATATAATCGCCACTTTGTCAGTCTGTCCTTCCGTCCGTCCATCCCGTTTTCTTGTCCAGAATATTTCTCTGCAACTACTGGCCAGAATTCAATGAAACTTCATGGGAAGCTTTATTACCAAGAGGAGGTGTGCACTGAACCAGGTGGTCCGCTTCAATGATTTTTTCCAGAGTTATGGGTCTTTGAAGATTTCTGAAATAAGCATTTAGTGCAGAATTCTTGTCTGGTCTGTTTCAACGCAACTACTGGTCAGAATTTAATGAAGCTTTATAGAAAGCTTCATTACCAAGAGGTGTGCACTGAAACAGGGTGTTCTGCTTCAATGATTTTTATCAGAGTTATGGGATTTTGAAGATTTTTAAAATAAGCGTTTAGTGCACAATTATTGTCTAGTCTATTTCTATGCAATTACTGGCCAGAATTCAATGAAACTGTACAGGAAGCTTCATTACCCAGAGGAGGTATGCACTGAACCAGAACGTTCCACTTCAATGATTTTTCTAAGAGTTATGGGACTTTGAAGACTTCTGAAATAAGTATTTAGTGCACAACTTTTCTTTTCCACTCTCTAACTCGAGAATGGATTAAGCTTTTGTAATGAAACTTCATACATAGATACCTTAGAGCGATACCTTGCATGGGATTGCATATGGGGTGGCTGCGTTACAACGAACAAATTTTCCTGTCCCATCATAAGGTTTGTATTGAAATGTTAACGGGATACTACAAATCATATTGGCAAGGAGACGTTTCACACCTTCTCAACGAAGTTTTCACACCTCTGCCCATTCAGACACCTAGCCTGTTTGTTTGCACCGTGGACAAAGATAGCTGTTGACAAATTTAATAACCATTTTAAGCCACTTTTAATGATGCAGTGTGAGATTTTTGCATTTGTCTAAATGACTTTTTTGTATGTCATTGCGAATTTGATTACTGTGCATGGAATGATTTCTTATTATTTTTTTTTTATAATGCGATACATATACAATTGTAATTTCAACTGCAATTACTTTAGTAAGTGTGTTAATGCTCATTAACGCAACGACATCACGCAAATTAAACATTATGTAAGAAAAAATACGTTAATACCGTAATTTCCCAAAGATGCGATACTACGAAAAACGCGATACTACGAACAAATCAGGGTCTCTCGTGACTATTCGTAGTATCGCGTTTCGACTGAAGAGGTGTATTATTTTCATTGTATGCATATAACAATTTACAGATATAAAAAGCTAATTTTCAGATAGTTGTTTCATTTTCGTCTGCCATTAATCTATAAACATTAGACAGAGTTGCTCTTCCATGATACCAACTATCAAGATAATCTGTTCACAGTTACACAAATTTAGGGCATAGAAAACGGACATGGAATTCACATTCTATTACAGATATATTACATATATCAAGGCAATACAGACATAACCTATTTTCTCTTTGTATATTATTGTGTCTGCCAGTTTCTATTGGAAATTTATGACTTGAACAGTGGAACTTTGATAATGCAATTTTATGTGTTTTTGACATTTCAATATTCAAATATCTTTCAGTGTTTAATAATGTTTTAAAATATTTATAATGGTGACATCTCGCAAAGTCATTTACGTTTTGATGCCATTCTTGGTTTTTAATATCTGATAATCTTTGTATAAAACTTGTAATGAAAATATTAATGTTTCCAATTTCCTGGGTGATTCAAGCAAAGCCAAAACCATATGTAAACAATGTGTTTTTAACTTTTGTTGCCCAACATACTCTGCCAGCATCATCTAAACATTTAAGTATTTTATAAAAAATTAGGATATCTTTTATTTGGCATTGACAATAACTTACACCAGTATTTTATACATTGGGTAGAAAAGGTAACACATAACGGTAATCGTCACCTAAAACAATGCAATTATTTATAGAATTATTAACCATTATGTGTTTACGACAAAACATAGTTTGTACACTTTCAATACGTTCAGTGTATGTGTGTCCCCAGATTCCAGATCCATAACATAAAATAGGTTTTACCATGGAGTCAAATAGATGAAATAAGTCATTGGTTAGAAAATGGCCAAAAGGCCTTTGGTAATTAAGAATATAAAAAATCGCTTTCTTAGCTTGTGCCGCTAATTTTTGGAGCGCAGACGACCATGATAATTGAGGAGTAAATAATAACCCCATATATTTGTATACATTTGTTATATTTATTCGTTTTCCTCTAAAGGTCCAAATGTCATTTTTTCTAAGTGGTCCGCCATTTCTAAAAACTATTATTTCTATTTTGTTTATATTTACTTCCATTCCTGTCTCAGTACAAAATCTATCTATAAAATTTAACTGCTGCTGGAGTTTAAATACAGTTTCTGCGCAATTTGCAACATCATCTGCGAACAGCATTACATGTTATATCAGGTATATCATTAGAAACAAATATGCCAGATCCACAATGTTCTAGTAAAAGAATAACTAGTTCATTTATAAATAGAGAAAAAAGGGTAAAACTTGTTATGTCCCCCTGTCTGGTCCCAACATTACATGTGAAATAGCTCGTTAAACCATTTTCAGTCTTAACACATGATTTTAAGTTTGCATTCATTCTGATTAGGATACATAATATATTATTATGTATACCAATTTGCTCAAGACATAAAATCAGCTTACAATGATCTACCTTATCAAATGCTTTTTTAAAATAGACATATAAAACAATAAAAACGTCCGCCTCTTTTTGAAAGGTACTTTTGTATAAAGCTTGTAATGAAAATTAATTATCAACAGTTGAATAGCCACGCCTAAACCCTGCCTGAGCTTCATCAATTTTATTATTTATTTCTGCCCATTTGTAAATGCGATTATTTAAAATCCGTGCAAAATGTTTATACATAACTGTAATTATACATATGCCTCGATAATTATTAGTTTCATATTTTTAGCCAGATTTGTGAACGGGGCTAATAATACTTTTGCACCAGCATTCCGGGACGTGACCCATTTGCAATACAACGTTAAAAATATTACTCAAAATTGGTACTACGGAAGACTCTGCATGTTTATAAAACTCACTTCCTATTCCGTCAGCACCGCAACTTTTTCCATTTGTAAGACATTTAATAGATATGTCAACTTCATTTTAACTTATTTCTCTGTTAAGTATGTCATTATGATCATATTCAGAGTTGTTATTTAAAGTTATCAATAAACTATCCATATCGTCAGCATTACTGTCAAACATCCAAGGCACAAAAATATTCCAACCATGTTTTGTCATTTATAATTGTACACGTCTTATTAGTGCTAGCATATGCTGAGGATTTTAACAATTTCCAGACCAATTTGGGATTTTTTCTCGAATTTACTAATTTAACACGATTTTCATATTGATATGTTAATTTCTTAGCATGACATTTGCTCTTAAATCTGTTTTTTCATTTCTTTATACATTTCAAAATCATTGGTATCATTTGATGAACGAAACTTATTTAGGGCTGAATATTTCTTCAACTTTAAATTCTCACATTCTTCATCCCACCATGGGGTATTTACACAATATCTAAATACACAATACACAATATCTAAACTTACATATATACGTTATATCAAGACCTCGCTTGGGATTGCATATGGGGTGGGTGGGGTCAAGGTCACCATTACTAAAAATAGAAAAACGGTTTCGGCTCAATAACTTGAGAATGCATCGAGATATGTTAATGAAACTTCATACATTGATACCTTATAGGCCTCACTTGGGATTGCATATGGGGTGGGTAGGGTCAAGGTCACTGTTACTTAAAATAGAAAAATGGTTTCTGCTCAATAACATTGGAACGCATTGAGACATTTTCATGAAACTTCATATGTAGACACCTTATATCAAGACCTCGCTTGGGATTGCTGATTAGGTGGGTGGGGTCAAGGTCACCATTGCTAAACAATAGAAAAACAGTTTGGGCTCAATAACTTGAGAACGCATTGAGATATTTTAATGAAACTTCATATGTAGACACGTTATATTGAGACCTCGCTTGGGATTGCACATGGGGTGGGTGGGGTCAAAGTCAAGGTCACCATTAGTAAAATTAGACAAACGGTTTCTATTGAAGAATGAATTGAGATATTTTAATGAAACTTCATACATAGATACCTTTTTTTTTAAATTCATTTTTCAACATACATCTCCATTACACAATGTTAATATATAAAAGTACAAGTTATACATACATCTCCATTACACAAAGTTAATATATAAAAGTACAAGTTATGCATATATACAATATTAATACACTAAAATCAGTATTTATAATACATTCATTTATGTGTATTTTGCATAATAAATTATTTCTAGAAAATATTTGTTTCAATTTTTAGTTTTGAGATGATGTTGGATATAAAAAGTGATATACAAAAAAAAACTAAAAAGGAAAGAGGATAATAAAAAGTCAAGGTGTTCCCTTTAATAGACATGAGGTGCTTGTTTTCAAAAACTGGAAGACTGCTATGGGAAGGCACATGTGTTGGCACAAATACACAACAGCTTCCCTAAGGTATGGGGAAAAAAAATAATAAAGAAAAAAGAAAATAACAATCCTATGAAAAGAGGGGGGGGGGGGGGAAAGACAGAATAGGCAAGATTCACTTCAAAGTATTAGGATGTGCAAATTTTTGCCATTTCTTAAAATGCAGATCAGTTTTATTTTTTTCAAAAGCGATCTGCTCTTCTAAATGTATTTTCATTCTGAGAACGTTTTTGAAAGTCTCGATATTTGGATTTTCGGCTCTTGATTTAATGCTAAATATATATGACTTCATCAGAATGAGTATATAGTTTATAACTGAATTATTAGCGCCACCTTTTTGTGTTCCAAGGATAATATCTTTTACATTAAGATCAATATGTAATTCTTTACAGCTTAAATAAATTGTGAGGTCCCGCCAGATGGGTTGTACAATATTACATTCAAATAAAACATGTGTAATAGTTTCTTTATAACTTGCACAATATGTACAAAGGTTAGAAGCTGCTAGCTTACATTTATTCAGGTATGCATTAGTGGGTAATATACATCTAGACCGCGCTTGGGATTGCCTATGGGGTGAGTGGGGTCAAGGTCACCATTACTAAAAACAGACAAACAGTTTACGCTCAATAGCTTGAAAAGACATTGAGATTTTTAATGAAACTTAATAAATAGATACCTTATATCGAGACCTCGCTTGGGATTGCATATGGGGCTTTTGGGTTCAAGGTCAAATTCACCAATACTAAAAATTTGATGTGCTGACTTAAATGCATTTCATTGGAAAAATTTGGTTTTCGTGGAATGTTTATGTTTCTTGTTTTAGACAAAAAATGCCAGTAACTCTGACAAGCACAAGAAAAGTTTAGCGCGCTGTCGTCCGACAGCTCTTGTTTTTTTAGGACTAAAACTGTTTTGTGATAACTCTACTTACTTCTCAGTATAAGAGAATACATCAGCATGAAGTGCAATATAAGAGATCAATTCTCCTGTTGCAAAATAATTTGTATGTATACAGACAAGGCGGCACACATGTCTAGTTTTAAGATGATATATTTCTTGTTATATCTTAGTACGTTTATTGATAAATAGTATTTAATAGACCAGTCCACTGATAGCAAAGAATTGTTTCGTGGTTCTGATTGGCCGTGTGATCAGTGATCTCCTCTGTTCCACGATATTGAAAGCAGTGAAGCAGGGGAGGTAACTGTGCAATTGCCATGTCAAAAGCGATACTTGCTTTCGATTTGCAATACTTAAGACTCCGGCTATTACAGCAGTCTAAAAAGCATTTTATACCAAATAATTTCACTTCAGCACAGATTCAGCAAATGTGATATGTTTCTTACTAATAACGTGCCTTTAATGAAACTTTCTGAAATTTTTGTTAGAAGTCCTATCAGCCATACTTTATATATTTTGCAAGGAACAACTAAAGCTTTATATACTGAAGCTCTTCTAAAAGAATGTGCCTTGAATTTATTTATTAGTATCTATGCCAGACAAATCCAAGACTAACCATCTAGCAACTGTACTATATAGTGGAAACAGGTTTAAATGTCACATGTGTTATATATGAAATAAGCACGTTTCTGGACATCCTGTGATAGTCTCTGTTCCGTTTAAATAGCACAATAACATATGCATAGCAAATAATTTTTCTTCTTTAAAGTTTTTTATTTTGTAAGTATACGAATGTCCAATTCTGAGGTTTTCAGCATCAATGGAAAACCAATTACAATACATTGCTTCTCCTTTAACATATACCGGTAGTCAAATAGCCATGGCAACTAAAGTTTGTGCCCTCGGGGCTGCTGCCAAGGCAATTAAAGCAACAACTTTAACAGTTAACAACATCAAAGGTAAACTTTCCAAAAGAAATAATGATGCTAAATATTTCAAAACAAATGTAACATCCCAAGTAAAAGTATACCTGGGTTTACTCTGGTGGCTTTGCATGAAAACACCTTTCATAAACCTGGTAATCAAATTACAATTAGTACACCATGTATTTCCCATCAAAGGTAATGTGTGTAACCACATTGCCTTATGCATATTTATCACTGAATATGATTTTCCTATCTGGAATAAATAACACAAATATGTCAACAGTTATTTGAGTCATCTTAAAGGGATTTCCAAACCTGAAACTGCTCCAAGCAACCAATGTTTCCAAGCATACTTGTACTGTTTTCTTGTTCCTTTTGACCAGGATGAACGGATTATTTCTGCAGCTGCTGACAGAATTTCTCTTAATGACATCTGCTATGATATCACTGCAGTGAACATCTTCATCATTTTGCAGAGCTGGTGATGTTTGCTGCTGCATGAAAGAAATAACAAGTCTTTATGTCTAGGCAATCTAACAGGAATATGGACAGACATTGAAAAAGAACTGGAAACGTAGACTGTGCAATCCAGTATGGAAAGATTAAAATTGCCGTTTCAACTCTATCTTGCTTTGTTTTACTTAACACCTTTGCTATCAGATTAAATGGAAGAATTATGTATGTTTCAAATTCTTTCAAATTTAATGAAAAAGCATCATTATGAAAAGAACCCGGTTCTGGGTACCATGATACAAACTGATCAATTTGTTTATTTAATCTTGAAGCAAATAAATCAATGTTTGGAAAAAATAATTGTTTACATATTCTGTGAAAGATATCAGCCTTAATTGTCGATTCTGTATTGTCAGAAAAAATTCTAGAATAATAATCAGCAGTATGACTTGAACCTGGTATGTAAATTGCTGAAACAAATGTATTTATTTGCCAACACCATTGCCAAATATCTCCAGACAATTTAACCATACTTAATGATTCCCCCATGTAATTAATATATGTAATAAACAGCACCATTGTCTGACTGAACTTGAATGTGAACTCCACTTTCTCTGTTATAAAAAGATTGTAGGGCATAATAAATTGCCAATAGTTCAAGATAATTGATGTTATGACTCGTACATATTTCATATTCCATTGGCATGGCAACCTTTGTTTAATTAAACAGCGTCCCAACCTAAAAGGCTTGCATCAGTTATACAGGTAAATTTTACTTTCCATGGTTTTATATGTTTTCTTCTTGTCTGCATTAGATTGTCTTGCCACCATTTAAGTTCCACCAGGACTTTCCGCTTCAATGATTTTTCTCAGAGTTATGGGGCTTTAAACATTTCTGACATCACAGCAACTAATGGCCAGATTTCAAAGTTCATGGGATGCTTCATTGTTGAAAACTTGCACAGTTTGTGTATGACCATAAATTCTCGGATGGAATTGTTATTGGGTCAGATCACACTAGAAACTGTAGTGTTATTACCCCTTTTTCATTAAAAAATAGAGCAAAAATGCCTTTTTCCAAAATATAGACTGTATTTTCCATCTAATCTTAACAAAATTTTCACAGTTCATGTATGACCATCAGTTCTCAGCTGCCAAAAATGGGCCAGATCGTGTTTCAAACACCAGAGTTACTGGCCTTTGTTTGTACAAAAATATGCAAAAATGGACATTATTCAGGATAGAGGCTTCATTTTTCATCTTCACTTCAATTGTGCACAGTTTGTCTATAAACATAAGACTACAGGTGAAGCCGAATATTAGCATGATCGGGCCAGAAACACCGGAGTTATTACCCCTTGTGTTTGGAAAACAACAAGAACAAGTTATCAATGATCATTTTCTTTAATTTTAATTATTCAAGATAATGTATGTGCTCATGGTGAGCTTTTATGATCGCCTTTTATCTGTCATGCGTTGTGTGTCAACATTTCATTCAAACAACATCTCCTCCTAAACCAATTGGCAGATTTTTAAGGAACCTTACAGGAATAATCCTTGGGTCACTCTCTTTCAAAATAGTTTAGATTGTTCTGGTCCAATGCATATGTAGGTCACTGGAACTAAAATAGATTTAAACAGTGAAAACATTAACAAATTTCTCTGAAACTGAATAGCTGAGAGCTTTCATATTTGGTATGTGACATCCTCTTGTGGTCCTCTTCATAGAATGTTTAGATGTTGCCCCTGAGGTTAAAAGTGGCTATGCCCTGTGATTCACATGGTTCATATAGACTTAAATAGCAAAATGACTTTAACAAATCTTATCTTCTGAAACTGCAAGGCCCAGAGGTTTTGTATTCGTATGTAACATTCCAAAATGTTTCTCTACAAGGATTGTTCAAATTATGCCCCTGGGTTAAAAGTGACTATGCCCTGGGAGTCACATGGTTTGTATAGACTTAAATAGCAAAATAACTTTAAAAATCTTCGCCACTGAAACTGCAAGGCCCAGAGTTATCTTATTTGGTAGGTAACATCCTATAGTGGTAGTCTACAAAGATTGTTGAAATAATGCCTCTGGGTAAAAAGAAACCATGCACCAGGGTCACATGTTTTCTACAGACTTTTATGTAAAGTGGACATTTACAAATCTTTTCCTCTGAAACAGCAAGGGCGAGAGAATTGAATTCGTATTTAGTATGTAACATTGTATTGTAGTCCTCTACCTGGGGATCATATGGTTTCAATAGACATATGATAAGTGGGCTTTAAATAGATTCTCCTCTAAAACCGCAAGGCCCAGAGTTTTCATATTTGGCATGAAACATTGTATAGTGGTCCTCTACAAAGATTGTTCAAATTATGCCTCTGGGGTAAAAAGAAGCCAAAACCACATGATTTCTATATACTTATATGGCAAGTGAAATCTTCTAATATGTTACTGCAAAGCCAGAGGCCTCATACTTGGCATGTAACATGGTATATTGGTCCTCCACAAAGATTGTTTACTTTATGCCCCTGGGGTCAAAACTGGCAACGCCCCGGGGGTCACATGGTTTGTATAGACTTAAATAGCAAAATGACATGAACAATCTTTTCCTTTTAAACCACAAGGCTCAGGTCTTCATAATTAAGTGAGCTGTATAGGGCTATCTGGCCCTCTTGTTTTATTTGTAAAAAAATATGGCCATTAAGGTGTGAGGTGACTTTCTTTGATGTAGGATGTGACAATGTGATACTGCTTACACTCAGGGAGTGGCCCAGGGCTTGACCGGCTTGACCCTCTTCCAAATTCCTTGAACTCATTTTGATTTGTAAAAAACATGGCCACCAGAGGGTGGGGCTGTTATCCCTATATGGCTATATTGAAAACTTTGCAAATCTTCTCTGAAACCCCGTGATGAAATTTGATATAATTTGACAGAAATGTTCCTTGTGCGACTACCAAATGACTTCAAATCATTTTGATGGGTAAAAAAAACCTGTCCAACAGAGGGGCAAGGCAGTTTTTGCTGAAATAGGCTTCATTGAAAATTTTGAAAATATCCTTGACTGAAACCAATTGCAGAATTTCAAATTTTATTGCACAGAAACGTTCCTTTCGTGACCCTCTACCGAATGCTTTCAAAATATTCTAATTCGTTATCAAACATGGCCCCCAGGGTGCGAGGCAGTTCCTTTTATGGCTATATTGAACAACTATGAAAATCTTCTCTCAAACATTATAAAGGATTTTTAAATACTTTCACAGAAATGTTCCTTCGGTGACCCACAACAACTTTCATTGAATTTTTTTTTTTAATTTAATGGATGGCTAGAAAAGCTAGGCAGTTTTCCGTATACTGCTATATTGAAAATTTATCATCATCTTGCCTGGAACCACTTGGATTTGGCAATATTTTCACTGAAATAAAATGAAAACATGGTCACCAGGTGGCTGTCCTTATTAGGCTACAGGTATATTGAAAACTTTAAAGCATTTCTTCTCAGAAACCTCTGACTGGATTTCAAAATAATTGCACAGAAATGTTCCTTGGGTGACTACCAAATTCAGATTATTTTGATTTGTCAAAAGACATTGTTTTCTGTCATTGTCAACATTTTTCTCATCTCTTAACAGGCTTAAATTTGTACAAGCCACTATGATTCAATAAACACAGGTGAGCGACCTAGGGCCAGCTTGGCCCTCTTGTCTTATATTTCAGCACACTCATAGATGGGGAAGACACATTGTGATTGCAGACTCGCCAGGCTACTTTGACGCAGAAAAGGATAATGCTCAAGTTGAAAAACAGATATTGCAATCAATTGTTGCCACATTGCCAGGCTTCAATGCAATCCTGTTTGTTATCAAATCAGAACGCATTACTGAAGAAGTTAAAACGACAATTAAACTTATGATGGAAAGTTTTGGAGAAAGAGCTGCTGATTTTGCATTTGTTGTGCTCACCGACATCAAAAATGAACAGGAAAAAGATGCGTACATATCTTCGCCTGACCTAGAATTAGAAAAAATAATAAATGTATGCCAAGGCAGGGTTTTATTCATTGATAACACAGCTAGTTCCACAGAGCTGGAAGCTATGGTTGAAAACATAATTGAAGCTGTTGCAAACAAGGCAGGGTTAAACTATTATCAACATATATGGTTCACTCTGGTTGCACATGCTATGAGACATTTTGGAATGACGAATGAACAGATGCCGATAAAAGAATAGAAACTTTACAAGATGAAATCTTTATGGACAAACTTTTGAGGTTCATTTCACAATTGGTACCTTTTGTTAATCTTTTTAGAACATTCAGTAAGTTTTTGTCAGACTTTTGGAAGCACTAAAGAAAGAGAAACGCCACTGACATGTCATCAGTATGTGACAAAATTATGCAATTAAGACGATTTGTATGACAATTGGCATAAAAAAATTTTAACCTAGTACTTATATTGTGGTCATACATTTATTTTAACAGTAATTATTCTACTGTCACCATGCTGTTTGATACTCTTAGTTTGTAATTGAATGCTCTATTTTAATATTGCTGTACGTCTTTATTTTTATGCTTCCAGGAATTTTTTGGACTGTCCATCCCACTTATCTTGTCAGGAGTATTTTTTAGCAACTACTGGTCAAAATTCAATGAAACTATAGGAAGCTCCATTACCAAGAGGAGGTGTGCATTGAATCAGGACATTCCGCTTCAATGATTTTTCTCAGAGTTATGAGACTGAAGATTTCTGCAAAAAGTATGTAGTGCACAATTCTTGTCCAGTTTATTTATACACAAGTACTGGCCAGAATTCAATGAAACTTCATGAGAAGCTTCATTACTAAAAGGAGGCACGCAATGAACCAGGACATTCCACTTCAAAGAGTTATTAAACTTCGAAATTTCTGAAATTAGAATGTAATGCATGATTCTTGTCTGGGCTATTTTTCTGAAACTGCTGGCCAGAACACACTGAAACTTATTGCGATGCTTCATTATCAAAAGGAGGTGTGCACAGTACCAGGACGTCCCCTTTCACTGATTTTCCTTGGAGCTTTGAATGTTGCTGAAATGAGTGTATAGTGTGCACTTCTTGTCTGGACTGTTTCTCAGCAACTAGTAGCCAGAATTCAATGAAACTTAATGGGAAGCTTCATTACCAAGAGGTGGTGTTCACTGTACCAGGATGCACAGCTTCAGTGATTGTTCTCAGATTTATGGGGTTATAGTGGTCCTCTACACAAATTGTTCAAATGATGCCCCTGGTCAAAACTGGCCACGCTCCAGGGGGGGGGGGTTCAAATGGTTTATATAGATCTGCAAGGCCCAGATTTTTATACTCAGGTTAGTGGCTTAGTGCCATTTGGGCCTCTTATTATAGGCCATTATGATGTAAGGCATCATAATGTCTGGCATCATAAACTCATCGTAAGGCATCATAAACTCCGGTGAGCGACCTATGGCCATCATGGCCCTCTTGTCCTTATATTTCTATATTGAAAACTTAAAAAATCTCCATGTCTGAAACCACTGGCTGGATTTGAAAATAGTTTTCACAGAAATGTTCCTTGGATGACCCTCTACCAAATTCAAAAATGGCCGCAAGGGTGTGGAGTGAAACCCTTGGCTGGATTTGGAAATAGTTTTCACAGGAATGTTCTTTGGGTGACTCTCTTCCAGATTCCTTCAGATCATTTTGTTTCGTAAAAAAACATGGCCCCCTGGGAGCTGGGCAGTTTTCCTTATATGGCTTTATTGAAAACTTTGAAAATCTCCTTGTCTGAAACCGCTGGCTGGATTTGAAAATAAGTTCCTTGGGTGACCTTCTGCCAAATTCATTCAAATCACTTCCACATACTTATTCATGTTGTTGTTCAACGCCAATTACTGTAAATGATTGAGGTGGCGAGAGTATTTGCTCCATAACAGTGACAACTCTAGCTAGATTCAGGTGAGCGACCCAGGGCCATCTTGGCCCTTTTGTATGTTAACTTAAATAGCAAAATGATTTTGAAAATCTCTGAAGGCCCAGAGGTTTTGTATTTGGGATGTTACATTTGTATAGTGCTCCTCTACAAAGATTGTTCAAATTATGCCCCTGGGGTCAAAACTGGCCTCATCCTTCCTTGGGGTCACATAGTTTATATAGACTTAAATAGTAAATGGTAAAAAATGGTCACATGGTTTATGTAGACTTAAGCAATATTACTAAAAATCTAAACAGGAAGGCCCTAGAGGTTTTGTTTTTGGTATGTAACATGGTATCATGGTCCACTACAAAGATTGTTAAAATTATGCCCCTGGGATAAAAAGTGGCCACGCCCTGGAAGTCCCATGGTTTATATAGAGTTAAATGGCAAATCGACTAAAAAAATCTTCTCTGAAACTGAAACGCCCAGAGATTTAATATTTGGCATGTAACATTGTATAGTGATCATCTACACAGATTGCTCAACTTATGCTCCAGGGTAAAAAGTAGCCACACCCCGGGCCTCACACAGCTTCTATAGACTTGTATGGTGTAGCATACCGCCATATTTGGTATACTATAGTTCTATTCTGTTCGGGATGGCATCAAGGCAACTACGAATTATTCCAAAACAACCGGTTTCTGTTTCAACATATATTTAATCGTTGCATAAATTTGAGCATCATGCACGTATGCAGCAATTTACTATCATGTATAAATGAATAGTTGAAATAGCGCTGATAAACTTTTGAGCTCTCTGGATTGCATATAACTCATTTCGGTAGAGCTTAAGAAGCTTACTGTAAGATCTATACTGTGTTAATTTTGATTAAAGATTAAGCTTACCATCTTGGGAATGTTGTATGAAGATCTAATAATATGATCTAAACTATGGATCGACTTAGTAATTGTAAAGATTGGAACTAGGTGATCTTGAAAGATCTGACTTTGGTGATCATGAAAGATCTGACTTTGGTGATCATGAAAGATGCCGAATGTTTGTTTATCTGCGCTATTTATACCTGTCGCGCAGCAACTTAGGATTAGGATTATGAGCACCAACCAATCAAAATGACTTAGGAATTTCCTCAGCCAATCAAAATGACTTCGGATTTACAACAACCAATCAAATGCATTTAGGAATCCTAATCCTAAAACTAGTTCTGCAGCGCCAAACATTTAACGATAAAATTCATATTTTACACTAGTTAACAATAACAATTTATGTTCACATATATATAAACAAAAGACTTTGCATTAAACAATAGACAAATATACTACTGTCTGACCTAAACAAATTTGCAGTTATAACAGAGAAGAAATATTTCTTGAACCAAATATCCGAAAACATGCCACAGCTAAAAAGTTCCTTTGGAATGGCACAATTTACGAAAATAACAATAATAGTAAACAGTTAACAACAACGAATAGTGTCTTAGAGTAAAATGTCAGCATATTATTATAAATATGCCATGTTAAATCGCGTGGATAATAATATAAACAATAAAATCGCTCCAAGATGACGATAAGACTAGCATCATTGCCGACAGACAATGACAGTAAGTTTTGGAATTGAAGATATGTTCATTTCATTATAGTATACATGCCCAAATAATTAATTTCAGTTCATATGTGATAACATACTAACAGCTGTTTTAATGAAAGAGTGAGATGGATGAATGATTTTACAATAAACAAATAATAATTGTTCACTTTATGAACTTGACAATAATAAACATGGTAATGCATAGTTACTGCATACTCCAGGGCCTTACAATGGCAAGTGCATATTTAAAATGTCCTCTGAAACTGCAAGGCCCAGAGGTTTAATATTTGGCATATAATATCGCTAACATGGTATAGTGGTCATTTACAAAAAAAAATTCAGATTATGCCCCAGAGGTAAAAAGAAGCCAGGTCCCAGGTGCCAAATGGTTTATATAGACTTGAATAGCAAAATGACTTTAAACATCTCTGAAACTGCGAGGTACAGATCAAAATGCTTTTGATTCTTGGATTAAGTTTAAACTTTTACACAATGTTAACCTTAATAAAATCTGGATTAAATGGTAATATTAGTGAGGTTGGCTGAGCAACTAGGTTACATGGTGAAATAAAGCAAAATTAATATTTTACCCTTCATGGACAACATTTATCATCAGATCAGGTTCACAGTTGGCCAGAATGTTGTCCTCCATGAACACTAGGCTGTGGTAAAATATGGTTTAACTGAGATCAAACCTAGGTCACTAGGTCTATTAACATAATTGCATGTTTTCTCGACTTTTTAGCTCACCTGAGCACAATGTGCTTATGGTGAGCTTTTATGATGGCCTTTTTGTGCGTCTTTCATCGTTTGTCATCAACATTTACCTTTGAACACTCTTTATACCACATTTATTGCCCACTCTTCATGAAATTTGCCAAGAACATGTGTTCCAGTATCTCAAACCTGTTCAAAACTGGGTCATGTGGTGTCAAAAACTAAGTCACTTGGGCAAATTGATGAAAAAGCTTGTGAATACTCTAGAGGCCACATTTTTATTTTCATTTATGGTGGGGGCATATGGTGTTTACCCTGTCCCTGTATGTATGTGTGAACAAATGTATGTGTGTTTGGATTCTTGTCTGGTCAATTCAAATGGACAATTATCCTTTTGCAAATAATTTGTATGCACTTACAAAGCGGCGCCATGTAGAACAAGCTGCATAGGTGGGGGCATCCGTGACTGGGGACACATTTCTAGTTTGCCCAATCAACTTAGGACTTGCTCAGAATATTTTTTCTTGTGATAAAAAATCTTGGTCAAGGACAAAACTGGGTCATGTGGAGTCAAAAACTAGGTCACCAGGGCAAATTAAAGAAAAAGCCAGTGAACACTCTAGAAACCACATTTGTTGCCCAATCAACATAAAACTTGCTTAAACCTCAGTTCAGTGACTTGGGGCCCTACAGCCCTCTTGTTTGCGAAAACTACACAACAAAGAAAAGGGTTTTAAAAGTAATGTTTACAATTTGTAGTAACATATAGAAAATGCTAGGTATTGATATCAATGTTTTAAAATGCTAAATGATTGCTTAATTGAAGATATGTTCATTTCATTATAGTATACATGCCCAAATAATTAATTTCAGTTCATATGTGATAACATACTAACAGCTGTTTTAATGAAAGAGTGAGATGGATGAATGATTTTACAATAAACAAATAATTGTTCACTTTATGAACTTGACAATAATAAACATGGTAATGCATAGTTACTGCATACTCCAGGGCCTTACAATGGCAAGTGCATATTTAAAATGTCCTCTGAAACTGCAAGGCCCAGAGGTTTAATATTTGGCATATAATATCGCTAACATGGTATAGTGGTCATTTACAAAAAAAAATTCAGATTATGCCCCAGAGGTAAAAAGAAGCCAGGTCCCAGGTGCCAAATGGTTTATATAGACTTGAATAGCAAAATGACTTTAAACATCTCTGAAACTGCGAGGTACAGATCAAAATGCTTTTGATTCTTGGATTAAGTTTAAACTTTTACACAATGTTAACCTTAATAAAATCTGGATTAAATGGTAATATTAGTCAGGTTGGCTGAGCAACTAGGTTACATGGTGAAATAAAGCAAAATTAATATTTTACCCTTCATGGACAACATTTATCATCAGATCAGGTTCACAGTTGGCCAGAATGTTGTCCTCCATGAACACTAGGCTGTGGTAAAATATGGTTTAACTGAGATCAAACCTAGGTCACTAGGTCTATTAACATAATTGCATGTTTTCTCGACTTTTTAGCTCACCTGAGCACAATGTGCTTATGGTGAGCTTTTATGATGGCCTTTTTGTGCGTCTTTCATCGTTTGTCATCAACATTTACCTTTGAACACTCTTTATACCACATTTATTGCCCACTCTTCATGAAATTTGCCAAGAACATGTGTTCCAGTATCTCAAACCTGTTCAAAACTGGGTCATGTGGTGTCAAAAACTAAGTCACTTGGGCAAATTGATGAAAAAGCTTGTGAATACTCTAGAGGCCACATTTTTATTTTCATTTATGGTGGGGGCATATGGTGTTTACCCTGTCCCTGTATGTATGTGTGAACAAATGTATGTGTGTTTGGATTCTTGTCTGGTCAATAACTTTGTCCAATATTGGAGTATTTTCAAATAATTGAAATGTTAAGCATTATGGGACGGTATGTCACGCACAAGAACCGGGCTCCTAGGTCCAGTGTCAATGTCACACGTAAAGGTCAAGGTCAAGTATAAGAATTTAAGCCACAGACCCTGTCCGGAGCATAATTTTGTCCAGCGGGGAAAGATTTTCAAATAACTTAGCAAAAATGCTCAGGGTGGTGAGATGGTGTGTCGCGCACAACAACCAGGTCCTTAGGTCCAAGGTCAAGGTCACATTTAAAGGTCAAAGGTCAAACATAAGAATTAAAGCCATAGACCCTGACAAAAGCATAATGATTTCCAGCAGGGAAGGAATTTCAAATAACTTGGCATAAGTGATAAGCATTATGAGGCAGTGTGCAAGAACCAGGTGCCTTAGTACAAGGTCTAAGGTCAAGTATATGTATATACATGTATGTTAAGATTCTTGACTAGGCAATAACTTTGTCCAGCATTGAAGGATTTTCAAGAACTAGGTCCAAGGTCAAGGTCACACTTAAAGGTCAAAGATCAAATATGAGAATACCATGGACTCTGTCCGGAGGATGATTTTGTCCAGCACAGAAGGATTTTCAAATTACTTAACTGAAATGAAAAGCATTCTGAGACGGCAGTAATGAAGTCTGTTGGTCCAAGCTCAAGATCACACTTTAATTAAAGGTCATTAGGTCAAATATAAGAATTTAAGCCATTGAATTTGACCTATGTATAATTTTGTCCAGCATGAAAGAATTTTCAAATTACTTGGCAGAAGTAATAAGCATTATGAGACGTCATGTGGCATGGGTCTGTAGCTGAAAGGTCAAGGTCACTAATTAAGGTCAAAAGTCAGATAATTTTCAAGCACCTAATTAATACCTTTATTGATTTTTTGTCAGGACTAAAACTATTGATTAAAAATGTGTGATACGTCAACTTAATTCACAGAATAAGAGAATACATTTGCAGAAAGTACAATTCAAATGGACAATTATCCTTTTGCAAATAATTTGTATGCACTTACAAAGCGGCGCCATGTAGAACAAGCTGCATAGGTGGGGGCATCCGTGACTGGGGACACATTTCTAGTTTGCCCAATCAACTTAGGACTTGCTCAGAATATTTTTTCTTGTGATAAAAAATCTTGGTCAAGGACAAAACTGGGTCATGTGGAGTCAAAAACTAGGTCACCAGGGCAAATTAAAGAAAAAGCCAGTGAACACTCTAGAAACCACATTTGTTGCCCAATCAACATAAAACTTGCTTAAACCTCAGTTCAGTGACTTGGGGCCCTACAGCCCTCTTGTTTGCGAAAACTACACAACAAAGAAAAGGGTTTTAAAAGTAATGTTTACAATTTGTAGTAACATATAGAAAATGCTAGGTATTGATATCAATGTTTTAAAATGCTAAATGATTGCTTAATAAGTTGTTTTTTTTTCAGAATGCTGTGCGGTTTGAACACCTAATTAAAGTGGTTGACACGCCTGAAAATGTTACGCTTGAAAGTGTTACCGAATTTTATTCACATTATGATGCAATTCTGTTTGTTTTAAAGCCAGGTAGATTTACACGTGAACAGGTTGATACAATAAAAAGATTTCTAGAGATGTTTAGTTGGGACATTGGTGACATATTTGTAGTGCTGACACATACAGAAAATTACCAGAGCAAAAATGATTACATTTATAGAGTGTGATAATTTGCAATTTAAGAAACTGTTAGAAAGTTGCAATAAAAAGGTCTTGTTTATTGAAAATGAAGCTGAACAAAAACAAAGGAAGAAATGGCAGAAAATATCATTAATGCCATAGCCATGAACATTTGTAGCAAACAAACTCAACACTCCTTTCTTGGTGGCGTTGGTATATGTGTTTTGTTCTAAGAATGTCCTATAAGCAATTATGTATTACCCATATCTGACATTTAGACATTTTTTGGGCCAAAAGAAAGTGAAAGAATAATAATAAAACTTCACATACTGGTATAGAGAATGCTGAGCGCAATTTCAAATCAAATTTCAAACACACTCTTTTGAATTTCCAAATGCATGTATGTTGAAGTGGAAAACACATTTTCTTGTAATATCATACAGTTAAATGGATTTATCAAACTTTCAACACAACTTTCCAATTAAGTATAAGTTGTTGCCTATCCCAAACTAGTAGTTATCAGACTTGACCATGTTCAATTTGATTATCTCAAAGTATAGATGTCTGTTGTTAGAGTGTATTATCTCACACATAACAAATGTGAGATTGTACAAGTGTTCTTTGACACTTTTGAGATTGGTGGTGGTGAAGTATTCTTGGACACATCATAAATGTGAGACTGTTTAAGTATTCTTGGACACATTATGTATGTATGATTGTTAAAGTTTATTTCAGTTGGCACATTATGTATGTGAGAGTGTTAAAGTATTATATGACATTTTATGTATGTGCAGATTGTTATAGTATTTGTTAAGAAATTATGGATGTGAGCTTATTATAACTGCATGTAGTATTCTGTAACAGATTATGTATGTACACAAATTGTTATTGTTATCTTTGACACATTATGTATGTGAGGTTGTTATAGTATTCTTTGAGACATTATGTATATGAGGTTATTATGGTATTCTTTGAGACATTATGTATGTGAGGTTGTTATAGTATTCTTTGAGAGATTATGTATGTGAGATTGTTATAGTATTCTTTGAGACATTGTGTATATGAGGTTGTTATAGTATTCTTTGAGACATTATGTATATGAGGTTGTTATAGTATTTTTTGAGACATTATGTCTGTGAGGTTGTTATAGTGTTCTTTGAGACATTATGTATATGAGGTTGTTATAGTGTTCTTTGAGACATTATGTATATGAGGTTGTTATAGTGTTCTTTGAGACATTATGTATATGAGGTTGTTATAGTATTTTTTGGCATATTACGTAAATACACAAATTATTAAACTATTCGGTAGCACAGTATGCGTGTGATATTGATATAATATTAGTGTTCTTTGACGCTTATAGTATGTGGGAATGATAAAGTATTCTTTGACATTTTGTATGTGGGGTAAATTATTAGGTAACACATATTTCTGCTCATGGTGAGCTTTTGTGATCGCCTTTTGTCTGTCGTCTGTTATGCGTTATCAACATTTACCTTGTAAACACTCTTGAGGCCACATTTATTGCCCAATCTTTATGACACTTGCCGATAACATTTGTTCCAGTGATATCTCAGACAAGTTCGAAACTGGGTCTTGTGGGGTCAAAAACTATGTCACGATGTCAAATTGAAGAGAAAGCTTGTGAACACTCTAGAAGCCACATGTTTGGCCCAATCAACATTAAACTCACTCAGAAAATTTGTTCATATGATTTCTTGGCCTAGTTCAAAAATTGTTGCGCTCCATTGAAAAAAATGGCCACCAGGGGCAGTTTTTATTATATGGCTATTTTGAAAACTTAAAAAAACTTGTGAACACTCTACATTTATTTCCCAATCTTCATTAAATTTGCCCAGAATATTTGATCCAATGATATCTCAGAGTAGTTTGAAACTAGGTCATGTGTGGTCAATAACTAGGCCACTAGGGCAAGTTGAAGAAAAGGCTTGTGAGTACTATAGAAGTCACATCTTTAGCCTTCTTGAAACTCTCTCAGGACATTTGTTTCAATGATTTATCGGACGAGATCGAAACTGGGTCACGTGTGATCAAAAACAAGGTCACAAGGCCAAATTATCAGGTGAGCGATATAGGGCCTTATGACCCTTATGTTGTAATATTTATTCGAACATCATTTTGTCTTGCAGTGACCTAAAGTCATGTTCCCAGGGATTTACAGTGTTATGGGTGTTGACACCAGTTAAAATAATTATTCATTATTGTGTAGTAATTGACACTTAAGTCATAAAAATGTGTTGTGTTTGAGTTTAAAAAATACAAAGACAATTATACAAAAAAACTCGTGATGACATTGAAAAGCAATTCTTACTGTTTTGACTGTGTGTATGTGTTTTCTTATCAATAAAAGGGTTAAATGAATGTTATGTTATGTATGTCCACTATAATTGTATCTCTGTGTTCAAATTTTCGAAACCATGAGGTATTTAAAACTTCTGCAATAAATATGCAATAATAGCAATGAATACAATTAAGTGTGTCAAAAGGCATGTTACTCTGCATTGTAGTGGCCTGAGCTCAACACAGTGATTTCTCATGCTACGGTGATAGCGTATTAATGTTGATATTGCGGAAAACTGAAGGTCTCTGTTACAAATTTGATATTTGCATTCTCTTCGTAAGCAACAAAATATCTGCAAAGGTTTCATTTAGTTATACATTTATAAAATTATACTTTTTGCAACGGTATAAAACTGACTATAATCATACAATATTGTCATATCAATGATTATACAATGCGATTTCTTCAGTATAGCCTTCACACTTCAATATAATTGTCAATTCTATGCACTGACCATATTTTTTACCATTTTATTGAACGTTTGTGACCCCCTTTATGTCGGGTGGTTAAACTGCACGAAATAATCGTGCTCGTTAATACACAATGTGCCCAAAGACTGCATTGAATTTCACACAGATATTCATATACCGATGCAATGATGCGTATAAATGACGTGAAGGGTGTGTTGCTTGGTTATGATTAACTTTACGGTACATGCATTCGACAACACGTAATTGCCAATAACATGCTAGTTCGATCGGAGATTTACATCGATATATATGTATTTTTTCCTGTCATTATCAGGATATGTATCATTCCAAAAAGTAGATGGATACAACTTGCCAGATGTAAGTAACAATATTACTATTTAATTTTTTATTGCATATCGCTTTTTTTCAACATAACACATGCATGCTACACGAATTTTGGCAACGTTAAAACTCAACAACGTTTCGTCAAACCCAAAGCACTAACCAAACCTTGCACGTGCAAATTGTTTAATAAACTCTTCGATCTTGTCGTGAGTGACTATGCCACGGAAATACGTGTATGGAAATGGAAAGTACAAATAGACAGTTACGATGCATTTGACATGCGATTAATATGGAAGAAGAAAAACACGTTTAATGTAAACCTTATAAAGTTATGGTATTGAATGGTGCCAATTAGCATGAATTCAATGCATTTGACATGGCGTCATGAAAGGGTCACTTTCATTATACTCACTTAATAGTTATGTAATATGAGATATGTCGTAGGAAAACAGGACTTAACGCATGTGCGTAAAGTGTCGTCCTGCATCAGCCCGTGCAGTCCGCACTTTCCTCTTTTATGGTATTTTCTGTTTCAAGGAAGTCTCTTCTGAACATAAATCCACTTATGCGGAAAGTGTCCACTGGATTAGCCTGTGCGGACTTCACTGGCTGATCCGGTATTACACTACGTCCATGCACTAAGCCCGGTTTTCCCACGACGGTTCTCATATATCATACCATAGGCGGTTTAGGAGGAGGGGGCGGAGGCGGCGTACTCCCCCCCACCCCCCACCCTCTAAAACTGTCCAACATTCGATTTTTAAACCCCACAATATCTTAAAATATACCGGGTATGCTTTTCGTTCTATTGAAGTGTTTTTTAATCGATTTAATGTAATAAACCCATTTTTTGTATTTTCTTGTACATTTTTGTAGATATCACATCTTTACGATATTTATCCCAACATCAGTTTAAGAGACCAAAATCAGTTTTTGGGCAGCTTTTTTCAGTTACTGAATATTTCCGCCCCACCCCTTCGAAATCTAAATCCTGTAACCGCGCCTGAATGCCATTATAATATAAAGGGAGATAACGAAATAATTCTACATGGGCATGATTGGTGGATCATTCAAAACCAATACGTCAATACCGAGCAATTTTCTCAATATAAAATAGTATTTGTGATATTTTAGAATAACCATTCGAAAACAGCTTCCCATTTCTAGACGTCTATACCTTCTCCATGCGCACGTGCATCGCTTGTAACCAGATTTCTGCCGCGCGTCCTGGGCCAATATTTATAAAAAAAATTCTTATGCTATTTTTTAATTTAGTTGAAATTAAGTCCAAAATTGAATTTGTGTTTGAAACTTTGTGGCTTTGAAACATGTGCATGACAAACACAGCATATTAGTACACTTTGAACTATATTGCAACTTGTGTGTCAAAATCTTAAAACAATGCATTGTTTTTAAATCCATATATAAAACTTTTCCCTAACTTTCGACTAAGATTCTTTTTGGTCGCAAACATCGTATTTCATGGCGGTTAATTAAAGGTTGACTTTTCTGAATTATATTGATTAATATTACAAAATCATTCGTTAAAGTTTACGATTTCAATTGTGTGCTAATATTTCAAAATTAATGTTAATGCTGGTGTTGCCTTTGCTTTTAATTGTACGTTACTGATTGGTTCGAACATATGAAATACCGCTATTTATTGAGAAAAGACGTTTAAACTCGAAAGTAGTAAATGATTTGAAACGAATTTCTACTTGTTCTTCTATATCTTCAAAATGTATTACGTTCTATATCAAGGCAAGTTCTGTGCCAACTCGATTGAATCTGACATCTTTAATTTATATTATTACGATATTTTATCGTTTTCACTTCAACCATTGGCGCATTCGCTGACCATGAGCCCGGTACTACGTATGTAAAAAGGTAATAGGACCAAACATACCGGTAAGCTAATTTTGTCGCTGTAAAGACCTCTACAGGACCTTTCAGTCGCTGTTCCAACATAATAGTATGTGTTACATCTCCGACAACGACAAGAAAAAATCCATGCAACCAACGCCTGGGAATCAAAACTAATACCAATAGACGACAAAACTGCTATACTGCGTTATCACTGTTGACGCGATTAAGCTATTTAAACTATCATAATAAAACATAAATTTAATGAAGCGTACATATGGCATTCATCGCATTTTGATAATCCAATTTTTATAAACAATTATTATAATACTACAGGTATGCGTGTGTAACGAAACCATCCCGTGATATGGACAGTGATACACGAACTTGAATTGTTGAAGTAAGCCCACAGAAATTCTCAGTGTACACATTTACTGATTGGTTCGAGGGTTAGGGCGCTTTTCCATATATCCGCATTGCGCAAATCCGCATCCGCAACAAAATCAAACAAGTTGAAAACAGTTGGACCGTTTCCATATGTCCGCAGTCCGTATCCGCAAAACGCAGCCGCAAAAGCCGTCCGCAAGAAATCGCTCGGTGAGGGTGCGTGCATAAAATTCGCAAGTAAACGATATTTTACGTATTTTACTCTGCCTATCATTATAATCGCTGATCATAAATTAATTTATCTAAAGCAAATACAATGGATTTAATTTTTATCAGTGTCTTTCATTCTAGTCCGTTATTCACTGTTTGTTTAAGCTGATTAAGTTTTTGTACAGCTTTAATATTTTGGTGACGAGATCCTGTTTTAGTCCTTTAAAGGGACTTGTTCACATTAAGAAAAATATAATTATGCCCTAAAACGTCTTAGTTTGACAAATTAAAGCTTTCGAACTAAAGAGCACATGTACTAAACAGTTTCTTTGTTTTTTAAAAAAGCATAAAAAGGAAAGAAGAAAAAAAGTTGCTGCCACTGGGTTTCGAACCGCAGACGTCCGGATCAAAAGTTTAATGCGCCAATGTCTTTGCAATTTCGATTTATGTATTTGTCGGTTTATTTTTACTAAAAGTGATTTATGTGTGTTCAATTATAAAAAAAAGAGTGAAAACACTCGAAATTATTCCATCGTTTCGCGTTACAAACGCTTTCTAATGTTATTCATTTTTATTTACGATCACTCATTATCGAAACGGTATTTACAATATTTCTATGTCAGTTGCATAATTTGACTCCTTTATATACACTAATCTCTTTTATTTTATGCTTTCAACTGGAAAAAAACACACAACATAGAAAGAAAAATTGTTCATTTTAGTGTAAGATCGTAGTTTATTTCACTAGTGATCATAGAAAATAGATATATTATTAACAAATGTCCTCTTGATTTTTGGAATATGTGACAAACAGTTAGTTTATTGTCAATTCATCAGTCTGTGTCCCTTTAAGTACACTTTAGTACTGCTCATTAGGTTCGTTTGTTGCAGTGTCAGCGATTTCACCTGATTGTGAAATACACTAAACCGTAAATAGAGATTACATTCATAATGATCGATCTATATACGGTCTGTAGTACCCTGCGCTGTTAACGCACAATATAAAATATGCCTCATGCTTATCATGTGCCGGTAAACAGCAAGTGGTATATTTAAAGCGTTCAATGCTTAATGAATTCTTTAAGATGAAAGCGTTCTTGATATCCAGAGCTAAACTCTGGTGTTAGGAGTGCTTTTAGGGAGCCGCTTACTTCGTACCAATGGAACCAACGGACATGGACGGCTGATGGTTTCAGGGGCCTGGTTCGCTTCTCTGGACTAGGCCCTGAAGGGTCCGCGGGCCCTTCCTGCATTCGGGCAGTGATTTACGCCTACAACATTGAGGGGTCGAATGTCTGAGTTCGAACCTCAGCCGACCTGATCCGCCGCTGTCTCCCTCCAGCGGCCGCGCAGTCTCTTTCCTGTGTAACCACCGGAAGAGCTTAGCGGGGAGCGGCAGTGGTGACGGTTGGCCCCCAGGGGGACACTTTCGGTGACATCCGGTTTCAGTTTTACGGGTCATCGATCGTAGAGCTTTCTGGGGGCAATGTACTGCTATTAAATAAACGGACGTGGATACTGTCGACGATTCATATAGGATGTAAAGTGTACAGTAATGTTTGCGGGTGATAAGGTGGAGGTTTTGTTTGGTTATTCAACTGAATATATTTTAATTATTGCATCACACAGCAAATATAAAGAATGTAGATTCCTACATTACAACCAGGGTTATTATTATTAATATTATTATTGTTATTATTATTATTCGGCGTAACTGTCTAAGATCACTTTTACCTAGATTTCTTGCAATAATTATGCAGCGGGAAAATTGAAAAAATGCCAATAGAATCATTTTCTAATTTTAGGGAATGCAAACTTACAACAATCGTTTAATATATACCAACAACTGTTGCATGCTATAGGGGATTTAAATGTTACATAAGCGGTTAAAATAAAGTTATAAACTTTAGTAATAGAACCCACCGGGGATTTAAATGTTACATAAGCGGTTAAAATAAAGTTATAAACTTTAGTAATAGAACCCACCACCATAAATAAACCAACGGCAACAATATTATTGATATAAACTCTAGAACTAAGCATAAGTATGAACATATTTTCTCATTGTGTGTCAT
This sequence comes from Congeria kusceri, assembly GCA_027627225.1. Classification (NCBI taxonomy): domain Eukaryota; kingdom Metazoa; phylum Mollusca; class Bivalvia; order Myida; family Dreissenidae; genus Congeria; species Congeria kusceri. The sequence continues at coordinate 19,212,529 of CM051035.1, forward strand.
GTACAGAATATTATGTTCATTCCCAAAATTAATACACTATTTTGTTTAGCCTAGCTCTATAAATAACAATTGATTCTTGCGAGTTCAACACACTCATGATCATTCTAAAAATAGCCCGCGTTTAGCTGCCGGTGTATAGCTGTTATAATATACATGCATCAATAAGCGTCCAGTGAATCATAAGAGCGAATATTTCAATAAAGGGGGAATTAATGTTTAAACTGACTGTTCATGTTAATTTGATATTGAATTGCGGTTGCGTTTTTTTAGCGCCATAAACTTATCAGATCTCAAAATTAATGTGTGCTTAATTCAATAATCATTAATATTTGTACCGTGAATAAAGCGATCATACCGCCCCATGTTTTCACTAGTGATACATGAATAACCTCAATAATTTACGTTGACATCGTTATTATAGAAATGTGTCAGTCAAATTTAACAAATAACAATGTACGAAAATAATTGTGGAAACAATGAAAATTAGTTTGTATCAGACGCGTAAATAATTAAGATCTTAAGTAATATACCATACCTTCGTTTTGAAGTTATCTATGCATAATACATACACATTTCGAAGACAATTACACATTTATACTGTGTATCCTAATGAAAAGCAATCTTCAGAGAAAATTCAGCGCGTTTGAAATAATGATGACTTCCATTTTGGATAACACAAGCATAAAATTTCATTAGACTATGGCGATTAAAAATTATATTCGGTAGGAATATGATGTATCAAGGGTTTCTGTGATAATTGGTATTGCAAATAATGTATTAATGCTACGCAAATGAAGTAAAAGTAACATGAATAACATTTCGACGTATTATTACGAGACTTATTTCACCACATTTTATTTATTGACATAATTATATCTTTGTATAGGTTGATTAACATCTACTGGAGAAGTTTATAGAAATGTGCAATTCTATTTAATTCTTAATAGAACGCAACCACCATTCAATTTCAAATTAACATGCACAGCACGTTTATAAACAAAAATTGCCCATTTATTGAAATAATTGCTCTTTTGATTCTCAGGACGCTAATTGATGCATGTGTATTATAACAGCTATACACCGGCAGCTAAACGCGCGCTAATTTTAGAATGATCGTGAGTGTGTTGAACTCGCTAGAATCAATTGTTATTTATAGAGCGTGCCGCTAGGCTAATCAAACAGTTGATTAATTCTGAGAACGAATATAATATTTTGTTCTTGACATACAATCAGAAAATATGTTCATAATTATGTTCAGTTCTAGAGTGTATGTCGAAGGTATGTTTATAACTTTATTTTAACGGCTTATGTAAACAATTATGTACATTTTAATCCCCCAAAATATGCAACAGTTGTTGGTATACATTAAACCATTGTTGTAAGTTTGCACTCCCTAAACATAGAAAATTTGCTAAATTCTATTGTCATTCAATTTTCCCGCTGCATAATTATCGCAAGAAATCTAGGTCAAAAGTGATCTTCGACAGCTACGCCGAAAAATATCTTTCAATAAATAAAATGTGGCGAAATAAGTCTCTGAATACGTGGAAATGCTATTCATGTTACTTTTACTTCATTTGCGTAACATTAATACATGATTTGCAATATCAATTATACACAAAAACCCTTGATACATCATATTCCTACCGAATATAATTTTCAATCGCCATAGTCGTATGAAATTTAATGTCTCTGCTATTAAACTGGAAGTCATCATTATTTCAAATGCGCTGAATGTTCTCTAAAGATTGCATTTCATTAGGATACACGGTATAAGGCTAAAAAAATAATGAATTGTTTCTTGTTTCTCAGGCATTTTTTCCAAAAAATCAGGAGGGAGGGTGAGTTTTTTTTGTTGAAGTATTTTTTTTCTCCTACTCTTTTCTACTGGCACTATGTAATGGCTTAGTAAAACAAGTAAGTAAGTACAGATTAAAGACAATTTTAAGTTTTAATATCAACATAAGCATTCCTTTTTTATAAAATTCTAAATATAGATTTATTAATCACAAACCGTAAATTATGCAAGCTGATGCAATCAATTCGAATGTTCATAATTAACATAAGTGCCTTCAAATTGATACACCATCAGCATTAAAATACTTTTAGTTATAGAAATTAACTTTTAGTAATTCATATTTGTTTATAACGGTCAAAAATAGGAATTATTTTTGCAGTAAATCACCAATAGTTTTTGGAAAGGAAAATCAACATTTGTCAACGCAGCTGGCATTTTCGATTGTTTCCATAGGACTTATATTGACACAGATTTTCTTCAAAAAATATGGACATAAATATTAAATATTATACAAGCAAAAGCATCTACGAAACAAAAGTTTAAATTATCTAATAGACGATATTTATAAAGGTTCCCAATTGAACATGAGATTTTTTTTTTCAAAATTTATACAGTATTTCAGACAGGAAGAAAGTTACTGGAAATACCGAAATATCTACCGGGTTACTTTTCTTCCGCTATGTTAAAATGCGGATTCGTTTAATTTTCAGCCGCTGTCCATGGGGCTCTTATTCAATACATCGTAATTTTAGTAATTGTTCTTATGAACGTTTAGGGTGTTAATTCGTCTGAAATATGTTTCTTATTTACAAAAGACGTTGTTGAAAAGCGCTTGGTACGAACGAAATACTATAATGTACATACTGGTTTTCTCCTGAGTTATCACCAGTTATCGCATTCTGAAAATAGACGACAGCAAGTTACCAATATTTTATGTTTGTTGCACTATTGTGTATATGACTTTTTTATTAACTCATAATGGTGAACTCAAATGAGTATTCACTAATGTGAAGAACAACACAACACGTGTTACCACTACGAAGTTTAATAATACAGTGTGGCATCTGAACAGGGTACTAGGTTAACATTGGTGGTAGCTATAGTCTGTTGCATAATACAACATCTCCCTTCTTTTCTAAAAGACAAAAGATAATCATGTTGGTATAATGCGTTACATAATTGTGCAATGTAAATATAGTATGAGAATATCAAAATATTAAAATAACAATAATGAAAATTAATCAGAGTTTTCAACATAATATTTATTATTAATATTTGTCTAGTAATAATTCGATAAGGGATTTGGATGCCTTCCTCTTGCTAGATGGCAATTGTCTCTATTTTGTCCATTCACTTCCTACGTATTTACGGTTGTCAATCACTAATCGTCCTGCCCGTGTCTTATAGCCTGAAGCTGGGTTCATGTTCGGGTCATTCCGGCGATCTGGGATCGACTGGGGTTCCGCTTGGGGGTTACCTGGGGGAACGGGTCGTTTATCAGACTGCAGAACTAAAGCATCGAAAAGCTCTATATCGCTAGTATTTTCGCGCGTTTTGTGCAACACTGACCTGTTTCTGCGATACGTGCTACCATCGGCCGTTTGTACTATGTAGGAACGGTCACTGTGAATTTTCATGACTCTCCCTACTTTCCAGATGTTTCCGAACTTGATACCAACGGAGTCATTTACTGACAATGGCGGTAACGCTCGCGATGTTTTGTCGAAATTCGACTTTTGTCGTGCTTTTGACTCGTGCATTCGTGTACGTACCTGTCTGTCATTGATCAGTGCTGGTTGCAGTGCCTTGTTTGTGACTGGCACAACTGATTTGGTTCGGCGACCAAGAGCTAATTGACTAAATGTGTAACCGCACTGCAACGGGGTGTCGCGATATTCAAGTAGTGCTAAGTACACATTGGTTTTTGTGTCGAATGCTTTTTGCATCAGCTTATTAGCTGTCCCTACTGCCTTTTCGACCAAACCGTTGCTTTGTGGGTGACCTGGTGAGGAAGGTCTGTGTTCGAATCCCCAACAATCGACGAATTTTTTTAATTCGGCGCACGAAAACTGAGGGCCATTGTCCGATATTAGAATATCGGGAATTGACATTCTTGACATGTGTTTTTGCAATTTCGTTATCACTGTTTGTGATCGTGTGTTGGGTAAATGGTAAATTTCAAAGAACCTACTATAGTAGTCTACCGTTAACAGGTATTCTTGTCCGTTAAAGTGGAACAGATCAGTAGCGATTTGCTGAAAGGGTCTGTCTGGGAATGGGGTCGTTATCAGCGTATCTGGGGCATTCGCATCTCTGTAAGGCAAGTCGGACAATTAGTGACGTAATCGGTTATTTGTTTGGACATGCCAGGCCAAAACAACGAATCCTGTGTCACCTCTGAATATCAGACCATCCTCCGAGCCAGTCCTCGATTATAGCCTGTTTTAATTTTATCATTTGCGGGTCTTTCGCGATTTCGGTGCGTATTAGCTCGAGTCTGCGATCTGTGACATGAAGTTGTTGATATACCGTGTGCACGTGATTGTCAAGACGTTCAACTATTTCGGGACATGTGTCGGGCAACGCGTGTCAACAAGCAGTCACTCACCGGGATTTTTTTTCCCGGGTACGTGCTGTACATTGACCTGATATTTTGACATTGCAATAAGTATTCTTGATAGTCGCGGCGGTGCAGCAGCGAGTGGCTTTTTCATTATTGCAGAAATCGGCTTGTGATCGCAGTAAACGATCACTTCCCTACCGTAAGTGAATTGGTGAAATCGCTTTAATCCAAAGAGAATCGCGAGAAGTTCTTTCTCAATGACGGCGTCACCAATTTCCGTTTCCATTAACGATTTGATGGCATACGCAATAGGTCTCTCGTCTTGCATAAGACAGCAGCCTAACCCATATTTACTCGCGTCGGTTTCCAGTATGAGGGGTTTCTTAGGGTCATAATACCCTAGAACTGGCGACTGAGTCCTCTTCCTGTGGGGCGTCCCACAGGAACTCTACATCTTTCTTTAGGAGGATCCTTAGGGGTGCGGTGACCTCGGCTAAGTTTGGCGCGAAATTTGCCATGTAATTCACGAGCCCTAGCACGGTTTCGACCTTTTCGCGGCTTTCTGGGACTGGCGATTTCGTAATTGCCTCAATTTTCTTCGGGTCGGCTTGTAGTCCGTTGTCAGTTATCACGTGACCAAACAATGGTACTGATTTTACCCCTATTGTGCATTTTAGCGGGTTGAATTTGATACCGCGTTCGCGTGCGCGTAGCAATACCTTAGTAAAATTTTGATCATGCTCCTGGGGGTGCGTCCCCAGTCCAGGATGTCGTCAACCAGCGGGTGAATACCTGGTAGTCCCTAAAATATTTCGTTCACTTTTTGACAAAATATGTCGCTGGAAGCGGAAATGCCATTAGGAAGGCGCAAGTAGCGGTACCTTCCAAATGGTGTCGCAAATGTCGTAAGGTACGACGATCCTTCGTCTAATTCAACACTCCAGTACGCGTGTGTTAAATCAAGTAAGCTAAAGCGCGTTGCGTCTGACAATTTTGCAATAACGTCTTCGATTGTTGACGTTGCGTAATGCGGACGGCGTATCGCGTTGTAGAGTTGTTTTGGATCTAGGCAGATCCTTAATTTGCCGTTGGGTTTTTCAACAACCACGATTGGATTGACCCAGTCTGTTGGTCCCGACACCGGCCTTACAATGCTGCCCTTGACCATTTCCTCAAGTTCGGACTTGAGGCGAGATTTTAAGGCTTCCGGCACGCGTCTTGATGGCGTCACCACCGGAATCGCATCTTCGCGGATGTGCAATTTACTTTTGACTGGGAGGGTTCCGATACCTTTAAATAGCTCGCCATATTCAGACATGACAGATTCCTTAGTCATATGACTGTCATTCTGTTTGGCTACCGCGTATGTCAATTGCAACAGGCCTTAATCAAGCGAGGTTTGCAAACCAATCAGTGGCTCCTCGCTATTTACAATGTAGAACGTCGCGCGCGTCTCTGTTGCACGGTATTTGCATTTCAGATTGATTTTGCCCAGAACATGTATGTCAGTCTTAAATCGGTGGCCTTCAAAGGGGCTTTGATATTGAGCGATTCGAAGTCTTTTGGGGGGATTGTGTTTACGCTCGACCCGGTGTCAATTTTGAATCGTATGTCGTGCAAATTGGGGCCAATGCCTTATTAGGAGTAGACGATTGGGCGGACGATTGTGTTTGACTTACCGTGTCTATAAAATAAGTGTGTATCCACGAATCGTCTTCCTGTGTGTGTTCACTGTCACTGTCATACTGATCGACATCATGCACGTATTTCGCTTTGCACACTCGTTTCCAGTGATTTTTCTTATTACACCTGTTGCATGTCTTTCCCCATGCAGGGCATTGTGTCCGTTTTTTGTGAGGCGGGTTGCCGCAGCGCTCACACCGTCGATCCCGTCCATTTGCCTGGTTTGGGGCTGTCTGCTGGACTCCCCTATGTGCTGGGTGTAGACCTTGGCCTCGACCTCTTTTTCCGCCACGTGCACGTCCATTGTCACGAGTGTTGACGAGGTGTACGTGTTGTTGGTTTTGGTTGATTAGCGACATTTGTTGTCTACAGTATTCGAAGTTTTGCGGTTTGTATTGCTTTGTCAAGTGTCAAGTTTTCACCTTCGTTGATTAGTTTCTCGCGTAGTTTTTTATTGTTGACACCAAATACTATTCGGTCTCGAATCATTTCATCCTGTGTATTTGCTGGAAACCGTCAGTAATTTCTTATTTGAGCCTTGTCACGAATTGTTCGATGTTGTCATTATTCTGATTTTCCTTGGATAATTGATATCTGGCAAATACTGGGTTTAATTTTGGTTTCACGTGTTTCAGGAATTTGTCAAAGTATGTGTGTAGTTGTGTTTTTTCTTCTTCTGTCAAAGTCCATGCTTGAGTAATGTCTTGGCCTTTTTCACCGATCCATATGAGTAAGAACGCAATCTTCTCCTCTTTCGATTTTTCTTTCAGTGGTCCAGAGAATATTTATTTTATATGTCTTTCAAATTTCCCCCACGTGGATGGTACGTTCGAACTGTTCCAGTCCATAACTGGTGGTGTTATTCCAGATAAAGCCATTTCTTAAACTTGCTTGAGTTAATTATTTAGCGCATATTGTGTTTAACTGCATTTAAATAATCCGATTTTGACGTAGGTCCATTGTTTCCATTCTGACACCATATTTTATGTTTGTTGCACTATTGCACTATTGTGTATATGACTTTTTAAAAATAAATTTATAATGGTGAACTCAAATGAGTATTCACTAAGGTGAAGAACAACACAGCACGTGTTACCATTACGAAGTTTAATAATACAGTGCGGCATCTGAACAGGGTACTAGGTTAACATTGGTGGTAGCTATAGTCTGTTTCATAATACAACAACCAACATGTTAATAAATCACGGATTTTAAATGCGTAGTTTTGGTATTTTGTTCGGTAACATGCCCATTAGAAATACTTTCTACAAAGCTTTTTTTAATTTACATATTTCTGGACCGCTCCTTTAAAACCCGGGCGCGATCGTCAAAAAATAGTAAATAAATATTTTTTGGCATTAAATCAAATTCGCTGCCTGAGAAACAAATCATTAACTTTTTTAGCCTATAAATAATAATTTGACATCGAAATGTGTATGTATTATGCATAGATAACTTCCAAGATGAAGGTAGGGTATATTACTTAAGAATAACTATACGCGTCTGATAAAAAATAATTTTCATTCACTCCAGAAATTATTTTCGTACATTGTTAATTCGTTAAATTTGGCTGACAAATTTATATAATTATGATATTTAAGTACATTATTATTTTTTTTATGTATCACTGGTGAAAACATGGGGCGGTATGCTCGGTTATTTACGGTACAAATATTAATAATTATTGAATTAATCACAAATTAATTTTAGGATCCGAGAAGTTTTCTTCTGGTGTCCGAAAAATCTGGGGTCCGAGAAGTCTCCTTATATAGGAGGGGACCGAAACATCTGGGGACCGAGAAGCCACGTAACCGATCATATTTGCCCTCTTGTATCATATGTTGAGGGTAAAAATGATATCTCGGTATATTAATGTCAACGCCGATTGTCTTTTTTTTAAAGACATTTCTTGTTTTATAGTAACGTGATTGAAACAACGTAAAAAGGGTGTTTATTTTAACAAATACAATTTAAAACGACGCCGTTTACGCTGTTGTGGAAATACCGGTGACGTCACGTATTTATTGTGAAGTCATGACGTCGACGTCGTGTTTCCTTCACAACTCACAACCGGTCTTCTTATAAATGTAGCAGACGACTAGTCCCAAGCACGCACAATGGGTTAGACCGACAATGCAGACGCACGTTCCACCCTTGCACCGGAAGTGACGTCAGCGATGACGACGGTTTCGCTGGTAGAATGTCGTTCGCCGGTGTCGCTGCGATCCTGTGGGTCTTCTGTCGTCAACATGTTCCAGAACCGTCGCCGTCTTCAGGTAGACCACATACATGTACACAGGTGTATGTTTTGGGGTCTAACAATATCACGAAACATTTGGCGATCTATTGCCTTTATAAATTTCGACTGCTGATGTGTTTATTTCTTATTCGTCTAGACGACACCACTTGTTGCAGTGAATTTAGGCTATATTAACTGCTTCTTGATAGTTTGTTGTTAATACACCCAATAAAGTGTAATGTTAGCGAACTGGGTGGCCAACACAACCACACCATCAATCCAAAATACAATATTTAATAAAATTGCCACTTTAAGTACCAGTAGACTTATAGGACTTTCAGATTAATACTTGAATACGTTAATGAGCCAACGTATTGAATATTGACAGTATGATAAGCAAAAAGACCATGAGCATTTTTGTCACGACATGTTCGCCCCATTATGAAACAATAATTGTTTATACACTGTACAAAACAGCAGATTGTCTGAAAAAAAGGATTTGCTTATTAATCTTGTATTACAATTATATAATAAAACGAAACGGGGAAAAAAGGAAAGGCAGGTGTCATAAGAACACCGCTCAATATCGAAATGATAATGATAAATATGAGTGTTTGTGAAAACGCAATACTTACTGTGTATTACTGTGTTATTAGTCTATTGTGCTTTGGTAAAGGTAGGTAACTCTAGCGAAGCGCTAGTTGGTAGACTGGTAAAGGTAGGTAACTCTAGCAAAGCGCTAGTTGGTAGACTGGTAAAGGTAGGTAACTCTAGCGAAGCGCTAGTTGATAGACTGGTAAAGGTAGGTAACTCTAGCGAAGCGCTAGTTGGTAGACTGGTAAAGGTAGGTAACTCGAGCGAAGCGCTAGTTGGTAGACTGGTAAAGGTACGTAACTCTAGCGAAGCGCTAGTTGGTAGACTGGTAAAGGTAGGTAACTCTAGCGAAGCGCTAGTTGGTAGACTGGTAAAGGTACGTAACTCTAGCGAAGCGCTAGTTGGTAGACCTCCAGCATTAGTTTTCTTTGATCATTGCTGCATTCATTTTGCGTCAAAATCCAAATCGCCCTGTCCAATGAAAATGTGCTTCAGTTATTAACAAATGGGACGTGAGTGACAAAATTCATATGCAAATTCACATTGTAGAAACCCATCAACCGCCTCAAAAATGCATATCCATAATATATTCTATAATAAAAACTAAACGTTACAAAGGGCCAACGTAAATTACTGTTTCTTATTTGCTACCGAACCGACAATACATTTAACGTCATATCTGGTAATAATAGTTATTGTATTTGAGCCGTATGACATGTTATTCGTGTTGAAGGGTTTGTCGCCGGAAAAGCGCGCTTCCGCCTACCGGATGCTAGGTGGCGCCGACTCCAGCACCTCCGGTTTCTCCCCGTGCACCGAGGACCTCGAAGGAGCGCTCGTGGCGTCCCCTATCCATAGCCCGATCCCGAGACCACTTCCGTCGCCATATGGTCGCAGCAGATCAACACTTCCGGTTAACAAGGTTGGGTTAAAAATTACAATTGCAGGCAATTAATAGACCACCAGACTGGTTTGGGTTTCAGCGCTTTTAATTTCGCGTGTGGTTCAAACTATGCCACACACGACACACAATTTTTATGACGACTTACAATCACTTGACTAATTAATAAATTTCGGGGTTTCGGTGATTTCATGTGTTTGGTTGGTAACATGTGAACCTATGTTGGACGACTCTAATAGAATATGAATGATAGTACAATAAGTTCGCTGGTACATTTTTAAAGACAGGATTTTATGGTTTTAAATAAAAGCAAACTCTCTTTTCTGACGATGAACAGTATGTATTACAAATACACGTATAACGTAAATCTATTTATATACACATTTACTAGTAATGTATACGTTATAGCACAGACCTAGGTTAACACATGTATATCACAAAAATGTGGTCAGTACCAGTCTTATATTTCTGAGAGTGTCCTTCAGATACATGTACTATACACATTTCGTAAAGTGGGTATGTACGATCTTCAAACAGACTAAGGCATATTAACGCAGATAAAAATCACAAAATAAGTTATCTTATATTTTTATTAGCTCACCTGAGCACGAATTGGTATAGAGCACCTCTCCGGCGTCGTCCGGCGTCCGTATGCTGTCAACAATTTGGACCGTTTATTTATTTTTTATTCAATCTTGACCAAACTTGAACAGTTTGTGTATGGCCATACAATCTTGGACGAGTTCGATAATGGGCCCGATCGGACCAGGAACACCAGAGTTATTGTCCCTTTTTTTGCCCCAAAGACATCTATTCCTGAATAACTCACCTGGTAAAGGGAGGTAAATGCAGTATCAGGAAGATAAGTTCCATAAATGTATTATGTCCCTTTAGTCAAAGATATAAACCAGATAATGGAGTCTGCTTATCAGTAAAATCAATACATCATTCTGAGTCAACATGAAAGGTCTATTTTAGATCAGCATCATTACACATAGTAATACATGCATAGCCTGCTTCTGACATGTGTGCAGCAGTAAATCTTTCCACTGTATTTTTGGAGTTCAGTTAGTAATTTATTCAGTATCATTTAATCATGTAACTTTGGACTGACTTTTACATTTGAATTGGGATTTTGAAAACTCAATTAATTATATTAAATGATTTTTGAAGCTGATTTATTATTTCTTCTTAATTGAAAAATACTTCTACACTGTTTTGACTCAAAATTGGTGTGATTATTAGTTTTTACACGAATCAACTAAAAGGTTGTATAGTTAATTATAATTTAATCTGATAATGTTGGTAGGTGTATGGTTCTTAATGTTAACAATGAGTATTCCTATATAACATAGAAATTTCCCTTTTCCTAAGAGTCCAATTGGAAAGTTTGTCTCTGTGGATGTCATTGACTCAAAATTATGAGTAAGTTTTTACGCAAAACAACTAAAAGGTTTTATAGTTTTTATAATTTAATGTGTCAATATTGATAGTTGTATGGTTGTTAATGTTAACAATAAGTATTCCTATGTAACCTAGAAATTTAATTCTCCTAGAATACATTTGGAAAGTGTGTTTGTTTGGATTTTTCACCTTATTTACCAGTGATATATTGGCGGTCAGTTAACCTACTCACACTTTTTCTGGGCAAACTAAGCCGATGTAAGTGGTTTCCCAGTACCAAGTCCCCATAATTATGCCAGTAAATGACAACTGCCCTACTTGAAACAGAGGTAGGGGGAGAATGGCCGTAGAAATTATTTCACGACCAATCCCCACACACGTTATGTGGCCGGGCTGGGGCTCGAACTCAAGAACCCTTGATTGAGAGTATAGAGCTCTACCAACTGAGCTAGACGGGCCCGCAAACCCAGAATAATCTAATTGGTTTGATACATTTATATGGTGCCATTATGATGATATTTAGGAAGTTTTCGTTGATTGTAGTAACTATAGTGTCACTTTATGTACCAGTTTCGAACCCGTAAAGGTTTATCATTGCTTATGGACTTCATTGCAAAAACATTTAACACATTTTTGAAAACAACAATACAGAACAATATGTCAATCACTGATACGCAAAGTTGAACTGACATAAAAAAATGTCTGTATACTGGTGTTAAAGACATTCGCAACAAAAAGAAAATAATTGGGTTAATTTCTCCTTTTGCTTCATTTTTTCTATATTGTATATAGGTTAAAATATACTAATTTCACCTCTAATGTCCATTCAAAATAAATAGTATCAATAGTAAAAGTTCGTAAAGCATATATAATAATCAAAAATGATCCATTAAATATCTCCATTCTATTGATACGTTGTTTAATATGTATGTTAAAACGAAACAGGAAAACGGTTACACAGGTACCCTATGTATAATCCAATATTTCCCAAACAAGTTCGGTGAGCCATTTTTTTAATAAATGTTTTGGTGTAAGTATACATTGATGCATGTTTGTGCGAAATTTAAAAATAAATATGTCAAAAAAGTTTCAAAAAGTATTATTAGTTCCCATTTTACACATTTAAATGTCCAGTCGAACATTATTTAAGCAGTAAATGTAGGTCAAGCGTGTTTATTATCAATATACACATGTATATTGCCAAACAAATCATGTACAAACATATCAGTTGAAAGAACCGTAACCTTGTTTAAAAAAAACACTATCCTATATAATTAAAACATTGATAAAAATACAAACTGAAAAAGGGGCTTCGACTGGTATCGTATTCAAAATCCACTATTTCCGGAACAAGGCCGGTGACCCCTATTTCTTAGACTGGTTTAGATTCGGTATACAATGACGCATGTATGTGGGATCTTTTAACAAAATATGTTGTTTGGAACAAAGGATATTCGTATATTTGATAAATTATTGATGTTATCACAGGCATATTTAATGCATAATTAACCTCGTTAAGTGTCTATTACAAGTCATTTATTAAATGATAACTGTTGATAAAACGCGTGACCCCTATTTTTAAAGACTGTTTTAGTTTTACGATACATTGATGCATGTTTTGCCAAGTTTTAAGAAAATCTGTCGTTGGACAAAAATGAAGGAAATAGTTGCGAACGTCTTTAATAATTAATTTATTATTTTAATTTAAACATATACCGGTATGTGAAAAAAGATGGTAGTATCCAATCATAAGTTCTTTATGTATTTTTTTATAGAATGATTTCCATGGGTTTTTTTATCGCCCCTATATGTTAATGCCATGCGAAATGGGTTTTAAAAGTACCAAGAATGCGGGTATTTACGGGTACCGGTACCCGTTGCATCCCAAATGGTCGCCATTGCTCTCAGACTCAGGTGAGCGCTTTGGGCCATCATGACCCTCATGTTTAAACTGGAAGAGGAGTTAATTGATAATCATACCCTTGGTATAGCAGCCTAAAAAATCAATACATACTTGTATATACGGAGAGTAAGTTCAGTTGCTTAGGTTACACAAAGACATTAAATACACAATGCGAACGTCGTCAAGCGTTTCTTTATTCGATATTTTATACTTTGATTTCAAGTTATTTTGTCACTAACATATTTTTATATTGAAACTACATGATAAAAATCATGCGTAAACATTTTAATTGTCTTTGTGTCGTCTGTTTCAGTCCTCGAAAACCTCCGAGGACGAGTTCAGCGACGAGGATCTGGCTGATCACATGACCTACCAACGTGATCACATCGGTCTGGTGGTTGTGGGCTCCAAACCCCACTTGCGCGGCATGTGGGAAGTACCAGAAGCCAAATCAGTAAGCCCCGTCCGATTTCTAATTCAACTGCCATTCTGTTTCTCCGGTTGTCCGCTCTTCCCCGAAGATTATATCCATCATACCCCACGTCCGTCAGTCCTTTAGACCGTCCGGTACTTCGTTTCCGCGTGAGATCTCAGGACCTAATGTCTCGATTTCAATGAAACTTATGGCCTATGCAGCATCCCTACTGGGTAAACATGCAAATATCGTAAGGTCGTTCCGATCTAATGATTTTTCAGGGAGTTGTTGCCCTTTGGTTATATATATGACATTTTAATAGGACATTTTCTTTTCCACGCGAGATCTCGGGAACTAATAACTCCAATTCAATGACACTTTATATGCAGCATCCCTCTCAAGAGATTATGTGCATATTATCAGGTCGTCCAAGTCTGATGATTTTTCAGTAATGCCGTTTTATTATAAATTGTTCTTTTTGATTTTATGGACTATAATTTGGCATGGATAGAGGGATTTTAAAATTACTCGGCACAAATGTTTGCTTCAATGAGATGGTGTGAAGCTCTAATGAATTGGGTCAGTGTGTCAACGGTCGGATCATACCTAATAATCAAAGGTCAAATTTGTCACTTTGTTTGTCTGTGCTTATACTTGCCATGGATGACGAGAAGCGCACATGAACCAGGTCCGTAGGCAAAAGCTCAAGGTTACACTTGGAGGTCCAGTTGGTTTTCTGCTTGTCCGGGTTATAACTTGATTATGTATTAATTGATTTTAAAATTACTTGGCACAAATCTTTGCCTACTAGTATTTGAGAAGGCATTTTACGCGCATGAACCAGGATTGTGGGTCATAGGTCATGGTCATAGTTAAGGTCAGAGGTCGAAATTGACTTTTTGCTTGTCCGGACTTCTTACTTGGCTATGAACGGGTGGATTTTAAAATTACAAATGTTTGCCTCAACAAGATCTTGTCGCGGGTATGAATCAGGTCCATATGTTAAAGGTCAAGGCTAAAATTGGAGGTCAACGTACGCGGCGTCGGAAGCATCCATCGGTTCTACCGATATGCTTGTTACGAAAGTTTATTTTAAAAGTAAGATATTGTATTTTACATGAAGAGAAGGAAAAAAATGAATACATTTCTAAGTGTACAATTTTAACAGCTTATTTGTAATATTTAACTGTAGTTACGAAAACTATGACGGATTACCATGCATGTCACATATAACGCAATAACTTACATGTATTTATATACTAGTAATTCGGTTAGTGAATAATGCTAGTACACTTTTTATTGACATCAACTGATTTACTTTATGGAACTCGACCGCCGCCCATGAAAAAAGGTTTATATCCTAGTAACTTTACCCCTCGGCACATTGACGAAATCTTTGGTGTTGTGTATAATCCCGTCGTTAAAAGTTTCTGTGTACAAACAGGTTGTAATATTTATTATTCTTCTTTGTACTTTGCAGAATACACCGTCTCCAACAAAACGAAACAAGTATATGCGTTCATTCGCTGTGTCCAACTCCAATGACACTGATCGAATAACGCCCGCTGACCCAGGTGACCCAGAGAGAACCAGAAGTGTCTCCCCATGCAACCCGCCACCTAGCCCCATCAACTTCCGGCCCAACATGGACGGGTTTGTCGTCGGCGGCCGGAAGCTGTCGTATCCGCAGCGTCCTGCCGACAGTGAAGTCCTCAAAGTGAGTGTATGTTGTTGTTGCTGTAGTTGCTGTTGCTGCTACTGCTGCTGCTGCTGTTATTGATGATTATGTTGTTGTTATTGTTGTTGTTCATCTTCACGATGCAGACTTCTGTCGCACATTGTTTATTTGTTTCATTTTAAGTTGTCTGGAAGACCTAACTTTTTTAAACAGCATAATTTATTTGTTAACTTATATAAATTATAACTTACTTTTCTTCAGACAGTATTCTAACATGATACTCGCTAATTTTTCTATAGACAGGGAACACAATTATCGTTGTTAAACTACCTAATAACAACGCAAAAAAGTCCCGATTCTGAGCGGAGCATAGTAAAAAGTGCTTCCAATTACAATTGCAAAAATATATGTCATGTTAAAATCGAAATAATGTTCGCATTATCGTTGTTTATCGGCAAATAAACAGCTCTTTCTTGTTCGGATGCGTGGCTATTAAATAACACGAGCTATCGCCCTCGAGGTTCAACTCCTACGCATCAGAATTCCAAATCGTTTATATCGAAAATTATTTCTTAATTATTTGGTGCGAAAGAAGTACACAGTCAGGTTAAAATAATGTTCTATAAACCGCTACGCTCTATAACTGAGGTCTGCATTTAAGGCAAATAGTTGGACAGTTTTAGGTAGGTCATTATAAAATATAAACTGAAAAACATATTACATTCAACGATTTGTGTCGAGCCCGCTTGCAGTCAGCTCGGCTTATTGTCACAATGGCAATTCGGTGTATGCGCGTGAATGCGTCCGTGCGTGCTTCCGTCCGGAATGGTAATTCTTCATTCATCAGGGAATTTTAAAATAACTTGCCACAAATGTTCACCATGTGGAGACGGCGTGTCGCACGCAAGACCTGTGTCCCTATGTCAAAGGTCAATGTCACACTTCGTGGTCAAAGGTCAAATATGGGCATAATACCGATTGTTTGGACCAGATATTTTGCACCTGTGAGTGGAATTTGACATAGTTTTGCACAAATGTTCACCATGTGGAGTCGGCATGTCCCTGGGTAAAAGGTCAATGTCACACTATGAGATCAAAGGTCAAATATGTCCGGACCAGACTTTCTTGATTTGAGATTTGCATTTTTAAATGGTTTTCGCTAATGTTCACCAAATGGCGACTCCATGTTGGGCGCAAGACACGTGTTCCTGGCTCAAAAGTCAAGGTCACACTTAGAGGTCAAATATAGTCAAAGGTCAAATATGGGCATTATACAGCTTTTTTACCAGTGTGATTTTAAAATAAAGATATTTTAAATTGTTTTCTTGACCTGTTATTAACTGCTTTTACGTAACGCATAATTATAACAAGGGACTATTTTTGCGGATGTACAACAGGAAGCGGTTTTAAACGGTAGGCGGTTTAAAACTAAATAGCAAAAACAGAAATCGATGCACGCGCATTTCATTGTTGACATACTGTAATTCCCACCTTAGCATACTGCGAACTGTCGGTTAATTTGGTTTTTCACGGACTATATAAGTATGGAACAGGAATGCAATAAAGCGAAATGTACAAACGAATATTCTCTGTTCTAAAATCTTAGTAACAAAAGTGTGATGTTACCGCTGTTTTATCGCCTTGCAAATTGACATTAAGTTGGAAGTTTCGTAGTATGAAAACTTAAAATCAGTTGTCACTTTCTCTGGAAAAAACATGGACAACATTACAGTTGTTGCAATGATCATATCACAGTGGGGGATAAACCTTTATTGCATCTTATACCAAACATACCAAAACATTCATGACAATCAATTTAATTTATCGACACATCGCCGTATGCTAAATTTAGAATGCTCACGCATCAAATACTAAACTTGAATAGGCTGTGACGTTGAATAATTGCTAATAAATGTATTATCTTCTAAGGGTCGGGATTTCAACCTCGGGTTCGTCATTTCGCCAATGCGTTGTGGGAAGTGCGAGGGGAAAATGCTGGAACAGGAGCAGAGTCAAATAGTCCTAGGCAGACGGTAGGTTATAGTAGAGTGTAACCTTTACTCCAAATGTTTACTAACACCAATAGCCTACTATTGTTGACGACTCAATCAAACAATGATTCGTGTGGTTGCTATTGAAGAAACAAAATTGGCGCTTTAATACCTTTCATACCTTTCAGTTAGAAAAGCTTCGCATTGACGTTAAGTTTTTATCCCCCCCCCCCCCCACCATCAGTGATAGGGGGCATATAGTGTTAACCCTGTCTGTGGGTACGTACATATGTAGGTGTGTGCGTGTGTACGTATGTACGTGTGTGCGTATGTACGTATGTTCGGATTCTTGTCTGGACAATAACTTTGTCCACCATTGGAGGATTTTCAGATAACGTGGCACAAGTGTTAAGCATGTGTCGCGCGCGAGAACCAAGTCCCTAGGTCCAAGGTCAAGGTCACACTTAAGATCAAAGGTCAAGTATATGTATACATGTTAAGATTCTTGTCCACGCAACAACATTGTCAAGCATTGAAGGATTTTCAAATATTTTGGCAGAAGTTATTTTAAGACGGCGTGTCACGCGCAAGACCTAACTCCAAGGTCAAGGTCACACTTAAAGGTCTAAGGTCAAATATAAGAATTAATACCATGGATCCTGTCCGGCACGGATGAATTTTCAAATTACTTGACTAAAATTGATAAGCATTATGAGATGGCATGTGGCGTGCAACAGCCAGGTCCGTTGGACTAACGTCCACGGTACACTTAAAGGTTAAAGGTAAATATAGGAGTTTAATCCATTATACCGCAGTATGATTTTGTCCACCATGGAAGCATTTTCAGATTAATTGGCAGAATTTATAAGCAATATGAGACGGCATTTGGCGTGCAAGAATCAGGTCTGTAGCTGGAAGGTCAAGATCACTATTCAAGGTCAAAGGTCAAATTATTGTCCAGAGCATAACAGTGTCATTCGTGCATGGATTTTCTGATATATTGGTAGAAATTATTTCCATCACCAGATAGTGTGTTGCATGCAAGAACCTGACTTGTGAAGTTAGTGAATTACTTCCCTTTATCGATGGCTGTGCAGAGCGTTATTAAAAAATGATAAAAATTCTCCTTTTATATATGTATGCATATATAAAAAGCGGCGCCATTTAGAACAGGCTGCATAGGTGAGGGGTTCCGTGTCTGTAGACACATTTCTAGTTTGGAATTTCGATTGACTGTAAATAACATATTAGATTGTGATTTAGCTTCGCACAGTTTAACCTGTCATCTCATAAAGAGAATACTTTAGAAATATACTTGACTGGTAAGGCCATATCAATGTGATTCTATGTTTAGCGTCCTCGGGCTGGTAGGTATGTGGATGCCTTAACGAAAAAAACAACAACAATTTTTGACAATGTGAAAAACTTTTAGGCATTTTTAGCTCGACTACTCGAAGAATAGGTGAGCTATTATACTGCCCCTGGCGTCGGCGTCCGCGTCCGTGTCTGATTTGGTTAAGGTTTTTATTCAAAAGTCTTGTAACTTCAAAACTACGTAAGTTATTCACTTGAAACTTGGAATATATCTTTGTCATCAACTCAAGTATCAGGGGCAACATTCCCCATTACTCTGTTTTGTATTTTGACAGAGTTATGCCCCTTTTTCACTTAGATTTTCTGGTTAAAATTCAAAAGTGTTGCAACTTCAAAACTGCATAAGTTATTCACTTGAAACTTGGAATTAACCTTTGTCATTAACTCCAGTATCAAGGGCAACATTCCCTATAACTCTGTTTTGTATTTTGACAGTGTTATGCCGCTTTTTCACATAGATTTTCTGGTTAAAGTTTATATTCAAAACTTTTGTAACTTCAATGCAAAAGCTATCTGACTTGAAACTTGGAAGATACCTTTGTAATCAACTCCATTATCAGGGGAACATTCCCCATAACTCTATTTTGTATTTCGACAGAGTTATGCCCCTTTTTCACATAGATTTTCTGGTTAAAGTTTGTGAACAAAAGTTGTGTAACTTCAAAACTACATAAGTTATTCACTTGAAACTTGGAACTAACCTTTGTCAGCAACTCCAGTATCAAGGGCAACATTCCCTGTAACTCTGATTACTTTCCAAAAAGCCACCTGATGCAGATTCTTATTCCGAGTCGCGCCTTATAAGGTAAACATAAAATTTCTTTAAATTGTTCGCTAAAACACCACCTAAAGCATTTTGTTGGTCGCCAGTGTTTATTATCAGTTACTCTGTTTACTTCCAGAATGAGTCAGATCTTAAACACCAGGCAGACGCACTCTCGTCTCCATGGCAACGCGTCTACGTATTCAGGTTTCCGCAGCAGCATGTCCGGTCACGTGACTTCCAATTATGACGTTACGGTTGACCGAAACTACGACTCACAACTGAAATCGTGTCCAACGGCGAAGTCGTTCCTCGAAATCCACCGCGAAAAAAGGCGGCAAAAACAAGAACGCGAGAGAGAACAAGCGTTTGACCGAGAAAGGCGCCGAGAAATACGTCGTTATGAAGAGTTAATGCGCCTGCGCGAGAATATCGCAAGAAAGGATGAGAGAAGCCGACGGTTGTTACGTCATATCCGGAGTAGGATTCCTTTAATCAAGAGCAATACGAGTCGTCTTGGATTCTCGAAATCTGCGCACGAACGAGAACAACAGGCCATATTAGTTTCCGAAAATGGTACGTTTGTATCTTACAGTTGACTATAAATTATGGTGCAGATTATGACCGTTATATCAATACTATGCCATACAAGCTTGGCAATTGAAATAACTTTCTAAAACATGCAGTAAATTATACTGTTTCACACATCGTGGAAGTATTCCCCTAGTTATCGTGAACGCAGTTTACGTACCGGTTTTTTTTAGCTCGGCTATTAACCGAATAGTTCGAGCTATACTACTCACACGTTCGTCGGCGTCGGCGTAATGCTCTGGTTAAGGTTTGCGTGCAACAGCTCCATATCTCTGTAACTACTACAGATATTCAATTGAAACTTCAAACATAGGTTCGGGGTCATTATGTGAGGTCACTGACCAAGGCCCATAACTCTGACCTGCAATGTTTAGAATTATGCCCCTTTTTGTACTTAAAAAAATCAGGTTCAAGTTTGCGTGCAACAACTCCATATCTCGATATCTCCTACAGATATTCAATTGAAACTTCGCATATGCCTTCCGGGTCATTATATAAGGTCACCGGCCGCGACCCATAACTGTGACCAGCATTTTAGCAGAATTGTTCCCCTTTTTGTACTTAAAAAGTCAGGTTAAGGTTTGCGTGAAACAACTCCATATCTCTACAACTCGAGAAGGGTTGAGCCGTACTGTAATGAAACTTCATACATAGATATCATACAGCGAGGGTTATCTTGGGATTGCATATGGGGTGGGTGGGGTCAAGGTTATGGTCACTGTTACTAAAAATAGAAAAACGGGTTTCCTCTAAAACTTGAGAACGCGTTGAGATATTTAAATGAAACTTAATACATAGATACCTTATATCAAGTCCTCGCTTTGATAAACATATGGGTTGGGTGGGGTCAAGGTCAAGTTCACTGTAACTAAAAACGGTTTCCGCTCAATATTTGTCTTGTTTGTGCAGTGATAAAGGCCCATAACTCTGACAAGGCAGTTGAATAGTCGAGCGCGTTGTCCTGAGACAGTTCTTGTTTTTAATACACATAAGAACCTAATTGCTGATTAAAGTGTGCTCGTGTTGGAATCTACCACGCAGATGCAGGAAAGACCTATTCGCTTACTTGAAAGTTATCTTACAATATAACGCGTAGGATCATTTATGGTCCTTATGACGTCACACACGGTTACAGAACAATATGTTCAAACACGTCGAAAGTAGTCTCGATAATAATGTCGCATTTCGTGCCACTCAATTGAATCAACGATTCTGTCTCCAGTTAATAATTTCCGCCTTGTTTCCCGTTCAAATCAATTTAATCCATCGATAACATGAAATAAATAACTCGCCACGGAAGCACGTGGGAACTTTCTAGCAAATAAATATGTTCCAGCCATTTAAACGTGTAAATATTGCACCTCGCTTTCATTGATTTCGTCTTCAGGTAATTTGATGGTTCAACAATTCAAATAAATGACAATTATGCTGAAAGATTCACGTCTCTCCGGGTAATTGTACATTTCTAATATTGTCTACTTTGCTATTGCACATTTGCATGATTTTAAGACTGCTACTCAAGGTCTAAGTGCGCACTTTACTGCGCGTTATTGGGGGTTCTTAAGTACGTTTGTGCTTTAAACATGTCCATGCATTGATGTTGACATTGTCTGAATGTGAATGTTGATCACATGTCCATGCATTGATGTTGACATTGTCTGAATGTGAATGTTGATCACATGTCCATGCATTGATGTTGACATTGTCGGAATGTGAATGTTTATCACATGTCCATGCATTGATGTTGACATTGTCTGAATGTGAATATTGATCACATGTCCATGCATTGATGTTGACATTGTCTGAATGTGAATGTTGATCACTTTATTCTGAGTGCACATGTACTTGTTCACTGACTCAGAGTTAACGGCTGTTGCCATTAGGCCTATAGGAATTCCGGATAGAGAAATAATTATTTTGAAGAAATGTATTCCAATAAATCTGTTTTATCATTAGGATATCCTGTACAAATAGCAATTGGATGTATTTAATTGGCGCAGTTACCATATTTTACAGACGACATGCAGGTAGGGAGCGAACACTATGGAGACGACATGTTTTCGAGCAACTTAGCGGAAATCATTGACTCAGCGAGCACCTATAAAACAAAGCAGCTGCCTCCGTTATTTGTGACAAGAGCTAAATCAGCCGAAAATATGAAAACGTGCCCAAACTCAGACGATTTTTCAACTTTCAACGCAGAAGACTTGTTCAGTGGGAACGCACGTCACGATTTACGCCTTTGTTGGAGCGACATCTGGCCGCTTTCTGATTTAATAACCACAGATTTCGACAGTTCAAATTTTCAGCCCAAAAACGTAGAGACCATTCTTATGCAAAAAATCAGTAATCTGAAACGAGGCAGTTCGCCGTACCTGTCGTTGCTTAGCAACAATCCGAAATACCGTATTCTCGAAACTTCTAAAAACAGCCTTTGCAATTATGACGTCACGCCGGTTGCAATGACGTCATTAATGACGTCAACAGACGACGAAAGCTCAACGGCAGTGAACGCCGAGTTGCAGGCGATACCAATGAGCACAGACGAAGCAGGGATAAATGAAGTGACGGTCACATCACGCGAGAACAGCCAGGAAGAGAGGTAATGGCTCTTTTAACAAAATAAAATAAAAGTCTGTGTTTTTCAAAAAGTAAATATGTGCCTATGATTACCAAAGTTCTCAATCTCAAACTTAATGTCAACTTAAAATACTGACCAATGACACTGCTTGTTACATAATTATGAGCGTCAATTTTCATTGGTTAATGTTTAAGTTTAAAAACAATATTATGTTTAAGAATGCTCTTAATCATGGGTCCTGAATTTTAACCGTACGAATGTGGTGTGGAAATTCAAAGGTTGAGTATCAGACAGTTATTATTCGTTCGCATAACAAAACAATATTTCGGGACGTGTATTCTCATCGTTTCGAGTTTTATATCTTCAATAGCTTTCAGTATGGCTTCAGAAATACCCAAATCCCAACGCTTGCGTTGTTGTCCGTCGGGCAATATTAATTTGTATTGTTGCCTTATGAAGATCAATCACATTGGTGCAGTCCAATAAACCAACTGTTGTCGAATTGTTGATTTACGTCGATGTCTTTTGATTTCGGAAAATTAAACATCAAACTTATATATGTACCGCCGGTACTGTTTGTACAGTAAATAGACCTACGCAATAATAATTTATGCGCATAACCATTGTCATTCTCCGATTAACGTTATGAAATATCAATTTAAATATCATTATATATCGTTATAAGATCAGATCTTCCATTCCTTTCAGACAGAGCGTGTCATTATATTAGCGTGATGTATAATTCGTTCAGTTGTTTACGCATTTTCTTATACCTATCTAACATCTAATATGTTTGTAATACATCATACTAATACTTAATTACAACTACTACAAATAGTATAACGTCAAATTTCATTTTAAATTATAACAAAATTATTATTATTGCATGCAATATATATAAACAAATATTGTTGTTGGAATAACGTATCGAGGCAAATCACATTTTTTAACATTTTTGTCAGTGTCAGCTTTGATTTCATATGTTAATTGGGTAATAAATAAACACCAGTCCGTTCGTCCGTCCGCCTTCCATTCCACGCGTTCGTCCCAGATTCCGTTTGGCTCATGTTGCTATTCCTGCACGGGTTACGAATGGTTTAGCAAGACACTTTACCAGTTTAATAGGATAAACACAGACTTTCATTGTATGTGTAGAATTGATTTTGAATATCTGTATTCATGTAGGCGTTTGAATTTGAATTTAGTTCTATTTTGGGCGACTTTATGGGTTGTCGCTTTTAAACGGTTGTATTTAATCGAAGTTGGTTTTATGGTTTCGTTGTAGTGAGTGCTGTTGTTATACTGTGTTGGCGGCTTATTTTTGAGTTGCAAATGCGATACTAATAAATTATTTACGAGTTTTAAAAATCCTTGGCCTTTGCAAGTGCGTGATTTTAGTTTGAATACAAACGCGTTTTCTTTTCTACCTGTATTTTAATAACATTTTGGGTAAGTTAGCCTTTAATACATAAGGTCTTATTCTAATTTGCTATTGCATTTTGCATAATCAAAAGTTAAGGATAAAATGAGTTTACTTTCTTTTTATAAATGTTCAAGTGTTGGTATCATTAACCATTCATACACACGACATCTGAATTCTGAATATAGATAATTTATTTCAGTAAGTGTACATTTCATATAGATAATAAAGTGCTAGTGGCATTTAATGTTGTCTTATATCTGCCTGTACGATCAAGCCCCAGGTTGCAGACATAATTCTATTTTACATACCGCCAAACAAGCGGCTACATACAGAAACAAGCGCCAATATGTTCTTAAGTCACCTTGCTAATAATCCTGTTTTATAACCAAACATACATAGTACTTTATACGACCAAGGTCAGTTTTTAGTTTTCAATATTTCTTAAAACGCCGTTATTCAATTCTGTATTAAATTAACTCCCACCCCCGTCAATGCAAGCTATATACGGCATAATAATGCAGTGTTTGCTCGACAATTTAATGTATTGAACAAACTGTCGTTAATTTCTTACGCAAACATGTGTGGGCAGTTTGGGATGAAATGAAAACTATACGAAATTCAGACAGATTGTGCCCCGGGTTATCAAACAGATATTATAATACTAGTTTGATATTTTTCGTGAATGGGATTTACTGATATTACTTTGTTGTTTTATATATCGGACTATACGGAGACAGGGGTGTCAACATTTTGGTGTGTTGTTTTTGCTGTTGATGTTTTGACTTTTTGAGGTTACTTGAAGCTAGCGCAGATTTTTAGAAAATTCACAGAGGTCAATTTACTGAGATTGGAATAAGTTGTTTGTTGTAGAAAAGGGAACAGTTTTGGAAATAATTAATGAAAAAAGGAAAGCTTAAAACATCGTGTCGTTATCTGGAAAATTAAATATTTTTGCAATAATTGCATTTATCTTAGCTTTTTAGCACTCGACTCTGCGCTATGGTTTGGTTTCGGATTGAGTTTGTTTTACCCGCGTCAATTCGTACATTCGTTAACGTAATTCTTGTACTATAGAACAAAAATTAGTTAATGTGTATTATAGAAACGCAGTACTTCGTTCACGTTTGTTAGAGTTCTGTAACACTGACAACCCTAAACGTAACTGTATGTACTATACGTATAATTAAAATCCGTTTTCGTGTACTATAGAACTGACATCCGTTGACGTAAATTCGTGTTCTATAGAACTGAAAGCCGTTAACGTAAATTCGTGTACTATAGGACTGACATCCGTTGACGTAAATTCGTGAACTATAAAACTGACATCAGTTAACGTAAATTCGTGTACATGTACTATAGAACTGACACCCGTTAACGTAAATTCGTGTAGTATAGAACTGACATCCGTTAACGTAATTTCTTGTACTATAGAACTGACATCTGTTAACGTAAATCTGTGTACTGTAGAACTGAAATCCGTTAACGTACATTCGTGTACTGTAGAACTGAAATCCGTAAACGTAAATTCGTTTACTATAGAACTGTCACCAATTAACGTAAATTCTTGTAGTATATAACTGAAATTTGTTAACGTAAATTCGTGTAGTATAGAACGGACATCCGTTAACGTAAATTCGTGTAGTATAGAACTGAAATCCTTTAACGTAAATTCGTGTACTATAGAACTTACACCGTTAACGTAAATTCGTGTACTATTAAACTGACATCCGTTAACGTAAATTCGTGTACTATTAAACTGACACCCGTAAACGTACTTTCGTGTACATGTACTTTAGAACTGACATGGTTAACTTAAATTCGTGTAGTATAGAACTGACATTCCTTAACGTTAATTCGTGTACTGTAGAACTGACATATTTAAGAAAGCTTTCAGAACAGGGCAAACTTATGCAATATGATATCAAACAAGATTGTAGTGTTACGCCCGGACTGCTATAATTATAAGTAATACGCTACATAATCGCATTTTTTCATAATCCGAAAACGGAGCCTTTAAAATACATGGCAACTTTGGGTAACACAAATCTGGTGTTGTCGGTAAGTCGGTAAAGAAAGCACCGACTGGTGCTCCATATTTGTATACATGTATATAGGATATGTTATAATTCGTAAAAAATGAACATGCCGCTGAATGTCTATTCATAGCGACCCTCGTGTTGGATTTCTCTTTCTTGATTTATTGTTCGGAATGCAGAATCGAGTTTTATTTGAAGATAAATGCTCATGGTTGAATCGAACAATAATGGATTGGACAATAACTCGACGCGATCGATGGAACGAAAAATAGATTGAACATAATAAAACGCCGCTAAGTGCTTTATTTTCAATTGTAAACATATATTTTAATTTCTAAAAGCGAATCGAGTGCGAACGCCGAAAAGAGATTCATATTTCTATTGAAATCCACACGATATAATTATTAAAATATGGACATGTGGGTAGGTGAGCGGAATTTAATTCGATAGGCAGCAGTTAAACAAACACAACAAGTAGTGCTGAATTAAAGTTCGGTCTGTATCTGACAATAGTTGTATCGGTCGATGCTGGAATAGCTTGTTCGCTTTTGTTTAATGGACAGTACAGTATAACTTCAATCGATTGGATGCTATGTTCATGCTAAAGTAACACTTTCGAAAATTTGCGACGTAATGAACAAAAAAAAAAATGTGTACACGCTTATTAAACGTTGGATATTTGTTGCATTTGCTTAAACAGAACAGACCACAACAAAATAAGCATTTACTAGCACTCACTGAAGTGGATTGGTGTGCCTGGGAAGATGGGAATATGTGCAATTCTTAAGTGCAGTTAATGCATGACGTCGCGTCAAAGGTTGCCTGTGTATGTATCAATTTGACGCCAATTTAAGCGCCCAGTTGCTCAAAACTTCAACGGACTATTAAGCTTACAGCCGTTAACTTTTGGATGAAGTTTTTGATGTAAATTAAATGTTAAAATTTTAAAATTTGCATTTATTTTAAATAAATTGATATACTCAAATAATTGTCAAATGCTTCATAAGCAAGTTGCTTGTAATATTAGTTTTATTTACATCTAAAGTTAACAGGCCGTCAGCTTTTTTTTGAAAAAGGCCGTTAAAGTTTTGAGCGACTGGGCCCAGATTATTAATTTAAGAATGGCGTCGTAATCTACGGTTTACTTTTCAAATTCAAATTGTATGTTTTCAACGTATTATTAAGTATTATTAAGAAGAATGATTTCGTGGAATGTATAAATTGATACAAGTCATATCGCTTGTTTTGCTTTCAATCCGATGCTGTATACGTACCGGTAAATATATAGCTATATGTTTATGCAAATCATTGTTTTGTTACTAGTAATACGAACATCAATATAACTGTTTTGCAGAATTCTTAAGTACCTAAATACAACGGTTTCTTGGGCTGGACATTCTAAATTTGGGAAATGTACATTTTAGATTGCAAGCTTTAATTCGTAGATTGCAAGCGTTGATTCGTCGATTACAAGTGTTAGTCCGTAAATGGCAAGTGTCAATTCGTATATTAAATGCGTAGATTGCAAGTGTTAATTCGTATATTGCAAGTGTCGATTCGTATATTGGAAGTGTACAAACGTATAGTGCACGTGTAAATTCGTAGATTGAGAGTGTTAATTCGTATATTGCAACTGTCAATTCTTAGATTGCACGTGTTAATTCGTAGATTTCAAGTGTTAATTCGATACTTTCAGAATGTGTGTATGATTAATGAACATATTTACTGAAGGATAATGTTACAAGAGATGCGAACTTACGTTGACACCGGATCTGATCAATGAGCATTAGCATTTATACGATTCGTTGAATTTGATGGATGTACACACATGTCTGTAATTTGAAGCTGGCTGTCACACATTCGAGAACATAGTGTTGGACTAGCTCGCACTTTAATGGAAATTGTATTTCTTTACAACTAAGTTTTGTATATGGCTAAATCTTCGCCTTATATCGGATGTAGGTGGATTCTAATATTCTACGGATTTCGGTTAATGAAGGTTTTGTGGTGAATGGACGCCGTGTGCACTAAGTGGATATAAATTTCAATGTTGACGGATCTGTGAGCTCGGATTAGGATTTGTATGACAGAACTGTGCAATGCACTCCAGACAAACTCAGATAGCGCCCGGCGTGTGTCTTGTACAGTAAGTATTATAACGTGTGTCTTGTACAGTAAGTATTATAACGTGTGTCTTGTACAGTAAGTATTATAACGTGTGTCTTGTACAGTAAGTATTATAACGTGTGTCTTGTACAGTAAGTATTATAACGTGTGTCTTGTACAGTAAGTATTATAACGTGTGTCTTGTACAGTAAGTATTATAAAGTGTGTCTTGTACAGTAAGTATTATAACGTGTGTCTTGTACAGTAAGTATTATAACGTGTGTATGTACAACCTCACGACAAACGAGCATAGTGGCATAAATGCAAATAATCAAATGAAGTTGTTTACCGTTTGTTCGATGTAAAATGCAATAAACCGTTCAGAACGAACCTTCCTGTAAAACGCACAATTGGCTATTGTTTAAATTGAAAATAATTGTTGGCTGTACAGCCCAAAACTCCAGTACATGTGTAGGCATTGAGACAACGTTTGTTTTAGGCTACACACCAGTTATAAATTATTCAAAGTCGACAATAGTGTTTGTTGAGTTATAGCTCTATGTGTGATCCTTCGCCATTGGTATGTTTGTTTGTCCGCTTTCAAGTTATTGTGTCCCTTTAATCTGCTTATTTTAACCATAATTGATATGAAAGATCGAACGTACACTAGTACAAATAAAAATAAAAATGGTGTTCAGAAAAGATAACACTTGATTGTGTTGCCTTTGGATGTTCCTGAGATAAAGATTCTTTAATTCAGTGTATTAATGTATATATAAAACAAGGACCCAGAGTTCGTCTAAGCTCTCTGACCGCGTTAAACTGCAAAGATGGTGCTCAGTAAACGGCTCGTGTGCCGGTCATAAAACCAACATAGAAAACCAGCGATCACTTCATTCAAGAATGTCTTGTTGCAAAGTTGAATTCAGTTACATGTACCAAGTACTTGTATTCAGTGTTTGATCGCGTTTGCTACGCATCGTCTGAGAAATCAGGTTTACAATCAATTATCCTGTATCTAGTTTAGAGTTTGAACAAATTACGAACATATAAACTAATATTTTCCACGGTTATTAGTCATTCATTTTGTTACTGAACAGTGCTTTGCATAATGTTAAACTATTTTCGCTGGCATACTTTTAACCCCTGTATGTGTTCAAGGCGTTCAAGTTCGTTATTTTGTCAATTACAGTAATTATGTTTGAAGCGATTTAAAAAGAAAATTGTTAATTGTAAATTCGAAGGTCTTGTTTTCCCCGATCTTTCAATGTAAAATGACAAGGTAGGTTTTTTAAACATAGTTATTGTACTGTCGCAAATCTCTTTCTATAGACCAATATCGACTTTACTTGAGCCCAGTGGTAAAAGTGTCTCTAATAAAATGCCTCTCTAAAAACACTCATTCATAATTGCTATCACCCATTGTTTGGTGTAAACTTGATTTGAGCTAGTATACATCTGCGATTAATTCTGCAATACTATTCCATGTAAGTGTTCTGTTAGAATAAAATTTAATCCTTTACTATTTTTAATACTATATTTTATATGTATAACTTTACTTTTGGTGGTGGCATTTATAATACCTCGGTAACACTCGTAGTACATATAATAAATGTTTCTAGTTTCCATCACGCGGATTGTGAGACATCGTGATTCATATTTACGTAGCTTTATTTTCTGAAATGCGTATTTAAAGAATATAAAACGATTCTTATTCATGATGTGTAGTAGCTCGAGAGATTTATTAATCATATTCACAACTGGAAAACATACATGTTCATAGTACTAACTGTTTATCAATACAACAGGTATTTTATGAACTTGCAGAAAACGTTCGTATTATATTATGTTTTTGTAGAAATCTTACAAGCACTTACGCAGATAACAAGGTACTTTCATAAAACGTACGTAGGACATTAAAAACTGGCGCTACTGTTTGTTTATCAAACGTATGTGGTATCTGTATGAACATGTAACTGTTCTCCAACGAACGTAAATACTTAAACGGTCACGTTAACGGCTACTTGTAGAACACGTGCGTGATGTTTGCATTATGCATCACATTTGCAGTACACGTGCGTGTCTCTTAATAACAACGCACTTTGTACTTCATGAAATTTCACATATTTACTATACGACCAAGATAATGAACCTCCATTACCATTAACCTCACGACATGCTGATGTCCGATGACGATATTTTCAGCACAATGAGCTCCACGCTGATTATACCGGACCGCACGGTTCCCTGCAGCCAGTGGGTATCCTTCACCGGCGACAACGAGCCGGTACTCAACAGCGCGCCGGAAGTGGACGAGGGCTGCGACACGTTCCTAAAGCGCCTTCAGCGGTCGAAACTCCGGAGTCCTTATGGTGATTATATTTTACTGTCTCCCTATTCAGCATCTTTTATTAATTCGGAAATAATTTTCGAGTTGTCGTTGTTTATCGGCTAATAAACATCGATTTGGAGTTCTGATGCGTAGTTAGTAATTAGTTAAACATCACTCACTAGGTATATAGGTATGACTAATTATTTATTTATCGTAAAGTTCAAAATTGGGGGAAAATGTCGATTTATATCTACGGGAAACAAAACTTGCATTTGTTTTTGTGTTTAAAATTTCTCACGGAAAACAACACAAAACAAACAATAATAACGCCAAGCTGTAACCATATCTGTCAAAATCTTTACATGGATGTCAAATAGCAAACTGCATCTTGTAATAGAAATTGTAATTTCAGTAGCATACAAACTTGTTTGAAAACGCAGAAACAGTATAGTCTTATTTTACTGATTGAGAGGGAATTGTTTTTTCTCGGTGATCGATGTAAATTCTTTCTTCATTTCACGTATTTCTACTTTTTATTTTAAGCTATATATACCCGTTATCCGAACGATTTGTTATTTTTCGTACTTTTTTCGTAGATTCGTGTTTGCCGTCGGGTCAGCAGTTTTGTTTCGAGGCGGTTGTGGACAAACGCTATAACCGCTGGAAACGTCGCCGACGGAAAAAGAACTCCGAGCGCCGACAACCGGCAGTTTTACCTAGCAGCGGAAGCTCCGACGAAAATGACGAGAGGTAGACAAATATTAGTTTATCATGTGTGTTTAACATCTGTATGTACAGAGTGCATGGGTAAACTCGATTTTGGTCATATTTCGAGCGGACATTTTACATCAATCGTTTTAAATGTTTTCTAAGTTAACAGGTTATTTTAATACATGAAATATTATGTCTTTCAGAAATGCTGTAATGGAAAAAATCATTGACAATATGTACGAACAAATCCACGGGCCGGTTCCTCATACTCCGAACGGGTCACGTGACACGCCGCGCATGCGCAATCGACGACGTCGGGAAATGGAATCGTCCACAAACCTCGTTTCCGGCGACGATCGTGACGTCGACCCGTCGAGTACCAATTACGACGCCAGTTCATCGGCGTCGTCAACAGACGCTTTTCGTATTAGATCCGGTTCCGGTCGACATACGGCCGACGGTTCGCCGCCTAGTGTCAAAGCAAACGAATTAACAGACACGAGTTCTCCACTGGGACACCGCATTCGACCGGAAGCGAGCGACAGTAGCGCCACCTCGGAAGATATGTGCGCCTGGTCATACATGGAACAATACAAGCAAGAAATCTTTAGACGTCTTAAAGACACGCCAGTTGGTAAGTGCCGAACTCTGCTCCTTGGCATTGGTATCTAGTGCCGATTTCTAGGGGGGGGGGGGGGGGGAGGGGATATGAATACGGTTTCTTGATTCTAAAAGCATCCCGGCCGGTCCCTATAGTCCGTATATAACTCACGGCATCTTTTATCTACCGGTAGTCAACTATTGGAGTTTAGTTAGATCTCGAAATGAATTTATTTTCTATGTTTTGATGAGCTGATTTAAAGAAATGAATGATTTTCTTTTATTAAGTAAAGTAATTAATAACGGCAAATAAAAATGAATAGTGTATGGTAACCGTAAACCCATTGGGTGTGTTATCACGTGCATTTTGCTGGACTTGTTTCCCTTGAATAATGGCGGATATTTTGAACGAGCAAAATGTGGTAAGATTGTGCTCTGGCTCGAGTAGTAAACTAACCGTCAACACGTTGATGGATAACTTTCTTGTTGCAAATAACGGAAATGTATGAAATTTTAAACTTTTTGTTTCCCACCACGTAAAATGCCATTTGCCGATGACACGTTCCAACAAATTTAGCCTCATCTAAAAAGTAGCAATAAATTCACTTCAAACGTCTCATTTATTAGACTACATATTATTTAAATAAAAAATATTTTCAAAAAGTCATAAATGATTTATTTTAGCAAAAATACATCATTATTATTTTGATAATGGATCTGATTTGTAATTAGTCCAGATAATTAGAATAATTTAATAGGTGGATTCTGAGGTTGTTGTTTAATTGACAAAATCCATCTAGAGCTACATATAAATTCATAAAATATATATTAAAAAAACAAACATTAAATGACAGTAAATCTGTCAACAATTCAGATATACAGGTTACAAAGATCATATTTGTTCCAAGAGTGCATCAGATATCTATATCTATGAAAGACTGGTTGTCACATTTTTTTTTTGTTGTTTATTGTTTATTATTTAACAATATAGATGAATATAGTTCACAAAAAAAAAATGTTCCACTTCATTTTTAACTGCCTGGATATGTGCTGTTTAATATGATTATCAAAGTTCTAAATGTTTGGAATCCCATGATGATGTCAAAACACATTTTCTATCAGGGGCTTAGCTAGCTCTATATTCATGTGGATTCATATTACTGTTTCGGATATGCAGACAGCCCCAAACCCCATCCATATATAGGAAATTGTGAAATTTGTGTATTTTGAGCATTCTTAATAAGTACTTAAAATATACACTTTTAGAATAACTAATCAACAAGAAATGCCACCAGTATATCGAGGGTTGAGTATGAAACTATACAGAAATGTTAAGCCGAAACAATAGTCTCACGCTCAACACTCGATATGCTTTCTGAACGAAAATTCAACAAGCCAACTAGAGTTCTTTGTATATTAAATTTAGCGCAGAGTTGGTGGTTTATGAGTTATTTAGTATAAAATCGATCCAAAACGGGTTTAACTATATGCATTTCGTCAAGAGCTATGTGTAAACATAATCTGAAAAAAAAATTGGTCAAAATTACGTTGATTCAGCCACGTACTCGCGTATAGGCAGCTACGCGCCTCTCTATAGGTTTCATAACATTGTTCAGTTTTAGTAATCTTATTGCACACTGTTCCAAGCAAAAAATGACTTCTATTTATGTTCTCATTCAGAGCAACTGGATCAGAAAGCTTGGCTTCCAGACCTGGGCAACAACTATGACGATGAAGCGGACGACGATGATAATGACAATGACGATGGTGAGGAATATGAGAATCGTGAACTCGAAGAAGACGAAGACAATCTCGTGGATGATGGCTGTTGTGAAGAAGAGGTTAATGATGATGATGGTGATGATGAAATTGTGAACGAGACAGAAACTTTTACTGCCACCCCAGAAGATGATGTTGTGATCAGGTAGCTTTTTGTTTGTATTGTGCCACCATCATAAAATATACCTTTTGTCTACTCACCTAATTATGTACTGCATTATACTTTGGCTAGTATGTTATAGGGGATGGTATTTCGCATAAATATAGACACATACATTATTAAAACAAGGTAATTTCCTATTTTCCAAGTATCAACAATACATTGAGTGGGATCGTCAAGAAAGAAATTATATAGAAAGACAAAAAATTTTTTTTTGGGATACATGGTTACCGTAGGATTCAAACTCATGCCCACAAAATAGATGAGTTTCACATTCCCATTGTTAGCGATTATTGCGACACAATAATTTATCGGCGAATCAAAAACGAGGCTCGCGATGTATTTATATTGGTTAATACTGGTTGCATAGCAGTCATTTACAGTTTATTACTTTTAAATCGTTATAAATATTCACTTTGTTTATTTATTAATAATCAGAAATGGCATGGTTCATAATATAATTGTGATATGATAAGAGAGTGTCAGTTTAATTAGTATATTGTCGCTAAAAATGAAAAAAAACTGCAATTTAAACTTTATTACTTTCTCTGAGACTGACAAACTTCGTATTGTTCAAACCTGGTCTTATCAATTATAAGATCATAATCTTGTATTAACACATGACCATTATTATGTAACCAGAATGTGTATATAGGTCCCAATTTTAAATAACATGTGGCACAATTATGTAATCAAGGTGCATACCAATTAGTGTAATACACAGGTTATTGTCTCGGCAGCTATTGCACTGACTTCATGAATCTACTTGATAAAAAGTGAAATAAAAAAATAACTTTATTGAAGACAAAATTTAATTTTATTGCCAATTATCCTGATCTTTGGCTTGAAGTTGAACTCATGATAGTTTATAAATGGAATGTACATGTGTTTGTACACAATGTTTAAAGACATATAACGATAATTAACACTGCTTTTTATTGTTTTGATATTAAATAAAACGATAATTAAACACTGCTTTGTATTGTTTTGATATTAAATAATGATGTTTTATTTCTCAGTCATACTTTTTGTTTGTTTTGGTTCTCTATCATAAGATTTTTGGTTCTCTATCATAAGAGAGTTCAAAGAAAAAACGTCTTTGATCAATTCTGGTTAACTCGGTAGAATTCTTAAGTTGTTTCACTCAAATGAACAAAAAAGCATACACAGGGATAACACTTTCTTGCTCATACTGCATAATAATAATAATAATAATAATAATGTTATTTGTAACTGTCAAGCTGTTATATAATTACCCCAACTGACACTGAATCTGGAATGAACGAACTGCTTCTGTTAATTAAATATTAATTACTTAATTAATAATTAATCATGACTTATTTCAATCCTTAAAATTTCAGATCTGAATATGAAGTAACATAATCATGATGTCAAACATAGTTTCGTTAGCAGATTTGGCTATGTTGTGATTGTTACATTATTTGCATTGTCATTTAAGTATTTGAAACATATCCACTTATTCGGAATTTAGTGAGTAAAACAGAGACAAGTTTAATGAAAAAACAAACAACATTTTATAAGTTCATTCGTCATTTTCTCCACGGGACATTATTTTCTTTTATGGACAATTACAGCCAATACATCGTCAGCCTCATTCTCGATTCGCTTTATCAAGAGAGACAACTCCTACAATTCTCGATAACGGGAATGTGAAAAGGGTCTATTGTGTACTTCAATGAAAACTTCCGTACACTATGCAGCATTTTTCTTGGGCCCTTGAAAGTATAAGCAATGAACACTATTATTTATATAATAAAATTATATAATTTTGTCAAGAGTTTATAGGAAACATGGCCATTGTATTTATCAATGCTCCAATATATTTTCTATATTAAGGAACTTTATGTTTGGAATTGTTTGTTGTTGATCTACCATTGGTAGGCCCCATTAATGTTAACATTTATTTGTCAAATTTATTATGCCAAATTGTCAGAATACTTCACAATTTCTTGTTATTAATAAAATTTCAATAAATACTATAATATTATACTATGAAAACTTTGCATATTTCGACTTCATTAATATTTTAATGACATTGTGCAAAATTGGTGTTTATTTTTTAGCATGACAGTGTCTCCAAAGCCAGAAGCATCCAGATCCAGAAGAATCTGCCAGGAAGTAGCCAAATCACAGACTCTGGATAGTGGTCCTCAACACATTATAGATCCATCTCGGCAGCAGTATTCCTACGCCAAGTGGTCAAGAATGAATAACGCCAAGTCAAAGTATGACTAGATCTAGTGCAATATTTGCTCACAATAAAATAGTGCAAAGGAAAGCAATTTTGAATGAAAAATGGACTAATGATTACTTGTTTAATTGCCATAATGTCCTTGGTGTTGTAATTAAAATAAGATAGACAAGTTTTGAAATAATAAACATGACAAACAGTTACATGTGCCTTAAGTACCAGTATCTAGCATTTAGGTAGACTTACATTTTGTGCATGATTCTTTAGTTGTTTTTATTTAGCCAGTGATTTTAATAAAATTCATTTGGTTTTGTTTACAATTGTAAAAATGCATTTTATATCATATAATTATGTTATAAAAAATGGTAAGTTGAATTTGATATATGTAAGTTATGATCATTTTTTCCTCTGTATAAAACATTTCCATTATTATTTCATGTCCTTACACATAAATGTTTAATTTTGTACACTTATTTTCTCAACTACAGAAAAACAACCCCAGATTTCCCAGCACAAGTTTCTGGCCCCCAGCCAGTGGTTCGAAGCAGCAACATATCGTGGGGTGAGATAGGAACCGACCCCAAGCCCTGCCCACCTCTCGTAGAGAGCAGTAAGGACACACAAACACAGGGGTTTAACGCGCCACAACGAAAAGATTCTCTGTTCAGCTCTGGTGGTGTCAAACGTAAGAAGTTGTTGTGATAGCTTTAATATTGAATAATTGCGGTTTGCCAGCAATATTTCGGGAAAACAGTGGTTCTTTTAAAAAGCGTCCACATTAATGGGGTGGTTGTAAATCAGGGAGGCCATAAAGCGGGGTTTTAGTGTAAACCCAAAGTTTAGTTTCAAATCCCTTTTTACTTTAAAGGCATATATGTTAAACAAAATTAAGTGGATACTATATTTTATATACCGGTATTCACTTTCTTGTTTGTTGCCTATAAATTGTGTGAAGCAGATACTGGTATTAGTGACAAAGAAAAAAAAGCCACAGGCAATTTCATGGTCATACATTTGTATGTATTTATTTTAGGATCCAAGGAGCTGTACACCACTAAGAAGCAGAACATCAACCTGCCCTCCCTGGGGAAGAACGCCAAGTCACAGACCATCCCCGTGGTTCTCCCCAGAAAGAACAGCATCCCTAGCAAACAGGACAGAGTGTCGGTTAGTCTCTAGCTTACATTGGCCTTTACGCCAGTTCGAGTCCACAGTGCTGTGCCTTGGCCATTCCAAAGCAATGACCCCAGATTTTAACATGTTTGTGCTCCGTGTTTGTTTAATGTGGCATACTGTGATGTACTTGCATTTAATAAAAGAACTTAAGTTGTTGATAATAAGTAATATTTGGTTCAGTTAGTCATGCCTCCATTGGTCACATTGACTGTTTCCACACCTTGAATTGTTAATTACACATGTTTCGCTTCAAGTTGTACTAGTCAAAATAGGCCCAATTGGTATAACAAGAATACAGTGGGGTCATTGACTTCAAAAGGTTTGAAAATGTCAATAACCAAAGAATCAAAGAGCAATATGCTTTGTTTGAAATATTTTGAATACACAAATATTGTACAGTCATTTATGAATTTCAGAAAAGCTCAGACCCCTTGAGTAGCAAGGATCTGTCTGTTCGTACGCTTCCACCTCCAAGAGGGCGGGAATCCTCAGGGGTCAGGGGGTCAGAGGTCAAGGCCACGCCAATGGTAACAGACTTCCTGTTCAGGGACCACTACCTGAGACAACTCTATGGAAACAAAGTCAGAGTTAACTCCCATGTTGAATCCTATAAAAACGGTAAGCAGTAGTCGACTCATAGGGAAATGTAGAAAACAGTGTTGCAATATTTTTTGTTTGGTTGTCTGTTATGTATAGCCAGGTGAACTATTTGAATCACTGGACCCTCCGACCTATATGTTGTCTGTCGTCTGCACTTGATTCTGTACATGTCACATTGTCGTCAGACAGCTTGAAACTTTGTAAGAATGGTACCTTCATGGAATGCTCACCAAAGTTCTGTCATGGGTTTTGTCTAGTAAAAATTAGGACACTAGTCAAATGTGAAAAGCTGGTCTATACTCGCAATTTTCATCTGATGAGGTTAAATCTTGGCCCTTCCATAAAATCTAGAATTTAGGAAAAATTGAATTTGGATTTAGAAAGCACTCCGAGAGTGCAGACCTCTGTCAAGGTCACTCCTACATCCCCCCAATGTGTTGTGCAATTAGTTATTTATACAGAATCATGTGGCAATGTGCCTCGTCTCCCAGTTATAAAGAACCCTTTAAACATTTTCTGTATCTGGATGGTAATCTGGATCACCAGCAAATTTAATCATTGTTCATTGTGCCGTTTTCTAACATCCTCCAAAAATTACAAGACAAACCACCCAATGCTGGCAAAAACAACCTCTGGTTGATGTAAAACAAAGCATGTCAAAACAAAGTCAGAGCCAAATAAAATCAGAAGCTTGTTTGCACCCAGGGAGCTTAATTTTCATCAGATCATGTTAAAACTTGGTTAGATTTATAACCTTGATAAAATCTAGGTCAAGTTTATTTTAGCTTAGATCAGGTTGAAACTTGGTCAGATTGATTGTCTCCGTGAACACCGAAGTTGAGTGGGAACATGGGTCATTTAGAGCACATGTTAGTCTCCGTGAACACCGAAGTTGAGTGGGAACATGGGTCATTTAGAGCACATGTTAGTCTCCGTGAACACCAAAGTTGAGTGGGAACATGGGTCATTTAGAGCACATGTTAGTCTCCGTGAACACCGAAGTTGAGTGGGAACATGGGTCATTTAGAGCACATGTTAGTCTCCTTAAACCCTGAAGTTGAGTGGGAACATGTGTCATTTAGAGCACATGTTAGTCTCCGTGAACACCGAAGTTGAGTGGGAACATGGGTCATTTAGAGCACATGTTAGTCTCCGTGAACACCGAAGTTGAGTGGGAACATGGGTCATTTAGAGCACATGTTAGTCTCCGTGAACACCGAAGTTGAGTGGGAACATGGGTCATTTAGAGCACATGTTAGTCTCCGTGAACACCGAAGTTGAGTGGGAACATGGGTCATTTAGAGCACATGTTAGTCTCCGTGAACACCGAAGTTGAGTGGGAACATGGGTCATTTAGAGCACATGTTAGTCTCCGTGAACACCGAAGTTGAGTGGGAACATGGGTCATTTAGAGCACATGTTAAGTCACTAGGTCGCTTAGGTAGCAGATCATGATTATTTTGGCAAGATTGATGGCCTCTAAGAAACCTAGGTCGCGTGGGACTTCCCGAATTAAAAAAATAAGTCATTAAGAAAATTATCAGTAAAAAAATGTAAAACTCATACTGTTGCAACACATTTCTGCGAATTGCGATGCTGTGAAATGACCAGATACTATGAATAAGGCAGCCGGTTCTGTCTGATTTTGTTATATGTTAGGTTTAGTTTAAAACTCGGAAAGATGATCTCGGTATAATAAGTTTGAGGTGATGTGGAATAACATGAATGGGTTGCCAGACCATGAAATGCTTAAGCATTACTTATAATGAACATTGTTTGATGTATTGTAACTGTAATACATGCAGAGCACCATGTCTGGACAGCATTCTGTATAAATTCCACATACTCAGAAGTTGTTCTGTTTCTTCTAATTTGGATACATTACCTAGTGATCTTGAGCAATGGCCTTTGATCAAAGTCCCAAGGGTAAATAACCCATGCTCATTTGTCTTCATGTTATGTGGCAGGTGAATGATATCTGCAGTCTTTGTATCCTTCATTATACCCCTACAACCGAAGTTTAGGTGGGGTATATAGGAGTGAGCTTGTCGGACCGTCGGTCTGTTGGTTTTTGGTTTACGGATGATAACTCAAGAAAGGCTTGACATATTCAAATAATTTTTGGTACACATGTGTAACATCGTAGAATACAGGTCAAGGTCGATTTTTGTTACAAACCACTAAATTTTGACAGAGTTATGGCCCCTTTTCGACTTAACATTCCCTAAAAACATGGTTTCCGGACGATAACACAAGAAAGGCTTGACCTATTCAAATAATCATAGAATACAGGACCAGTTTGATGTTGGTTACAAACCACTAAATTTTGACAGAGTTATGGCCCCTTTTCGACATAAAATTCCCTAAAAACATGATTTCCGGACGATAACTCAAGAATGGCTTGACATATTCAAATAATTCTTGGTATACATATGTAGCATCATAAAATATGGGTCAAGTTGGACTTTCGTTACAAACCACTAAATTTTGACAGAGTGAAGGCCCTTTATTTGACTTAAATTCCCTATAAACATGGTTTCCTGACAATTACTCAACAATGGCTTGACATATTTAAATAATTATTGGTACACATGTGTAGCATCATAAAATACAGGTCAAGTTCGACTTTTGTTACAAACCACTAAATTTTGACACAGTTATGGCCCCCTTTTTGACTTAAATTCCCGAAAAACATGGACAATAACTCGTGAAAGGCTTCACATATTGTGGGGGTATATCCGTCACTCATGTGACAATTCTAGTTTGTTATGAAATGTCATTTCTTAAGATATGGTCCAGTTTTCTTTAATGAATAAGCAAATGTTGTCATAAATTTATTCAGATTTTTCGTAACTGAAATTTTTTTTTTAATTTGTCCATTTAAGTTGTTCCACTCCAATGACTTCAATTAGTACTTACCATAGACTAGGTGCACAGCATTATTAAAATCCAATTTATTATACAAATTTTATATTCTTTTTGAAATGTCAAACTTGTATGTGTATTTATTTTTCCAAAAGATTATATGCAGTTTTTGTGAAGTAAGTATAAGACATATTTAATCGAGTTAAAATAACCATTTGAAATGTAGTAGCTATACAAGATGTATGTAGTGTTTTGGTTTGCGCAGTAGATTGAATGGTACTAACTCTATGGATGTATGTGCTTTACAGCTTGTAATTATAAAATATATTTGAAGTAATCATGCAATTTGAAGCCTATTTAGTAGAGTACTGCTAATTATGTTGGTGGGCATATAAGGTTCTTTGAAAATATTTTTATGCTCCTTGATAAATTTTGGTGGAGCATCAAGTCACCTCTTTGTCTGTCTGTCATTCTGTCACTCCGTAACGCTTGTCGGGGCATTAACTTGGCCATGGATAGAGGGATTTTAAAATAACTTGGCAAAACGTTTGCCTCAATGAAAAGGCATGTAGCGCATGAGTGATGTCCGTAGATCAAAGGTCAAGGTCAAACTTAAGAGGTCAAAGGTGGAAAATTGCTTGTCAGGGGTATAACTTGGCCATGGATTGAGGGATTTTTAAAATTACTCGGCACCAATGTTATCTTGTCCGTACGTCAAAGGTCTAGGTCACACTTGGAGGTCAAAGGTCACAGTTTGCACTTTGCTTGTCTAGTCTATAACTTGGCCTTGGATGGAGAGCTTTTAAAATGGCACAAATGTTTGCCTAAATAAGATGGCGTGTCGCTCACATGAATCAGGTCTGTACGTCAAAGATCAAGGTCTCACTTAGAGGTCAAAGGTCAAAATTGCCTCCTTGCTTGTTCGGGCTATAACTTGGCCGTGGAAGGAGGGATTTTAAAATATCTTGGCAAAAATTTTTGCCTAAAAGGAACAGCATGTCACATGCATTAACTGGGTCTGTATGTCAAAGGTCAAGGTCACTCTTAGAAGTCAAAGGTAAAAATAGGCACTTTTCTTGTCTGGGCTATAACCTGGTCATGGATGGAGGGA
Organism: Congeria kusceri; assembly: GCA_027627225.1. Taxonomy (NCBI): domain Eukaryota; kingdom Metazoa; phylum Mollusca; class Bivalvia; order Myida; family Dreissenidae; genus Congeria; species Congeria kusceri. Next base: position 19,254,118 of record CM051035.1, read on the forward strand.
TTTTCATATTTTTTGGAACAAATGTTTGCCCAAGTAAGACAGCATGTCACATGCATGAACCAGGTCTGTAGGGAAAAAGTCCAGGTCACTCAGGTCACTCTTAGAGGTCAAAGGTTAAAATTGGCCCTTTGCTAATCTGGGCTATAACTTGGCCATGAATGAAGGGATTTTAAAGTTACTTTGCACAAGCGTTTGCCCCAATGAGACAGCATGTTGTGCACATGAACCCGGTTTGTAGGTCAAAGGTCAAGGTCACACTTATGGGTCAAAATTGGGGATTTGCTGTGCTATAACTTGGCCTTGGATTGAAGGATTTTTAAACTACTTGGCACCAATGTTAACTTCAATGAGATGAAGTGGTACACACATAACCAGGTCTGTATGACATGCTCTACTGAATTCCATCAAGCCATCTTGATTCTTCTAAAAACATGACCAACACAAGTAGTGTGAATTTACTTTGTAGAGCCATAATATGTAAACTGAAATATCTTTTGTACTGGTTGGCGAGTAGTATCTGTGAACTAGCAGTATCCGGGATTTGTATATTAAAAGGTGTAAAAGCTCTTCAGCATTGAATGTTGAGTTTGCACACATCACCTAGCAGTTGTTCCAAACGCAGACTTAGTTGAAGTCTCCAAAACTTCATATTTTTCAAGATATTTACATTTTTGTTTAAAAAAATCTCAAAACAACTTAACTCCTCGTGGGGCATTCACGCGTACATCTTTGCGCATGCGCATAAATATATAATTGAACCACTATTTTTATCTTGTACTTCCCTGTTTTCAGTTTACCAAGGGTGATAGCTTGGTTATTCACATAACGCAGCAATTTTAGTATTCAAACACCACCATACATATATTCACCATGCATTTTTCGTGAAATAGATTTTCTAAAAAAAAGATGAATTGCAATTGCAAAATGTTTACTCAATGCAAATATTAACAAAGAATTGCAATTTTAAAATATTTACTCAATTATACGGCTAGTTTCGGGACGATTTTGACAAAATTTCAATGCAGGAGGGATGTCTACTTTGATAATGGTTATCTCCCGTTTACTATCAGCAAACTTTAAAGGGGCGCCAAAGGGGTCATCAAAAGACAATTTTCCGTCATCCACTTATGTTAGTAACCGCTAATCTGGCATAGAATTTAATAATATTACATCATTATGATGTAGGAAATTTAATATAGAACAGTATAGAGCAATTAAAATCTTGAGGTGTGTACCACAAAATTTGCATTTTCAACTGAAAGGAAAGATCACGGATACTACTAGTTTTATTGCTTCAAGTAATGCTTATTGATTACCCCTTGGGAGCCCCTTATATGGAGAAAAAACATATGACGTCATGACAAGATATTTACATCCTCGTAAACAGAAGGAGCCGAACTTTGTACTGCAACAAGCTTTTCTTTAAAAGTATTACTTACGCGATTGAAAATAAAGATTAAAACTACTAAAAAATCATGGATACTACTTGCCAACCAGTATGCCAAATAACTTTAAACCTCCTGGATTCGTCTTACAATATGCCCACTATTCAAGGTAGTTTCCCCTGTGTTATTCAGCAGCTTTAATATGCTCAAACTCAAATGGTTGACCTAGGATGATCTTGTTTATAGAATATGAGTCTGCTTAGCAAATGATGCATTTACTGTCTTTTGTCGTTCCTACTCTAAACCCTAATAATCCCTGGTATTCATGTTTGTGCATTATGTCAATACATGGCATTATTGCATGTTATTGGTCAATAGAAGCTTCTTTGATTGTCATTAACAAACTTAACACTGGTAGTGAGCCTAGTTTGGCTGATTGTAACATGATGTCCCTTTGATTGGAGAACTTGGCTGAAAAAAATAAAAGTAAAGTGTAAAGTGTTTGTTTATTATAGTGTCACCCCTCGCGATTAAGGGCCAGCCAGTTTTGACTTACGAGACACCTTTCCTGATGAACATCTTTAATCCTGATTCCTATCCTATATGCCGGGCGCTTGGCAGGAAGGGAATCGGTACCCTTCAATTTAACTAGCTGCCGGGTAGGCAACTGGCCATATAAGAACAAGCCCTGTGTGAGACTCGAACCTTCGACCTCCCGCTCTGTAGGCAAATGCCCTAACCACTAGCCACGGAGAAAATAATTCTTGCCTGGAACTGTTGTGCAAAGCCCACAATATGTTGTCATATTGCAATCTGATAATTTTCCAAAGCAATGTTGCCCTTCCAAGTTTCCCAAATCACTTATCTCGCCTTATGTATGGTAGAACATGACAAATCAGGATAATAAGTGTTGATGCACGGTGCTCCTAGAATTCAATTTCTTCAATATACAGTATATCACATATTCCCTTCTCGAAAATGTGTATTTAATATGCATTTAATGCGTATTAAACGCTGCAGTATTGGCACCGTATTTTTCCTGTGTCAAATGCGCATTAAATACACTTTTAATACATTAAGTGCATTTTTTCTGTACTTTTTCTGCATTTTTTACAAAAAAGTGTATTAATGCACTAGAAAATACACTTAAAATGCATTTTAAATACACTTAAGTGTATTTTTTGATGATATAGTGTATTTTTCAAGGAGAAAAATACACTTTAAACACACTTAGTGTGTTTATGCAGGAAAAATGCAGAAAAAATACACTATTTCTGTAATAACTGTATTTTTTCTGCATTTTCAAGTGCATTAAATGCATATTAAACGCAGAAAAAATACAGTGCGAATACCGCAGCGTTTAATACGCATTAAATGCGTATTAAATACACTTTTTTGAGAAGGTTTGTATCGCTTCAAATGTTAATTGCCTATTAAGCTGACCACCATTTTGATACAGTGATAGTTCTTGTGGCAACTGAACTTAAATTTGGAAAGTTTTGTTTAATTATTATCTGTTTTTTACTGCAAATTCATAAACACATTTCATAAAATAAGCCGATTGTATTCTTAATTTTCTTTATTCACTTCTGAAGGTAGCCAGACATCAGCTTAATTGGCACTTCACATTTTTATACATCTGAACACCAGAGTTCAATACCTCATAAATTTTACAAACAATGTTTATGTCTTATTATATCATTATTATATTTCTGAAAATGCCTCAGTGGAAGTTTAATATAATAGATTTCAGAAGAGCTTTTCTACCTATATTGCTACTGTAGCATGTTTAGGTCTGGAGTAGTGGTGTTATTTCATTGATATTAGCTCATGCTTGTTATGCCTAGGATGAGCTATTGTGATCAGTCATAGTCTGCCATCCATAGAGTCAGGAACCGTTGGTGGAAGATAAAAAGAATGTCAGAAAATGGGATACAGTAAACCAACTTTCTCTCCATCATCTTGGTTCATTAAAAACATAATCACCAGACCTGTGCGCAATTGATATTCATTTGTTGCTTATGGAAAATTTTTCAAAATTCAACATTTGCTGGCTAGTTTCACAGAAATGCTTTTTTTTTCAGCCATTCAGCCAATTTGTGTAGATTCTTTTAAAAACATGCCCACCACATCTGTTTGGTTAGTTTTTCTTATACGAAATTATGTTTACTCAGCTTGTTCAAACCCAGTCAGTATTCTGGGAATTTCATGCTACCTGTAATTCCTTAATATCTTTTTGCTTTAAGTTTCTAAAATGCAAACAAACCAAAACAAGCAATAATAACATAACCTCTTTGGCAGATGTAATTAAAACTGTGGTTCATGGACATTACTGCTTGTAACACATCATTGTATTGCCACATTCAAACAACTTCATGAGCTTGATGAAGAAAAATAATGTTTTGTTTGTAACACCGATATCTCATCATTTTCTTGTACTAATTATGAAAATATACATAATGATAATAATACATGTACTAGCAGTGAGTTGTAGATTTTTATGCTCCCTGAAATTGTTTCGGGGGAGCATATAGTCGCTGCTTTGTTTTCCTTCTGTCTGTTCGTCCCACTTTCTTGTCCGGCCTATTTCTCAGCAACTATTGACCGGAATTCAGTGAAACTTTATGGAAAGTTTTATTACCAAGAGGTGTGCATATTACCTGGACGTTCTGCTTCAATGATTTTTATTACAGTTCTGTGACTTTGAAGATTGCTGAAATTAGTATATATGTACAATTCTTGTCAGGGCTATTTCTCAACAACTACTAGCAGAAATTCAATGAAAGTTTATGAGAAGATGCATTACCAAGGGTAGGTGCACATAGTACCAGGACGTTCCGCTTCGATGATTTTTCTTGGAGTTATGGGACTTTGAAGTTTGCTGAAATTAGTATATAATGCACATTTTTGTCTGGGCTATTTGGAAGCAACTATTAGCCAGATTTCAACCAAATCTTATGGGAAGCTTCATTTACCAAGAGTAGGTGTGCATATTACCAGGATGTTCTGCTTAAATGGTTAAGCTTGGAGCTATGGGACTTCAAAGAATGCTAAAATTAGTGTATAGTGGAAAAATATTATCCAGGCGATTTTTTAGCGACTACTAACTAAAATATAATGAAACTTCATGCGGGAAGCTTCATTACCAAGAGTAGATGTTCTGCTTCAATTATTGTGCTTAGCCACAGATTTGATCCTGCTTTTCAAGTGATTTTTGGTCATTTTAGTATCTCAGCCCTTCTCATTCTCATTTCTTGACAAAGCGCAGAGGGGAGCATCCATCAGTTTTACTGATATCCTTGTTTTGTCTGGGTCTGTATTTATAAAACTCCTTAGTAAAAATTTTACAATTGTTTCAACTATAAAATAACTTTTAAGTGGCTTTCATAGATTATTTTTCACTGTTCGATCCCTAATTGGGCAGCGGTCGAAGGATCTTTTTCTCAAAAGGCACCAAGTACTGGTTCTACCCAGGACATGGACTCGAGTGTCTCAATAAGCCTCTGGCTTTTAACACAATCGAGCTATAATAAATAGGTTTAAATTAAACTATTTTATCTTTTCTGAACATAAATCTTTTTTTTTGTATTCCATAATAAGGCATACATTGGCGAAATCACTTTTCTATATTTCAAAATTGAGTGATTAAAACATATGCATTATTTCCAAGTCTCATTGTTTAGGTTTTCTATGCCTCGCTAGATAAATTAATATTAATTAAACACGGAAAATTTAATCTGAAATGTGCGTTCGACAACTGAAGATTTTCCTAAGGAGCTTCATGAATACTGTCCCTGTTGTTGTTACCAGATTCATTTGACCCCAGAAGATGGCGGGTATATTGGTTTGCTGATGTCGGTCAGTCTGTCTATCTGTCGGTTGGTCTGTCAGAAGACCACTTTTGTATCTGCTCCAATAGTTTTAATCTGATCTTAACCAAACTTTGTGAAAAAATGTTTATTGGCATAATATCTCAGCCAAGTTTGATAATCAGCCCAATCGCTGCAGGAATTGTGGAGTTATGGCCGTTAAATTATGTAAAATTAGCCTTTTCAGCCGTTTCCGCTCTTTAAGTCCAATAGTTTTCATCGGATCTTAACCAAACTTGCTGAAAATGTTTGGCTAAGTTCGATAATTGGCCAAATTGCCCCAGGAATTACAGCCAACAGTTCTTCACCAGACTTGATAAAAATGTTTGAAGTTATAATATCTGAACTGCCCTTGATTTATCTACAAATGGCCGCGCCCTATGTCCAACCTTTCTCATCTGATCATCACCCAACTTATTTTAAAAGATTGCTTTTAACCTAGAGGGGCATAACAGCTCTTGTTTATTTGTAATATCTGACAATGCTTTGATCATTTCTTTTAAAGGCACACGTCTGAAGAAGACGCTAACACTCGACAGTTTGGATATTGGAAGAAAACAAAAGAAAAAGACTTTGGTTGCAAAAAACCCGTCAGATCTGCAGTTCACGCGGGCCTTTACCTTCTCGATGTTTGATCTCCCACAAATGTACCGACTGTATAACAATAACCTAGTACACAAGGCCAGTGGGGGCGAAACTCATGTTTGATTGTTATACTAATAAATAAATATAAAAATTATGTTGGCATTTTTTTTTTTTTATGAAGTCATTAAAAAAAATCTTATGTCAGTGTCTTCGATGATTTATTGCATTTATTAATCGAAGATATTGACATGAGTAAGAGTTTTTTTTAATGACAGTACTACTACTATTATCTTTATTATTTTATTTATTTATTTACTTTTTTAAAAATAATATATATTTTTTTAATTTACCAACAAGGGAAGGGTTTGCCCCCCCATACCCCCCAAGGGGTGTTGAAAAAGGCCGCCTATATGCACAGAGTTTGAACTGCTACCTAGAGACACCAAACTCCTACATTGTGATAGTTCTACCTGTAAGAATTAATTTAGCTTTAACTTTTTCATGAATATTTAAAAAAACGTCACATGACTTGGCCATGGTCATGTGCCCACAGCAAAGTCATGTGACCAGTACATTGTCATTTATCACTTTTACACCACCGGTTTACACAAGCCAGCACGGTGCAGTGGACTACGAAGCTGGAGATAAGCGGTTCATACCCAGGGTAGGGCAAGGTAAGAATTTACATTACATTGAAAAATTTCTCTAGGCATGTTTAATTGATAACAACGTGTAATAAACATTACAATTTACTGCGTACTTGATGAAAAAAATGAATATATACTACCAACAACCAACCAGTTGGTTTGTTTTTTTTGTTGATATTTCCCAGTATTTAAATTAATTCTTAAATAAATTATTTTATAACGGTGTGGTCAGAATAAAAAAAAAAAGAAGACTATTGGAAGCAGTGAAAAATGCCAAATAAACACGAGATGTGCTAAAGTATGTAATCTATGTTTTTGGACAACTCAATATTTCTTTCTGCATCTGAATATTTAGTCACAAAAATATGTTTAAAATCTGTCCAAAAACATTGTTTTCTGCTATTATGGTCTATGAGCAATGCCTGGGGCGTTAATTTATTAAACAAGACTGTATATTGGAGCTATTGTACATGTAAACTACACAATTGGTTTAAAAGTTGATAAATGATAGAATTTATTTTGGCTGATTATGAGGGTTTTGGAAATCAAGATGTCTCAAAATATAAATTAAATACAGTATTATATAATGATCCATTTAAGTCTCCTTAATATTTGAGTTATGCTCAGCATAAGACAGTAGCGCTACAAAGTTTTCTTCTGCACAAGGTAAGTATTTGTTCTGAATAAACCATTTCGGACAAAATTTAGAGTGAATTTTGCACTGTTTTTACACATATTTTTAAAGGCAGTACATGTATATAATGATTTTACAAGAAAAAATGTAAATCATATTTTGATAAACAAGAAGGCCATAAGGCCCTAGGTTGCTCACCTGAGGGGCTAAGCAAGTTTCATGTTGATTGGGCAACAAATGTGGCTTCTATAGCTTTTTTCTTTAATTTGTCCTGGTGACCTAGGTTTTGACCCCACATGACCCAGTTTTGAACTCAACCAAGATATCATAAGAACAAATGTTCTGAGCAAGTTTCATGTTGATTGGGCAAAAAATGTGACCTCAGTATGTTCACAATTGCTTTCTTTAATTTGAACTAGTGACCTAGTTTTTACACCACATGACCCAGTTTAGAACTCGTCTGAGATATCATTAGAGATAATGCTCTGGGCAAGTTTCGTCTTGATTTGGCAAAAAATGTGACCTAGTTCACAATTGCTTTCTAAAATTTGACCTAGTGACCTAGTTTTTGACACCACATTACCCAGTTTAGAACTAGTCAGAAGATATCATTAGAGAAAATGTTCTGGGCAAGTTTCATGTGGCAATAAATGCCGTCTACAGAGTGTTCACAAGGTAAATGTTGATGACAAACAATTAACGACCAACAATTAACGACGAACTACGGAAAAATAGAGATCACAAAAGCTCCATGAGCACATTGTGCTCAGGTGAGCTAAAAATAAAAAAACTTGAGGAAAAATTTATCAGTAAGTTATTTAATCTCTAGTTGTGTTTATATAAATAAAATGCCACCAATGCATAATGAAACAAACAATTGTTTGAACAAAACTTCAGTACATAGTTTCATAGAATTCGAATAATGAATCCCCTTGATGAAATACATCTGTGACTGATTACAATGGGTTACTGAACTGACAACAAGAGCTGTCTCAGGACAGCGCGATCGACTATTCAAACCGCTTTGTGAGAGTTGTGGGCATTTGTCAAGACAAAAAGGGGAATAATTCTGCTAAAATGTTGGTGACAGATATGAGCCAGTGACCTTATAGAATGACCCCGAAGAGATGTGCGAAGTTTAAATTGCATATCTGTAGTAGATATAGAGATATGAAGTTGCTGCACGCAAACTTTAACCTGAATAGTCATAAGTACACAAAGGGGCATAATCCTGCTAAAATGCTGGTCACAGTTTTGGGCCTTGGCCAGTGACCTTATATAATGACACTGAAGACATGTCAAGTGTTAACTGAATATCTGTAGTAGTTACAGAGATATGTACTTGCACGCAAACTTTAACCTGAATTTTTAAAGTACAAATAGGAGCATAATTCTGATAAATTGCAGGTGAGAGTTATGGGCCTTGGCCAGTGATCTTAAATAATGACCCCGAAGAAATGTGTGAAGTTTTAATTGAGTATCTGTAATAGATATAGCGATATGCACTTGTTGCACATAAACCGTAACCAGAGCATTATGCCGACGCCGACGAATGGTTGAGTAGTATAGCTTGGACTATTCAGAGAATAGCCGAGCTAAAAATGAAGATATTTTATTAATATAATTCTAAGTTGTTTTGTTCAATACCCAGTGCTATTGTACCCAGTGCTATTGAAGTGCAACACATACCTGTATAATATCCTTTTGCCGAATTTTTTTTAAATACATTTATTTATTGACTTCCGACAGACAAACATTTGAAGTATTTTTAAATAGCCAGAAATTTGCCTTTACTAGTACAATACTGAGAAAAATGAAATCATTACAACTTCATATTTTGTTATGGCTCCAAAAAATTTAATTTAGGGCAATAACTTCGTAAGTATTGGGTTAATCTTAACACAACTATGCTGACTATACTGATCAATACTTTTATCAAATTCTAGCGAACAGTTGTTCAGTTATTAATCCAGACAGATGAACAGACAAGCTGAAATGTATGTACATGTTCCTCAACTTTGGGGGAGATAACTCACAAATGCGGGAGATAAAATATTCTCCGCTTTTTACATCCAAGCCTGTTTTGATACAGTTTGAGTTTTTCATTCACTTTAATAATTTTGAACTATGTTTTCCATATGTACTTTAATGTACTTTACTCCGCACATTGAGAGCTTTAGTATTCACTTCAGGTTATGCTACACAACTAACATAGGGCTGTATATACGGACGGACAATGTGATTACTATGTACCCCCAAAGTACACTCGGGGGGGGGGGGGGGGGCCATGAATACAAATTCACTCTAACATATAATTATTCGATCAATAACTAAATTTCAAGTCCTACATGATTCAATATTGCACTATTTGGTCCCAGTCAATTTGATTTGAAAACACTTCCACGTCCAGCCAGCGTTCATAGTTCTGTTTGAATTCCTCACTTAGATCCAAGTCCTGCCCTAGCACACTGAGTATACAGTTATCGACAGGTTTGAAGTCGGGGTCAGCCCCGTTGTTGGCATAGCGACGGTTGTTGAATCTGTCCACACACGCCCTAAGTGCACATTCCTCTGCCTGGAAATCCCACGGCCTCGCATCCATGTCTGTAAAAATGCACACAAATTGGTCAGTAATAATATAAATTATAATAATGATTTACCAAGAACTGTTCAAAATATGAGAGGAATGCAAATCTTTAATGTAACTTGCTAACAAAATCTGATCACCCCCATGCATGTCCTTTTATGAACTTTGCGCTTGCTTGTGGTGAAAAAAATCATGAATGTATTTTAATTGTTCAGGAACCATTTGTATTTAGTGTCAAAATCTTCCGTCAATAAATACATCAACAATTTAGAACGTCACTAAAATGTCTATGAGTTATCTATACTATACAATCTATAAACTATATAGTACCACTCTTTATAGAAATTTGACTATTTTTTTTCTAAAAAAAAATAATCAAAATTTGCTTATTAAATTGTTTCCATGTAACAAAGGCAAATCCTAAAGTTTGAAATAAGAACACAATAAGATAACATATATCGACTTAAAATGTGGTTATACCATTCCCATACGCCCAGTCATCATTGAGCCGGTGTCGAACCTTCTGGTAGATGGCAGACATGGTTTTCATGTTGGACTTGCGCCACTGGCGGCCCAGGTACTTGGTCTGAATCTTGAGCAGCTTCAGGATGTACAGCTGCATTATGGCGTGGCGCACCTTCAACGCACGCTTCAGTATCGGCGCCGACTTGAACACCACCAGCATCTGAAATCATGGGAATTACACGATTACATTATGGATGTAACAAAATGAAAATGGTGAATAAATTACGTTCACGTTTTGGGGTCGCGAGAATACGATTGTGTATACATGTACAGGTATAGACATGGCGCAAGTTACCCCATATATCGCGATAACATTGAACTGGAGTGTTTTAAGATTTCACACTGTGATTTCAACATTACAGAAACTTCCACTAACGGCAGGTTTTTTTCTGGGGCTCGGAAAAGCTCCATGATTTGGAAAAAATAAACATATTGGTATAGCTAAAAAATAAACGCATTTGGTATAGCTAAAAAATAAAAACATTTGGTATAGCTAACAAAATTCAGGTGTTAAGTAAATTTTGGGGAAAAAGGCATAATTTTTAACAAAAATTTCAATCAGCTTTAACCTATATGATTGTAATGCAAGCCTGGGTTGTATCAAGGTACCCTGAGTCCGTTTCAGTGTAACACAAGTTCCTTTTTTTTTTTTTACCTTGAAATTAAACATATTTGCTTATCCCTGCCAGCACACGTTCTCTGTAATATGCCACAATAAAGACCAGGCAATTTCACTCAGCAGATTGCTAATGCAGTATACCACTACATACCATGGTTCTCGAGTGTTTCCATTTTGTCAGCTTATTGAGAATTCTAAGTAGATTGATGCATGAAAATACATTCCGCCAACAATAGGGCTGGTTATCTCCCTTCTCCTGCAACACATAGATTAACAGATATATCTCTTGAATAATCTAATGGTTACTCTAACATGATACTCGCTAATTTTTCTAAAGACAAAGAACAAAATTATCATTGTTAAACTACCCAATAAACAACCCAAACAGTAGTCCCGATTCTAAGCGGAGCATAGTAAAAACTAGTTCCAATTACAATTGCAAAAATATATGTTAAATCATGTTATAATCGAAATAACTGCAGCATTATCATTGTTTATTGGCCAATAAACAACTCTTTGTTGATCTGATGCGTGGCTATTAAAGCACTCGGGCAAATGCCCTTGTGGTTTAATTCCAACGAATCAGAATTCCAAATCGTTGTTTACTGGCTGAGCAACAATGATAAATCGAAAATTATTTCTTAATAAATTAACCAGTAAGATTCCTATCTGTCTACAATATGTTGCACCAACAGTATTTAGTTTAAACCTATTTATTTTAGCTTGGTTGTGTTAAAAAGCCTGATGCTAGTCTGTTTATTTGGACACTTTCCAGTCCATTTCCTGGGTAGAACCAGTACCTGATGTTATTTGAAAAAGATCATTCAAACGCTCCCCGAGCAGGGATCTAACACAAACACCAGAGCTCCAGATAAGACGCGTATCAGCGTATTTACGCATCGAAATAAATCGGCTCAGAGTGTAACGTTACGCATTGCAAATCTCGGTATGTATTTTTTTATCGCTTAAACTGCGTAACCTCATTGTCACAGCAGTTGAGAAATCGGACACGAAACCTAAGCATCATGATGTGAGTGAAAAATTGGACAAGAAACTTTAGCATCATGTGAGTGAAAAATTGGACAAGAAACCTTAGCATCATGTGAGTGAAAAATTGTCTGAAAAAACAACAACGCTGTAATCGTGTAAAACAAAATTATCATTGGCTAATTGTCAACCAAGAAGGGCAAGAAATCAGATTGTCTTGTAGGATTTGCACTGAAAAAAAAGTACAAAGAATCTGGGCAAATAACTGCACTACTTTGCTAAGTAAATGTTATGTTTTGATAGACCTACAGTTGATTGTCTACATTCAATTGAACACATTTGCCGATATTAATGTATTCTTAAATAACAAGCACATAAAATACTCTTTTGATATTGTATAAAAAAGAAAATACCCTTTAAATGTTTCAAGTACCCTTCAAAGCTGACGTACAGGGGGTAAAATACCATTTAACAAAAAAATCAGGGGGGGGGGAAATACCATTTAGACTAAAACCTTATCTGGAGCTCTGAAACACCATAATCAATAATACCACTGCACCATCAGTAGGACAGGTATTGTTAGTAAGTTACTATGTATACAGCATTTACTTGCTTGTTTTGAAGTCCAAATAACTAGGTGTTTACATGTTAATAAAAATGGTGTCAAACATATGAATGTACCTTTTATAACTCTAATAATGAATAATAAATTAGCCGAAATGCATAACATGCCCCTGTTCTCACCAGTGATTCAGCTGTAAGGTCCTTCCCTGGATTTAACACGCATGTTGGGAAATCTAGGCCAGGTATACTGAAATACATATTATAACAGAAATACACATAGTGTATAGCATAAACTGTGTAACATTTGATGAACATGCATATTGTGATGTTTAATCCAGAAATAGTTTTCAAGAAAAATGTCTACAATTCCAATATAGGTATAAGATGCCGAATTTACAGTCACAGTCAAAGAACAAATAAGAGTTTCCTGTGTTGTGTTTATAATTTCTGTCGACATGTCATTATATCATTTTAGTATGGATAATGCACCTATCAATATTTTCACCCAAGGCGGGAAGAGGCGGGCATATACGGGACTTTACACTGAAAGCGATTCCCGACAGGCGGGAATTTGACACGCTCAATAATTCTGGAGATTAAGACAAAAATGCTTGCTCCACGATGGGGAATTAGACCCCAAAGAATAAAATTTGTCAAATTCCCGTGGGTCAGCCCCCCCCCGGAAAATCTTGATAGATGCATGCGCGGGTATACAAAATCATCATGTATTACCACTTAATAACATTCGTTGGTACCTACCTATGTTTGGCCATCACATAGAGCACTATGTTCTGGTTAAAGAACTTCAACACCAGCGGTATACAGTTGGCAAACACCAGATGTTGGGACATGAACTCAAACTGAAACATACCCATGGCATGTCCTTACACTCATCTCTTTGGTATTCAAAATGTTAATATTTTAAGAGCTCTACTTGATAACATACTGCATCTCATTAAATTAGTATATCCTTGTGCAAACCAAATCCAATATGAGAACTTCATTATCGTGAAACAATAAATTCTTAGTTGAACAACATTTTTCGACATTTTGTTTTTGCATTTTAATGTTTTCTAGATAATATTCCACAATTCACATTACACTATTAAACATAAACAAATATTGTTAAAATTGGATTTAAATGAATATGGGTTGTCCGAGGATATAATTATGCACACTTTGTTAAAATTGGATTTAAATGAATATGGGTTGTCCGAGGATATAATTATGCACACTTGAACTATACAAATTAATTTTATTTCAACATTCCATCACATAATGTGCTTTTAATATTATAGACTATATCAAAATTGAAAAATTTCTTTTCCATATCGATTCTTTCATTACAGATTTGGGTAAACTGATGATTTGAAGAAAATGGAAATGCTCATTGCCATACAATGTACTTGCAAGTTAGGGACAGGTACCATCTAGAAATAAAGTACATTCATTTTACTGAAAGTTATTTCATAATAAAGTGAGTATGGTAATGATATTTTAAAGATTTGAATTCCAATAGTTTTTCTTAAGTGGTTTTTTTTCTAACTGCACTTTATATAAGGTAAAGACCATATACCCCCAGTTGTATACAAAGGTTAATATCTACAGTCTTTGTTCTCAGAAAAGTTTGTAGGAATGAAAATTGTGTGAGTTTTTTCTGACCATGCCAAGACCTGATAGATGTGTTTGAGTAAAAATTAATGAAAATAAGAGGTTTTCAAAGTTTTAGGATATTATTTATTAGAGATGTTTCTGGAATACAGCCCAGGCCACGTAGTATGTACCTGGTAGATATGGTTGAGTTTGAAGTGTTTCAGCATGAGCAGGATGAGACCAGAAATGGCCTTCACTATGACCTCCTTGTGGCGGTTCACATCGATACCCAGCTTCATGGACTGGAACACTGTCGTCCTGCAGAACACCAATAGAATATAAGGGACTGGGCTATGTGCTGGGAACTAGTACACAATATCCAAACAAGAGGGCCACATTGGGAATAGGCAAAATTTAATATATATGAGGCATGTCGTGGGGAAACCGAGCTTAATGCATGTGCATAAAGTGTCGTCCCAGATCAGCCTGTGCAGTCCACACAGGCTAATCCAGGACGACACTTTCCACTTTTATGGTATTTTCTGTTTCAAGGAAGTCTCTTTTTAAACATAAATCCACTGTAGGCGGAAAGAGCCATCCTGGAATAGCCTGTGTACTTAATGCACATGCATTTAGCCTGGTTTTCCCACGACACACCTTATATATATAACACAATTTTTGGTTTATGTTTACATTGTCTCTCTTTGATGGTAATATCAGTGTTGTTGTTTTTGAACCTTTTATCCTTGTCATGATATTATACACTACATGCAAGGTGAACTAGAAAACAATTGTACTCAACAAGAGCTGTCAGAGGACAGCGCGGTCGACTATTAGAAGTTTTCAGTTGGCACAGTTGGTATTTCGGAGAGTAGAATTTGTTAAAATACAAAACTTTTAAGTGAAGCCATGTGTAGTTGATACATTTTTGCAACAAAAAATTTAACCACAAAATCTATGTACAAAGTGTGCATAACTCTGTCAAACTACAAAACAGAGTTATTGGTAATGTTGATGACAAAGGTTAGTTCCAAGTTTCAAGTGAACAACTTATGTAGTTTTGAAGTTACAAAACTTTTGAATATAAACTTTAACCAGAAAATCTATGTGAAAAAGGGACATAACTCTGTCAAATAACAAAACAGAGTGATCGGTAATGTTGCCCCTGATACTAAACGTTATGACAAAGGTTAGTTCCAAGTTT
Source organism: Congeria kusceri (assembly GCA_027627225.1). NCBI lineage: Eukaryota > Metazoa > Mollusca > Bivalvia > Myida > Dreissenidae > Congeria > Congeria kusceri. Next base: position 19,269,317 of record CM051035.1, read on the forward strand.
TAAGTGAAAAGCTTATGTAGTATTGAAGTTACAAAACTTTTGAATATAAACTTCAACCAGAAACCCTGTTTTGAATAAAAACTTTTAACCAATTCAGACGCGCATGCCGACGCCGATGGTAGTAGGATAGCTCACCTATTCTTCGAATAGTCTAGCTAAAAATGTAATTGCTTTCATGATTTTTAAAAACAATAGCAAACCCAAAAATTGAATGTCAGTCATATGCAACTTATTTAATGTACTGAATTATAATGTGTTAAACTCTTAACCTATTTTAGACAAAACAGCATGTGGTAAAGCTTGGGAAGTTTTGTGATTAATGGTGAAAGGAAAATAATTCTTTAACAATAGCTAAGGAGGAGTTTTAATGTCAGTGGCAAAACCCTTGGAAGGTTTATTCATACGGCATTTCCTCGGGTAGCAGATCGGACAGGATGTTGATGGAGTCGGTCTTCGTTTTGGCTGTTGGGGCTGCAGCCAGCAGTATCTTCAGCAAGGCGATCTGGAAACAATAGTCACCTATAGTTTCTTTTTTTTCACATATATGTAACTGGGCTGTTCATAATGTTTTAGTATGTCTGTTACATTAAGACAATACTGGTATTATAACAGGCACTTCACAGAACTCTTTTATTAACACTGATAGTGTTTAAGGTTGTTTTAACTGTCATTGAAAACTGTGTCCATGTAAGATTGAACATGGTCCAATTGTATTGTCGCGATTGTGTCAATGCATACAAGTATATAGCTTCGTGGTTAAATCAATTTCACTGATGACATTATGAATACAGGAGTCTACTGTTCTGTTCCTATGACATACTTGCCGTATTAATGACAATCCCTCAACAAACATTTCTGATTTTTGGTAATATAATAGAGCCATAGAGAGTCAATATAAGAATTGATAATATTTATGACAATTTTATTGGCTTTGTATGCGCTGCTTTAGTCTTAATCATATATTTAATCATATAATGGCTAATAAAAACAATTCTTGTTTGTCAGACATTTTGTTGGCCAATATTTAAGATTGAGCTTGAGATTGTTAATAGTTGTGGAACCAGGTACTATATAGTGGGAGAGGTTGGGCAGTATGGCCTATTGTAGAACCAGGTACTATATAGTGGGAGAGGTTGGGCAGTATGGCCTATTGTAGAACCAGGTACTATATAGTGGGAGAGGTTGGGCAGTATGGCCTATTGTAGAACCAGGTACTATATAGTGGGAGAGGTTGGGCAGTATGGCCTATTGTAGAACCAGGTACTATATAGTGGGAGAGGTTGGGCAGTATGGCCTATTGTAGAACCAGGTACTATATAGTGGGAGAGGTTGGGCAGTATGGCCTAGACAGTAAGGCAGCATATTTATTCTAAGAGCTCCTCAGAGGCTGATTTCATTGACTAATATTTAACATTAGGCATAAAATCAAGTTTGAAGACATTCATAGTCGTGCAGCCAGATACCATATACTGGGTAAGGTTGTTAATTCTACGAATGCACAAACATAAAATACTTTTAAATATATATACGACTAGATATCTAGATATTATAAATTTCCAAGTACCATATACTGGGGCAGGTTAGGCAGGATGGCCTGAAAGAGCAGCTCAGCGGGCGTGTTGGGGACGTCAGTCTCTGGCTGGGACAGCGGGTTCTTAGCTATCTCCTCCTCTCGCTTGATTTGCAGCTCGGATAGAGACACGTACAAGTGCTGAAATAGTTTGGGATTTAAATATGGAAGGGAATATTTAAACCAATGTGTTTGGAAATAATGATACTACAATACATTACGTACAGGTGCTGAAATACTTGCGACAAGAAACATGAAAGGGAATTTAAACCCATGTTTAATACATATTGCATATCAAATATTTTGTTTGGGAGCCATATAAGATAACTATGGTGTTGAAAGAGTAATCCTTTTTACGATCCAAAATAAATCTATTAAAAATTGTATAAAACAAGAGGGCCCTGAGGGCCCTAGGACGCTCACCTGAGACCTTGTAACCCAACTGGAATTTGCAACCCCTAGGCGTGGCTTATTTTTATCCCAGGGGCATAAGTTGAACAAACTTGAACAAACCTCTGGGCCTTGCGGTTTCAGGTAAAGATTTTTAAAGTCATTTTGCTATTTAAGTCTATATAGACCATGTGACCCCTCGGGGGTGGCCAGATTTTACCCCAGGGGCATAATTTGAACAATCTTTGGAGAGAACCACTATGCAATGTTACTTACCAAATACAGGAAAGTTGTGCGCCTTTTTGTTTCAGAGGAGAAGATTTTTAAAGTCATTTTGCTATTTAAGTCTATATAAACCATGTGAACCCCCTGGGCGTGACCAGTTTTGACCCCAGGGGCATAATTTTAACAATATTTGTAGAGGACCACTATACAATGTTACATACCAAATATGAAACCTCTAGGCCTTGCGGTTTCAAAGGAGAAGAATTTTAAAGTCATTTTGCAATTTAAGTCTATATTAAATATGTGACCCCTGGGGTGTGGTCATTTTTTACCCATGGGGCATAACTTAACAATCTTTGTAGAGGACCACTATAGGATGTTAAATACCAAATACAAAACCTCTGGGCCTTGCGGTTTCAAAGGAGAAGATTTTAAAAGACATTTTTCTATTTAAGTTTATGTAAACCATGTGACCCCTGGGGCATGGCCAGTTTTGACCCCAGGAGCATAATTTGAACAATCTTTGTAGAGGACCACTATACAATGTTACATACCAAATAATAAACCTCTGGATCTTGTGGTTTCTGAGGAGAAGATTTTTAAAGCCATTTTGCTATTTAAGTCTATATAAATCATGTGACCCCCGGGGCGTGGCCGGTTTTGACCTTAGGGGCATAAATTGAATAATATTTGTAGAGGACCACTATAGGATGTTACATACCAAATATGAAACCTCTGGGCCTTGCGGTTTCAGAGATTTTTAAAGACATTTTGCTATTTAAGTTTATATAAACCATGCGACCCCGGGGCGTGGCCAGTTTTGACCCCAGGGGCATAATTTGAAGAATCTTTGTAGAGGAACAATATAGGATGTTACATACCAAATATGAAACCTCTGGGCCTTGCAGTTTCAGAGGAGAAGATTTTTAAAGTCATTTTGCTATATATTCTATATAAACCATGTGACCCCTGGGGCTTGGCCTGTCTTGACCCCAGAGGCATAATTTGAACAATCTTTGTAAAGGACAACAAAAGGATATTGCACACTAAATATGAATACTCTGGGCCTTGCATTTTCAGAGAAGAAGATTTTTAAAGTCATTTTGCTATATATTCTATATAAACTATGTGACCCCCAGGGCGTGGCCCGTTTTGACCCCAGGGGCATAATTTGAACAATCTTTGTTGAGGACCATTATAGGATGTTACATACCAAATATGAAACCTCTGGGCCCTGCGGTTTCAGAGAAGATTTTTTAAGTTTACACTTTTTAAATCTATTTTTAGCTCTGGTGACCTACATATGCAGCGGACCGGAAAGATTTGAACAACTTTGAAAGAGGTTCACCCAAGGATCATTTCTGTGAAGTTTGGGGAAAATCTGCCAAGCGGTTTAGGAGGAGATGATGTTTGAATGAAAAGTTGACAACGCACGCACACACACTCGCACGACGGACAACGGGCGATCACAAAAGCTCATCATGAGCACTTTGTGCTCAGGTGAACTAAAAATATAGACATAAAATACTGTAGACTGCTTTAAATTCGCGTGGACGAATTTTCTCGTTTATCTCCCAAAACAATTCTTTTCGCAAACATCGTCATGGCGCAAATTCAAAACTGAAAGTAGATTGACCTAAAAGGAAATTAATATCGCTTGCCACTAGCATTATCCTACCATGAAGGAAACATTATGGCGTATACTGCTAGCGTTATTGTACCAAGCGTTTCTAGTAGTACCGTGTCAGTTGCCAGTAAGCCGATAAATGATCTTATGCAAGTGTTTTTGTTATAACTAAGCGCGAAAAAGACAACGCACAGTAACAATAGGCTGTTTTCACACATTTCCACACCTATGCCGTTGATATAAGGTGCTGATAATAATAAATAATAATAATAAAATAAACATAATTTTGGACTTACTACCACATGGTACATTGAATTCACGAGGAAATAAAATTGCGCATATTCGCGGAAATAAAACCCACACAAATAAAACCAGTTCTACAGTAATGCTAAGCAATATATTGATATGTTTGTTAAAAGAAAAAACATTCCCTATTCATACTTGTAGAAACCATGGCATAAACTGGATGCAATTAAATGAATTTCTAGTTTCAAACACAGCCCTATATTGACATTGGTTTTGCAGGATATCAAAACATACTGTAGAATCACTTAAATTTGTGGGGTACAAATTTCCCGCACTTACGGTCGCTGACATATTTGCGTGGTCTAAAATTAACGCAACTCCGATTTTGAAAAAAACATTTAGTTGTGATTTACAAAAAAATACGTATCGATTGATCGGTGTAACGCCCAACTGGGCAGAATGCTATTGGAGGGTCCTATTATGACAGCTTTTATTGTAATAAACATGTGTATCGGTACTGGATTAGGCTCTTAATTGACAGGGGTCCACTTCTCTACTTCTGGCTACTAGGGGTTGCATGATTAGACGAGACCAACGATAATTTATATCACGTCGTGTCAAGCTGACATCTTTTTGTTAATTGAATACCGTCTTAAATATAGGCACCACATCGGAGGCGCTAATTCTTTACTCCATATGTCAACTTGTGAAAACAAACTGTAAACTTGTGCACATTACTGGTACCTGTTTTAAAGTAAATTAAAATGTTGATCGACTGCATTTCCAATCTTAGTTTCAGAGCTTACTATGCTATTATTACATATACATTATGCATAAACTTTGCACTTTAACTCATTTTGTTTTGAGTGTTCAAAATGTCCTTGATAAAGTGGCTTTCCTCTGGAAAGGTTGCTTCGTGAGTGCCTTCTATTCCCGGCTTGCCAGACCCTGGTGAATGCGTTAATGATGATGATGTATTGTTTTACCAGGTACATTAATTAATTTTTAAAGTAGTATTATTTAGTAAATATAATGCATATATGTTTAAATGTTAAACTTAGGGATGTCAACGAATAATCGAATATTTGATTATTCGAATACCTAACTTAATATTCGAATAAAATATAGTTATTCGAATATCAAAATTCAAATAAAACATATCTTAAGAATTAAAAAAATATATCCTCTGCCACAGTGATCATTAGTTTTGACGGTTTGCTATTTTGACACATCATTTAACACCTTGGGTGTTAGACTGCGCAACTTGTGAAAACAGATTATAATAAACGGAGGGTAGATTGACACCGATGATGTGGACCCGTGTGTCATCTGCAGATCTACTGTGTTTTTAAAGGGAGCATGTTACAGAAGTGGCACTTCAAGTGTGCATTATGATTAAAATGTCGGAAAACAGATAGTATTAACCATATCAAACAATGTTTAACTAATGTATATATAGATCTAATGTGAAAAGCGTTTACGCATTTTGATTTTTGTACATTTAGTTAGCATTCAAACTTTACAAAGCCGAATAGCGTAGTTTTAAGGGCGCTGCCTACTGTCACAGTACCCAGACCTAAGCCCCTTGCCCAAAAGCCCCTTGGTCTAAAAATGTACACATGGACATAAGCCCCTTGGTATATCGGACAGAGTGGACACAAGCCCCTTGGAAGATTTAACAGGGTGGACAAAAGCCCCTTTCTAAATATGACAGAGTGGACAAAAGCCCATTGATGAACTGAATGTTAATTATCACGTTTTGCAAGGTTTTTCTTCTGTTTGTCAACTGCTAATTGCAATTAATATTTTGTTCAAATTGATGGACTGGAATTTCCTATTGAAATGCATAAACACTATATAATATCAGAAAGGGGCTTTTGTCCACTAATTTATAATCATCAAGGGGCTTTTTTCCACTCTGTTAAATCTACCAAGGGGCTTATGTCCACTCTGTCAAATATACGAAGGGGTTTATGTCCATGTGTGCATTTTTAGACCAAGGGGCTTTTGGGCAAGGGGCTTTTGTACTACACCCGATCAAACTCATACTTACCCGTTTGATACCCTCTTAATTGTTGGCATTTTTCAAACATTTTTGTTGCAAGTTTTTTTATTTAAAAAAATCTCATTAATGTCTGTATTAATGTCTGAATTATTTATACATACTTTTTATATATCTGTTTAAGTATTTATACTAAATCAGATGATCAGGATTATGGCGATGATGATGATGATTGATGATAATGGTCGCACAAGAAGCTTATAACAAAATCATAAAATGGCCGAATATTTGAATATTATTCGAATTCTGAGTTAGAATATTCGAATAGCGTTTTAGTATTCGTTGCCATCCCTAGTTAAAATGCTACAAAATGTTAAAACATCTAATTGAGTCATCAAATGCATTGAAAATCATACAAAGATTTAATCTTTCAATCAATGCGATTTAATATATTACTAGTATTTAAATAATTTTGCTTTGCTGTTTGCATTATAAAAGTACCAAACGCCGCTGAAGAACACAGATGATTATAAATGCTATTTTAAATATTAATCAATTACTAGTACATAAACATGTACAGGTTTACCAAAATGCTAGTTTAAATATTGTTTACAATCAAATAAATAAAAATATACTTGTACAGGTTTATAAAATTTAATCATTGTTCTTTTTTCAGACGGCAAATGATGCAGTCGAGGAAACTTTGCAAGTCGAGGCTGACCGGAAACCCAAGCGGGGAGCATACGGTTGCTATGATGAAAAAACGTGTGCCAAAATTGCACGGTACGTGATTGACAATGGAGTGATGAACGCCAGCAAGAAGTTCTCAGTAAGCAAATCAACAGTGTGCAGCATCAAATCAGCCTATGTGAAAGCGAAGAAGGCAGAGAAAACTGAATTGGACAGCTTGCCCATGTCACCGCGTGCAGCACTGCTAATGTTATAGGCCTTGAATGCGCGACTTCAAGACTGGATGCATGCAATTAGGAAAGCTGGTGGCGTTATCAACGAGTCGACGGTGATCAGCGGCACAAACGCCTGAAGTCCTGACGTATGCCTGCAACAAGCATGTCAACCATGGCAGCCACATTAATGTGACTAAGGATGTTGCCCGTTCAATTCCTTGTAGGATGGCATTTGTGAAGAATAAGGGAACAAAGGACGCTAAAGTGCTAAATGATGACTTTGAGACCGTGAAGAACGAGTTTGTGACAAAGGTGTCTAATGTCGTTGAGCGTCATCATGTGCGGGAATCGCTCATCATCAACTGGGACCAGACTGGCGTGCAGATGGTTCCAGGTGGTGAATGTACCATGGAACAGAGAGGTTCGGATCAAGTGAAGATCGTTGGCTTGGACAACAAGAGGAAGATCACCGTACTTCTGGCCATGACACGCAATGGAACGCTTTTGCCTGAACAGGTGATCTATGCTGGCAAGTCGGACCGGTGTCTGCCGCTACAGTCTTCCCTTCCGGTGGGGACGCCATGTACACAGAGACGCATTGGTCGAATGAAGTCAGCATGGTTCGCTACATTGAGAAGGTCATCGTGCCTTACGTCACCAGCCTGCGTGACACTCTGCCACTGAAACAGTGCGCCCAGATAGCCATCGTCTTCTGTGCCCACCCGAGTCCGCAGGTTATTGACCTTCTGAAGCGAAACGGCATCGTGCCATTGTTTGTTTTCACCTGCTGCACAGATTGCCTCCAACCCCTTGACCTGACTGTGAACAAAGAGTTCAAGGACTTGCTGATGGCGAAGTTCTAGGCCTGGTGCACTCAGCAGGTGCTTGAACAACTCGGCAAGGACTGCGAGCAACCTGTGGACGTCCGCACATTGGTAATCAAAAGTCATGAGTCCTGGCTTGTGGCTGCCCATGAAGAGCTGAGCGTGCATGGAAGCCTTATTAGACACGGCTTCGAGAAGGCTGGTCTGTAAAGTGAGCTGCGACTGACGGACACGTTGGAACACAGCAAGCCATTGAACATTTGTTTTTGTCTGATATTATTTATAATATAATATTATTTATAATATGGTCGACTGAACTGTTATGTATCAATAAAACACTTGTGTCATGTTGTAAATAAATATTTTCAGGTATCATGATTTAAGAAATATGTTATTAAATTTAGTTTTAGTTGTGTGTATTCTTGCATAGATTTATGTTATGGGATTATGCCGATATATGCCACCATGCGTAACCGTGCTATAATTATTACGGTACCTAATGGTATGAAAACGATCCCATTATAATTTAAATGTATTACTTGTATGATGCCTTCTTAAATTAGAATGTAGAAACAAATATTTAACAAAACCTTTAGAAAGTGAATGATTTAGGTATGTATACATCACAAGCGTTTTCAAATTTACGCTGCGTAACACTTTTGTGTACTCTATCAATGGGTTTATCATAATTATAAATGATAATATTTTAAACAGGAAAATTATGCTTTTATTTATTAAAAACATTCACATCACAACTTTACATATAGGTGCGAATATTTATGAACGATAACCTACGTACATATGAACAAACGTGTAATCTCTGGAGGTGATGTCAAATTATTAAAATCGGTATATATTCACGGTGGTCATAAATTCGCGCAATTGCGGGAGCCCGAAAAGCGCAAAAATGAGACCCCCGCGAAAATTAGTGATTCCACAGTATCAAGGAAGGTTTTATTTGTGAACTCACCTGTTTTAGAACCTTCACTCCCTCATGTATGGGCTGGGGCAGCCCCGCCAGGGATTCCCGGTCATTCTTCACTTGAAACCCGACAAACTTGACCCGGGTGTGGTCCAAAAATTGCTCCAGATCTTTGGTCCTACAACACAAAATAACACTGTGTTCATGAAAGTCTGCTACAGCTGTAGCTACAACCATAGAGACATACTTATTAAGATTGGAGTTCTCTTTGTATGTGAAACGGTGCATGGAGCTTTTCTATATGTACTTCTTGTTTTTGTATTCAAAGGGAATTTACAGGCTTAATTAAATGAAACATATGAATAATCATGATTAAGCCAGAATGGACAGAGAGCTATTGGATTTATAACCATGCCTAGTCTGGACAATCTCCAACAAACATCATTTACAAATTTGTAAGTTTTTAAAGGAGCTGTTTCACATTTTTCAGATGTGAGAAATAATTTTCTAAAACTGACTTTTCCTATTTTTTAATACATTTATTGTTCACATTTCAAGGTTTGAAAAGCACATTGCTTGTGCAAAGTTTAACTTTTGACGAATATCTGTTATTTTTCGAGAAAAATTTGCTACCTGGTAGAAATGCCCTAGTATTTTTTTTTTTTACACAAAAAAACATATGTAATATCCAAATAATTACATGTATGTTTTGCAACCAACACAGCATAACAGACAAAAAAGTTTCAATATATTCAAAACATTCCCTTTTTAAAATTCCATTTTACGATACATGTTTTGCAACCCCAACTTGTGAATCTGTCCCTTTAAGAGATCTCCGTCAAACAGTGGACTACTGGCTTTCTGAATGGCTTCACACATTATTAATCAAATCTTATTGATCGCTCAATATAAAACTCCATAAAGAATATGTCACACAGACAAAATCTATACCTAACTTTAGGTTTCCATGGTAACGTCTTTTGTTGAGCAACTGTTGGGGTTGAAGGTCGCGGTGGTGTGGGTGGAAGTTCAAAATTATCTGTGAATTTTTCTTCAGAACCACCAGAGTCAATGTCGATCATTATCATTTCATCCATATTATCCCCATTGCCGTTGTCTGGTCCATTGTCGAACGGATTATCTCCGAAGCTAGTCTGTTTAACCAAACTCTTGAATTAAGCGTTGCCCCCGACAACCAAGGGTCAAGGTGAAGGGTCAAGGTGAAAGTGAGCAGCAGAATAGAAAAGCAGCCATGTTAGTAAGCATAGTGAAATCACGCATTTGGCATCAAAGCATAACATAACATTAGCTTGCTGAAATAGAGTTTCACAAGATGGTATCGGCATTGATCTGGTGTATTTCCTAAATTTCAACATTATTAAACTGGTATGCTCAGTTATAAACCACTTGTGCAAAGAAGTTCTAAAATATGTTTTTTCTAGATGAATACAGTTGAAATGCATTTGTATAATAAGCAGACAGATTATCTGTAAATTTCAAATGAAACATTTCTTATAAAGCTCTGTTTCAGTTGTTAATATGCAAATATATCAAATGGTACATAATTACAATAAAGTGTAACATTGAAACTATTTTAGTAGGTAATACATGTATTACCAGTAAAACCTGGTATTGTGAATAAATAATTGTTAAAATAGTTTTTAAATTTCCTTCGAATTACATCAAACAGAATGTTTTACTTTAAGTTTTTAATTTAAACTGCAACATCAACAAGTAAAATATTAACCAATATGAAAATGATAAACAACACACAAATAAACTGAACAATAAAATAACACGACTTTTGAGTAGCCTAGAGGAAGCCAACTTTGTTCCCAAAATTAACATTCAACTGTCTTTGGTATCCATAAAGCAATGCTTCTTTTATTTTGACTTTCATAGCGTAGTCTAGATGCAGCCAAGTATGTAAAACAAGTGAGTTTCTATGAAGCAATGCTTCACTTACTTATACTGCCATTGAGTTGTCTAGATGCAGCCAAGTATGTTTAACAAGTCAGTTTCTGTAAAGCAATGCTTCACTCACTGATACTGACATTGAGTTGTCTAGATGCAGCCTAGTCTGTTAAAGATGTGAGTTTTTATGAAGCAATGCTTCACTCACTTAAGACTGGCACAGAGTTGTCTAGATGCAGCCAAGGCTGTTAAACAAGTGAGTCTCAATGAAGCAATGCTTCACTAACTTAGACTGCCATTGAGTAGCCTAGATGCAGCCAAGTCTGTTCAAGAAGTGAGTCTCTATGAAGCAATGCTTCACTAAGTTAGACTGCCATTGAGTAGTCCAGATGCAGCCAAGTCTGTTAAACAAGTGAGTCTCTATGAAGCAATGCTTCACTAAGTTAGACTGCCATTGAGTAGCCTAGATGCAGCCAAGTCTGTTCAAGAAGTGAGTCTCTATGAAGCAATGCTTCACTAAGTTAGACTGCCATTGAGTAGTCCAGATGCAGCCAAGTATGTTAAACAAGCGAGTTTCTATGAAGTAATGCTTCACCAACTCAGACTGCCATTGAGTTTTCTAAATGCAGCCAAGTATGTTAAACAAGTGAGCAGGGTTCGATCTTAACGCATGTCCGTCGGTCCGTGACCTGTGATTATTCGCTTGGACCGGTTGTCTTGGAAGGACGACTGGTCTGGCGACCAGTTGTTTTTGAACTCGTTACAACTGTGTTATTAGTGAATTATCATTTGTGATTGAGAGGGAACATCTGAGATGACATTGTTTATTGGCATTGTACCACAAGCACTCTTGTATAAAATGCACCTTTTCCGATTCTTCAATGTTCCAATCATTATGTTATAACAACTTGTTATACGTTGTAAACTCAATACCATTTTGACTTAAGACATTATATCTGACTGGCATAGCAGTCACTTTTTAGAAAATCAATTGCCATTTATAACAAGAGATGTTTGTAAAACATGTATGCCCCCTGACTTGCAGCCTTTGTTCATCACAGAAGTGTACTGTTTCTGAAAAATCTAAGCTGAGACATGTTAACCATTACCTTGATAGGATATGTCTTCTCTGCAAGAGCATTCTTCGTATCAAATTTGACGACTCGACCCAATAGGTCATCTACTCAAACTGACCATTGTACCTATATAGTTTGAGGACAAGCCCCTGTGACCTTGACCTCTTAATCTCAAAATCAATAGGGGTCTTCCTTCCCTCAAGACTAACCAGAATACTAATTTAAATGATCCTAGGTTAAAGCGTTCTCTAGATATTGTGTGGAAACGGTTTTCATGTTACAAGCCCCTGTGACCTTGACCTTTGACTGGTTGACCTTAAAATCGATAGGCTTCCTCCTTTCCTCCCGAGTAACCAGCATACTAACTTGGATGATAGTAGGTCAAAGCGTTCTCTAGATATCCTGCGGAAACAAAATGGTCTATAGAGGAAACAGTTTTCCTGTTACATGCCCTTGTGACCTTGACCTCAAAATTGATAGGCATCTTCCCAGCATACCAACTTGGATGATTGTTGATCAAAGCGTATTCTACATATCATGCGGAAACAAAAGGGTCTACAGAGGAAACAGTTTTCATGTAAAAAGCCTCTGTCACCTTGACCTTTGACCTGTTGACCTCAAAATGGATAGGCGTCTTTCTTTCCTCCCAAGTAACCAGCATACCAACTTAAATGATCGTAGGTCAAAGCGTTCTCTGGATATCGTGCGGAAACGAAATGGTCTACGGACAGACTGACCGACCATCCGACCGACCGACGTACAAGTGCAAAGCAATATACCCCCACTTCTTCGAAGGGGGGCATAAATATGTCAAGCCATTGTTGAGTTATTGTCAGGAAACCATGTTTTTAGGTAATTTAAGACAAATAAAGGGCCATAAATGTCAAAATTTAGTGGTTTTTGACCAGAGTCGAACTTGACCCATATTTTATGATGATACACACGTATACCAAGAATTATTTGAATACATCAAGCCATCATTGATGTATTGTCCAGAAATCATGTTTTTGGGGAATTTTAAGGCGAAAAAGGGCCATAACTCTGTTACAATTTAGTGGTTTGTAACCAACATCGAACTTGACCTGTATTCTATGATGTTACACATGTGTACCAAAAATTATTTGAATATGTCAAGCCTTTCTTGAGCTATCATCCGGAAACCAAAAATTAACAGACAGACGAACAGACAAGCTCACGTCTATATACCCCCCCTAAACTTTATAATAATTAAACACTTTTCTTATAAAACACTTTTCTTATAAATACTTAAGACAGTGTTATGGTTCTTATGCTGTGTAAATCCATTAAATAAGGCTTAATATATAATTTATATAAGAGGAATGGCTGGACAGAGAGATCAACAATTAATAAATGACACGGTAAAAAGAAGCAAGATAATTGCAGCTGCCCAAACCAGAGTAAAAAAACCAACGCAATAACAAACCAAGTGGAAATTGCTGTGACAACGTACAGTTTGGAATGGCTACAAATAGAGAACAAAAATACACACCAGCATGCATAAATACACATAAAGCAGGTACTGACTTGGTGAAATGAAAAGGTTACCTTAAAACTACTGAGTGACAGTAACTAAACCATAACACACCAAAATGACAATAAACATGCAAGCCAACACAGAAATTTACAACTTAAATACTTATTTCTGGTTATAACTATATTGTTAACACACCAAATTAACAATAAACATGCAAGCCAAAACATAAATTTACAAATTCAATACTTAATTCAGGCTATAACTCTATTGTTAACACACCAAATTAACAATAAACATGCAAGCCAAAACAGAAATTTACAACTTCAATACTTATTTCAGGCTATAAATCTATTGCTCTTTTACGCATTCAGGCTATAACACTTTTGTTCTTTACACATTTCAGGCTATAACTCTATTGTTCTGAACACATTTCAGGCTATAACTGTATTGTTCTAAACACATTTCAGGCTATAACTCTTTGGTTCTTACACATTTCAGTCAATAACTCTATTATTCTTTAAGCATTTCAGGCTACAACTCTATTGTTCTTTATGCATTTCAGGCTATAACTCTATTGTTCTTTAAGCATTTCAGGCTATAACTCTATTGTTCTTTATGCATTTCAGGCTATATCTCGTTCGTTCTTTAAGCATTTCAGGCTATATCTCTTTTGTTCTTTACAAACTTGAGGCTATCATGCTTACTTTCTTTATCAAATACCTGGCCATGATGCTAATGTTCTTTACAAACTGCCTATCATACTTGAATGCAATGTATAGCAGACTACTGAAAGTGGAACAAAACTTTGTGCAGCTAAAACTTGTTGTGCTCTGGTTAAATTTGTTAACTGTTCATTAGGTTTTAACTTGTGCCTAACCATTTAGTTGGGTTTTAAATCTCACCACAAACATTACATTCATGCGAACATATAGATTTTATGAAACATAAAGGTCATGTTTTATATTGCGCTTACAAACATCAAAGCAAACAAAAAACTCACTACGGATACACCTCTTTCTCAATACACATCATTCCAAAAAAAAGTTCAAGTGTGTATGTATGATCTTTCAGCATATAGTGGTAAAAATTGAAAACAACCTGATAAATTAAATAGCATATATCTTAAATTAAATTGGAATAAAAGTTAAAAATAACCCTTGATAAAATAGTTTACGACAGTATAGCCAAAAACTCAAATACATGTATAAATGCTGACTCGACAGTTGTTTTAGGTTTCACAACACTTACAATTAAAAAAATTCTATTTTTTTTAAATTTATTTGATATTTTAAATAATTCTGTTTATATTTTTCTTTTCTACCTGATTTCGATTATTTTGTCCCTTTCATTTGCTTAATTTTGGAAACAACTGATATGAAAAATCATACAAACATACTTTAAAATAAACGTTTGAAGGTAAGCCTATGCCTACCCGTTTGTTTGGCCCACTACGAAGGCCCCTATGAGGCATCTGCTGATCTATCAGGTCGGCCGCGGAGGCCGGGGGGGACGAGGCTCGCATTCGGCGACACACCTCTGCCGGGTCCTCTGGCAAGGGAGGTAACTTGTGCAGTTCTCGATAACGGTTCTTAGTCACCTGCAACTTGTCTAGACCTCCCAAGGACACCTGTGATCATATTTTGGTATTTGTTACAGTCTAAATTTACATACATGATTTAAGTAATAATTGTCAATTTTTTTTGGCTAATAAACAACAATTTGGAGTTCTGATGCATATGAGTTAAACCACGAGGGTGTTAGCCCGAGTGGTTTTCAATACCGCATCAGTCAAATCCGTATTTATTATGTTCACCTGATCAATAACGATAATGCAAAAATTATTTCAATTCTAACATGACCTGACAACATTTTCTGCAGTTATAATGCCATAATAACTATATTTTTAAGTTTCACAACTATATTTATAAGTTTATATTTTCGGGTTGTTTATTGGTAGTTTAACAATGGTGAATTTTGTTCTTTGTCTATAGATAACTCTGCGAGTGTCATGTTAGAATATGCATTTTAAAGATGTTCACAACAATTTCTTTCAATTTCTTTCCAAGGACAGATTTTTCTTAAAAAATTGCACAAACATGCATCAATGTATCCTAACACTCAAACAGTCTTAAACAAGAGGACCATGATGGCCCAAAACGTTCACCTGAGAACTGGTACAGATGAACACCATACTGTTGTGACAGGTTTGAAAATTAAGGTATCTGAACAATACGCAAAGGGGGATAGGATCAATTTGATTTAAAACATCGCTTTGTGCAATGGGCTAGTTGGGTTGTGGATGTGCAGTGTTTCTGCAGTGTTTTTGCTAATGGTTCTCAAATCATTTTTTTTCGATATTCTTACCTGACCCTTTTTCATCAAGTTGGTGACAATTCTGGAAAATGCAGAAACAATACATTTTGATGTATTTTTTCAGATAGTTTTGGAGAACTAGTTGCAATGCGATAATTGTAATGGCTGTGCTATAAGGTAAAGTTTTTCTTTTTCTTTGATAATTTTCTGTCCAATGATGATAAGTGATGTTAATGCAGGCTCTGAAGCCATCAATGTTGCATGTACAAATAACTGCATGCGAGGATTGCAACTGTTGGAAATCAAATTTGATCAATCAATTTTTATGGTCATACGCAAACTGTGTATAAGTATGGTCAACAGTAAATAAAAAATCGTGTGTGCAAGCCAATCATTGATAACTTGGTGATGTTTTGTTCCACATACAAAGGGCAATAACTCTCGTGTTTCTGTCCCGAACATTCGACTTCATCTGTAATCATACGTTCATACACAAACAGCGCACAATTGGTGAAGATTGGATGAGAAATGAAGTCTCTATCCTGAATAATGTCCATTTTGTATCATTTTTTCACAAACAAAGGGCTATAAATCCAGTGTTTCCGGCCCGATTTTGCTTATATTCGACTTCACCTTTAACTTTATGATCATAGACAAACTGTGCAAGATTAAAAGATTGGATGAAATATGAAGTCTCTATCCTGAATAATGTCCATTTTTGCTTATATTTTTTCACAAACAAAGGGCAATAGCTCCGGTGTTTCTGCACCGATCTTGCTTATATTTGATTTCAACTGTAATCTCATGGTAAGATACAAACTGTGCAAGATTGTTGAAGATAGTATGAAAAATGAAGCCTCTATTCTAAACGAGAATTGTCACATGAGTGACGGATATACCCCCACAATATGGCCTTGTCACAAAACTATGGCATCCATACGAAAGAAATAGGCAGACAGAGAATGCTTTAATTTGTGAATGGTCAACAGTGTATTTGGAAAAATTTAATTTCAGTAGGAGCAATAACTCTATCAACATTTAGTGGTTTGTAACCAAAGTAAAACTTGATCTGTATTTTATGATGCTACACCTATGTACCAAAAAGAATTTAAATATGTGAAGCCTTTCATGAGTTATTTTCCATGTTTTTCGGGAATTTAAGTCAAAAAGGGTCAAAATGTAGTGGTTTCTAACCAAAGTCGAACTTGACCAACATTTTATGATGCTACATATGTGTACCAATAATTATTATAATATGTCAAGCCATTGTTGAGTTATCGTCAGGAGACCATGTTTTTAGGGAATTTAAGTCAAATAAAGGGCCTTAACCCTGTCAAAATTTAGTGGTTTTTAACCCAAAGTCGAACTTGACCTGTATTTTATGATGCTACACATGTATAACATGACTTATTTGAATATGTCAAGCCATTCTTGAGTGTTTTTAGGGAATTTAAAGTCGAAAAGGGGCCATAACTCTGTCAAAATTTAGTGGTGTGTTACCAACATCGAACTTGACCTGTATTCTATGATGTTACACATGTGTTCCAAAAGTTACTTGAATATGTAAAGCCTTTCTTGAGTTATCATCCGGAAACCATGTTTTTAGGGAATTTTAAGTCGAAAAGGACCATAACTCTGTCAAAATTTAGTGGTTTGTAACCAACAGTGAACTTGACCTGTATTCTATGATGTTACAGGTGTGTACCAAAAATTTGAATATGTCAAGCCTTTCTTGAGTTATCATCCGAAAACCAAAAACCAACAGACCGACAAGCTCACTCCTATATACCACCCTAAACTTCATTTTTGGGGGTATAATAATGTCCATTTTTGTATATCTTATCATAAACAAAGGGCAATAACACCGGTGTTTGAAATACGATCTGGCCCATTTTTGGCTTCTGCTGAGATCTGATGGTCATACACAAACTGTGAACGTTTGGTTAAGACTGGATGGAAAATAAAGTCTATATGTTGGAAAAAGGCATTTTTGCACTGTTTTGCATGAAAAAGGGGCACAAATTCTTGTGTTGCTGGTGTGATCTGGGCAGTAACAATCCCGTCCGAGATTTTATGGTCATACACAAACTATGCAAGTTTGGTTAAGATTGGATAAAAGGTGAAGTCTCCAGCAAGAGAACGAACCAAATTGTAGACGGCCGACGCAGGAGAGGTGTCCTATACCAATAGCTCACCGAGCTCCGGAAATATTGGGTTTTGAATACGGTTCCTGTCGAAGCCCTTTTTTCAGTGTGTATGACTAGCAATGTGGAATTATATCAAGAATTGACATTCAAACAATGAGGGGGAATTTTTTAATTAATCATTTTTTTTATAGTTACGTTTGGAAAATACAAGTGCAGTTTAATGGTATAACACGCTTTATCTACAGTCAACATTTTAACAAGAGCAGTCAGAGGACAGCACGCTTGACTATTTGAAGTATTTCAGTTGGTAAATATTTTGGATAGTGGAAGGGGCACACATTTGTTAAAATACAAAACTTAAGTGAAGCCTCGTACAGTTTATACATTTTTGGAACAAAACCTTAAACCACAAAATCTATGTAAAAAGTGTGCATAACTCTGTCAAAATACAAAACAGAGTTATGGGTATTGTTGCCCCTGATACTAGAGTTGGTGACAAAGGTTATTTCCAAATTTCAAGTAAATAACTTATGTAGTTTTGAAGTTACACAACTTTTGAATATAAACTTTAACCAGAAAATCTAAGTGAAAAAGGGGCATAACTCTGTCAAAATATAAAACAGATTTATGGGGAATGTTGCCCCTGATACAGGAGTTGATGACAAAGGTATATTCCAAGTTTCAAGTGAATAACTTATGTAGTTTTGAAGTAACAAAACTTTTGAATAAAAACTTCAAAAACCAATTCAGACGCGGACGCCCACGCCGGGGGTAGTAACATATCTCACCTATTCTGCGACTAGTCGAGCTAAAAATGACTTTTAATGCACACTTAACCAGGTTATTTATGCATTTAATATGCCAGTGAAAACATCAAAAAATAATCAAATAAATGAATATATTTTGTTCATCGTTGTACGCGACACATCGTCTGGCCATGTGGAATACTAAAATCTGAAGTTATATTAAAATCCATCCAGGCGTTTAGCAGTTATGGAGCAGAAACAAAAATTGATGACCTTTGACCTTGAATTGTGACCTTGACCTTTGACCGACAAGCATGGGAGTTGTGCGTGACACATCGTCTAGTCATGGGAAATAATAATCTGAAGTCATATTAAAATCCATTTACCGGACATTAAAGTAGGTCAAATGGGTACTAAATTTTATAATACTTTCTAAGTCATTTTTTTCTTAAATAAATCAATATATTTCGTTCCGAGGCAGATTTTCTTAAAATTTCGCACATATATACATCAATGTATACTTACACCAAAACATAACTAACAAAGCTTGTCACAGAATGTGAGGTATGCCCCTGAAACATATGCTTGTCAGAGGAAGGCAACACAATGTCAGTTACATGTTGGCAAAAAGGATGCTTACTACAAAAAGAGTTATGGTACTTGTACTCTGCACTTCCTCTCAACCTCTATCAATATATGTGGTTTTATTTTAAATCACTTCTATACTAATGGAATTATGCACTGCACAAGAAAATTAACTAAAGGGCAGTTACTCCATAAATATTGAAGGAAGAGTTATGGTCCTTGTACTCTGCTCTTCCTCTCAATGTCCTCTATCAATACATGTGGTGTTATATTAAATTCCTTCAATACTAAGGTTGTAATTAGCTGCACACAAAATAACAAAGGACAATAACTCGGTAAATATTTAAAACGAGTAATGGTCGTTGTCGTCTGCACTTCCTCTAAACATCCTCAATCACATATGTGGTTTTATTTAAAATCCCTTCAATACTAATGGAGTTATGCTCTGCACAAAAAAGCCCAAGTGCAAAAATTCCATAAAATATTGAAGAAAGAGTTATGGTTCGTGTAATCGGCACTTCCTCTCATTGTTCTCTATCAATATATTAAGTTTCATTTGAATTCTTTCAATTATAATGGACTTACGATCTGTACAAGAAAATTAAACAAAGGGCAATAACTCCTTAATATTTAAGAAATAGTTATGGCCCATGTACACAGCACTTTCTCTCATTGTCCACTACCATTCCATGAAGTTTCATTTCTTAAATACTAATGGAAGTATACTCGGCACAAGAAAATTAATGCTTGCACAAGAAAATAAAACAAAGGGCAATAACTCTATAAATATTGAAGAAAGACTTGTAGTCCTTGTGCTCTGCACTTCCTCTCATTGTCCTCTATCATTGTATGAAGTTTCATTTGAATCTCTGCATTACTAATGGAGTTGTAATCCGCACAAGAAAATAAAACAAAGGACAATAACTCGGTAAATATTGCAGAAATAGTTAGGGGCCTTGCACTCTGTACCTTCTCTCATTGTCCTCTATCATTATTTTAAGTTTCATTCAAATCCCTGCAATACTAATATTATTCTCTGCACAAGAATATTAAACATCGGCAAATAACTCTGTTAATATTGAACAAAGAGTTATGGTCAATGTGCTCTGCACTTCCTCTCATTGTCCTCTATCATTATGTGAAGTTTCATTTCAATCCCTTGAATACTATTGGACTTATGCTCCGCACGAGAAAATGAAACAAAGGACAATAACTCCGTAAATATTGAAGAAAGAGTTATGGTCCTTATGCTCTGCACTTCCTTTCATTGTCCTCTATCATTATATGAAATGTCATTTGAATCCCCTCAATACTAATGGAGTTATGCTCCACACAAGAAAATGAATGCTTCACATAAGGAAATAAAACAAACGACACTAACTCCGTAAATATTTAAGATAGAGTTGTGGTTCTTAAGCTCTGCACTTCCTCTTATTGTCCTGTATCATTATATGAAGTTTTATTTTAATCCCTTCAAAACTAATGGAGTTATGCTCCACACAAAAAAAATTAAACAAAGGGCAAGTTGTGGTCCTTGTACTCTGTACTTTCTCTCATTGTCCTCAATCATTATATGAAGTGTTATTTGAATCCCTTCAATACTAATGGAGTTATGCTCGGCACAAGAAGTGTGATGGACGGACAGACAGACAGACAGTCCGACAGACGGACGGACGATGCGATTACTATATGCCCCCGACGTTCTATTCAGGGGCCTAAAAAGCATGGGTCTTCAAACAAGTTTGGGAAATATTGACTTAAAAAGGGTATGTGTACACATTGATCATGTTTCGTTTTAACATTGTTTAGGTATACAAAGTATCGATTGCCAAAATAAAAAGAGATATTTAATGGATCTTTTCTGAACTGATTTGTTTGAAAATACATTGTATAAGTGTTTTTTATTATCATATATGCTCTATGACATTTTAGTTTTAAACCAATTTATTTGAATGGACATTATAGATGGTCAAATACAAGAATGTTCTGAATATACCTGTTGAAACATCAAAATACACATATGACCAAATGTTTGAATATATTAATATATTATGTTCCAAATCTCAGATTTTCTTCAAACCTGGCATAGACATGTGTCAATGTATACCAAAACTTTAACTGTCTTACAAATATGGGCCACCATGCTTGTTTGGGAAATAGTTAACGCTAAAGATGTTAGCAGGTGAAACTTTTTATCATTCACACTACATCTTAAAAGTGTAATATTTCAAAAGATGGGTTGAAATTATCTGTAGATTTTAAATTGGTTTCAGGAGTTTTGACAGAACGTAACGATATTGTGATTAATGACACACTACATAAACACTAACAATTGACTGGAAACTAAAGACTTACAAAGATATACATTTATTATTGATTTAAATTAGTATATTGTAACATATATAGAATAAAGAAATGTGGAAATTCCATGAAAACCAAATTTTTCGAATGAAATGCATTAAAGTCAACACAAAACTAGACATGCCCCCACATTCTGCTGGTTGTCACAAAACTCTGATGTCGGAAAAAATGCACCAAAATACCCAGGTGCACAAGTTCACATGCTGATGAATATGTTTATAAAGTATCATCAGTCTAGCAGTTATACTTTTTGTGTTACATGCGACACAAATGAAAATGTGTCATTTTTTGCTAATAAAAGGGTAATAACTCCACTAATGGTGAAAAAAAATGCATCAAAATACCTAGATGCACAAGTTCACATGTTGATTAATATGTATATAAAGTTTCTTCACTGTAGCAGTAATGCTTTTTGAGTTATGTCGGACACAAGTCCAAAAATGTCATTTTTTGCTAAAAAAGAGCCATAACTCCAATGATGACTGCAAAAACTGCACCAAAATACACAAATGCACAAGTTTACATGCTGATTAGTATGTTTATAAAGTTTCATCACTCTAGCAATAACACTTTTAGAGTTACACGTGACACAAGTCCAAAAATGTCTTTTGCTAAAAAAACGGGCCGTAACTCCCCTGCTGTCGGAAAACACTGCAACAAAATACCCAAGTGCACAAGTTCACATGCTGATAAATATGTATGTAAAGTTTCATCACTCTAACAGCAATACTTTTTGAGTTACGCGTGAAACAAGTCCAAAAATGTCATTTTTTGCTAAAAAAGGGCAATAACTCTGCTGATGTCAGGAAAAACTGCAACAAAATACACAGGTGCACAAGCCCCAATGCCGATAAATATGCTTATAAAGTTTCATCACTCTAGCAGTTATACTTTTTGAGTTCTGCACGACACAAAAATCCCACGGACGGACAGAAGAACGCACGGACGGACAAGGGCAAATCTATATCCCCCCCCTCTAAAGTGGGGGCATACAAAATTGAAGAAATGGTGACCTTGACCCCACCAACCCCATACACAATCCCAAGCTAGGTCTAGATATGAGGCATGTCGTGGGAAAACCGGACTTAATGCATGTGCGTAAAGTGTCATCCCGGATTAGCCTGCGCAGTCCGCACAGGCTAATCCAGGACGGCATTTTCCGCCTACAGTGGATATATGTTTAGAAGATACTACCTTGAAACAGAAAATACCTTAAAAGCGGAAAGTGCCGTCCCGGATTAGCCTGTGTGGACTGCACAGGCTAATCCGGGACGACACTTTACGCACATGCATTAAGACCCGTTTTCTCATGACGCCCTCATATAAGGTATCTATATATGAAGTTTCATTCAAATATCTAAATGTCTTCTCAAGGTATTGAGCTGAAACCGTTTTTCTATTTTTAGTAACAGTGACCTTGACCTCACCCACCCTATATGCAATCCCAAGCAAGGTCTCGATATAAGGTATCTATGTATTCAGTTTCATTAAAATATCTCAATGCGTTCTTGAGTTTTTTTGAGTGGAAACTCTTTTTCTATATTTATTAACAGTGAACTTGACCCCACCCACCCCATATGCAATCCCAAGCGACGTCTCCATATAAGGTGTCTATGTATTCAGTTTCATTAAAATATCTCAATTCGTTCTCATGTTATTGAGCGGAAACAGTTTTTCTATTGTTAGTTACAGTTACTTTGACCCCACCCACCCCATATGCAATCCCAAGCGAGGTTTCAATATAAGGTATCTATGCATTAAATTTCATTAAAATATCTCAATGCGTTCTCAAGTTATTGAGAGGAAACTGTTTTTCTATTTTTAGTAACAGTGATCTTGACCACGAACCCACACACCCCATACGCAATCCCAAGCGAGGTCTCGTTATAAGTATCTATGTATTCAGTTTCACTTAAATATCTTTAGGTCTAAAAAAGACCTTGACCTTGACCCCACCAAACCCATATGCAATCCCAAGCGAGGTCTCAATATAAGGTGTCTATGTATTCAGTTTCATTTAAATATCTCAATGCGTTCTTAAGTTATTCAGCGAAAACTGTTTTTCTATTTTTAGCAACAGTGATGTTGACCATGAACCCACCCACCCCATATGCAATCCCAAGCGAGGTCTTGATATAAGGTATCTATGTATTCAGTTTCATTAAAATATATCTCAATGAGTTCTCAAGTTATTGAGTGGAAACCGTTTTTCTATTTTTAGTAACAGTGATCTTGACCATGAACCCACCCACCCCATATACAATCTCAAGCAAGATCTCGTTATAAGTATCTATGTATTCAGTTTCACTTAAATATCTCAATGTGTTCTCAAGTTATTGAGTGGAAACCATTTTTCTATTTTTAGTAACAGTGACCTTGACCCCACCCATCCCATATGAAGTCCCAAGCGAGGTCTCCATATAATGTATCTATCTATTCAGTTTCATTTAAATATCTCAATGCGTTCTCAAGTTATTGAGCGGAAACCATTTTTCTATTTTTAGAAACAGTGACCTTGACCCCACCCACCCCATATGCAATCCCAAGGGAGGTCTTGCTATTAGATATCTATGTATGCAGTTACATTTAAATATCTCAAAGTGTTCTCAAGTTATTGAGCGGTAAACGTTTTTCTATTTTTAGTAACAGTGACCTTGACCCCACTAACCCAATATGCAATCCCAAGCGAGGTCTCCATATAAGGTATCTATGTATTCAGTTTCATTAAAATACCTCTATGCGTTCTTAAGTTATTTAGCGAAAACTGTTTTTCTATTCTTAGTAACAGTGAACTGGTCCTTGACCCCACCCACCCCATATGCAATCCCAAGCAAGGTCACGATATAAGGTATCTATGTATTCAGTTTCATTAAAATATCTCAATGCGTTCTCAAGTTATTGCGCTGAAACAGTTTTTCTATTTTTAGTAACAGTGACCTTGACCTTGACTCACCCCATATGCAATCCCAAGAGAGGTCTCAATATAAGGTATCTATGCATGAAGTTTCATTAAAATATCTCAATGCGTTCTTGAGTTATTGAGGGGAAACCGTTTTTCTATTTTTAGTTACAGTGACCTTGACCCCACCCACCCCATATGCAATCCCAAGCCAGGTCTCGATATAAGGTATCTATGTATGAAGTTTCATTCAAATATCTCAATCCGGTCTCGAGTTAGAGAGAGGAAATTTAAAATGCTACGCCACCCGATAAACAACATACGCCAAACTAATAACCCAAAAATGTTATTGCGAACATCTTAATTATTTTAATTGTGAACTGGTTATCCTTTTAGGAAACCTTTATATATTTTAAAGATGGCAACAAAACATCATATGCTTAGGCTAGAGACGACTTACATGAAGCTGAATGAAATTATCATGAACTAATTTAACACGTGCTTATTCTATTTCTAGTGATTTGTAGTGATTGGTCCTTGGATTATGTATGTATGTATTTTCGAAGTTTATGTATGTATTTTCGAAGTTTATGATGTCCTTCCGCGCCGAAGCTGCATTATGCAAGGACCCAGGGTGCATCGAGTTTTTTTCCTTTTAGAATCATCGAAAGTTGGGATGAATTTTGAATCATAGCTGCAATTTCCAGCTACATGTATTCATCGTTTACTGAAATTTTTGTAATTTTGGTGTGGTTTTGTGCTGTGGGGGGAGGCCATAGTACCTAGAGGAAACCCCACCTGTCTGTTAGGGTGACCACCAACCAAACACACTTGAGCCAAGTGGTGAGTAAACCCAGGCAGCCTAGGTGAGAATCGAGTGTACCAACCACTGCTATAGCCGGACAGCCATTGTCCTTAGCTTACCGTTAAATATATAATTTTATACAAGATATATAAATCTAAACTAAACACACGGTCGATATGATGCACATACAGATCATTATAATATGGGCAAAAGTTTATTAATAATTATGTGCATGTACTGAAACAAGGAAAACTGACAAAGGGGAACAACACCGTAAATAATGCAGCTAGAGTTATAATTCTTGTGCACTGCACTCCGCCTACCAACCATCTATCCATGTATGAAGTTTGAAATTGATAAGTAAAAGAGTTACAAAGTGATGCTCCGGACAAAAAACCCGACACACAGTAGACGAACGGCCAAACAGACAGGCTGAATCCAGTATACTCACCTTACAACTTTGTTGTGCGGGGGTATAATAATGTAACTCTGAATGACAAATGCTATATAAAGTGTTGCCTAGCATCCATCAGTACAACCGAGCTTACCAGCACTGTTTTCCACAGCAGCATCAGTGTTTTCTTCATGGGGAAATGTGGTGCTGACCCACTGCAGAACTTGGTAACCATGGCAAACAGGGTCACTGGTAGGAGCTCCTGGCCAAACGTCTGCTCCACTGAAAATTTAAAGCCGCGCAAAAGGTGAACATGGCCTAATTCAGAATCTACAATAAAAAGGTTATTTTACAGTCTGTCTTAGCAGTTTTTTATTGTTAGTATATAACCTACGTTAGAAAGATTTGGTTTGCTGGATACTGTTAATTGCAAAAACACGGATCTTCCAAGTAAAACTGTTTACAAACACTAGCTTTGTCTTGTGTCCAATTTTGTGGCGATGCACATTAGATCCGACTATTCACCTTTCAAGTTCAGCAAGCTGCACCATATTCTACATAAAACACTAAGAACTTCAGCTAGTTTCATAGTATTGAAAATGTAAACAACCAACTGAACTTCAAACTTATAATTCTGTTTATTTTATGAAAATGTGTATATGTTTTAGCTCAAAATGCATTATTTTATATGTGTGTTATTTCAACTATAAACTTTTAATGTTAAGTTTAACGTGTATCCCCTTGTTAGTGCCTTTAAGGATTGCTTTATAACATACAGTAATTTTTCACACTTGTAACTGCAGAAGTAAATTTTCATACTCGTAAACATGTTTTTCTATGGCTCACAAATGACCAGATGAGGTGTGTACATAGGTAAATTATGCACTGAAAATCACAAGATATGCACAAAAGAATACAATCATGGCGTACATTCATGTACAAAACTTCAAATTTTTGCATACACATGGAAATAACTAGATATGTCACGGACACTGATGTCCCCACGAAGCATGTTTGGACAGAGACAAAGAGCATGTCGCCAACACTAAGTTTTGCATTCACAAATTAATTTACATATATATTCTATAGTGGAAAAAAGGCTAAGGGACATAACTCTGCCAAAGTTGGTTGTCGGAAAGTTTGAGTGAAATCCGCCCAACCAGTTCAGAGGAGTTGAGTCTACAAAATTATGGGACGTATGTACGGACGGACAAGTGCAATGCTTAATGCCTCCCACTTTGTGGGAGCATAAAAATCAAACCAATAAATGTTATATGGTGGTTAAAGGGACTATGTTATCGAAAAGGGCCTCACTGGGGGCAATTTCTTTTAAAAATCTTAAATTTAGATATTAATACTGGCATAAAATAATGGATAAAACAGGCTATATATAATGGGAAAAGAGTGGATGCATTCTGAGAAAAAAAATCAATTTATAATATGGGTTGTTTGGCCCTTTTCCTGTTAACATTTTGACGTCAGAATTGTGAGCATTTTGTATAACCATAGTTAACACACAATTCCTTACCAAGATAGTGCAGTTGTTTAAAGCGTTGTCTACTGTCATTTCTTGGAATGGCTCCTAAGTTGTGAGTTTGATACCCGCTTGGGGTTTTATTTTTTTCAGACATTTTTGCTAATTTGTTTTTATAAAATATCTTATTGTGTATTATATTATTTTTCATTTATGTAATACACAAGTCTTAGTAACGCACATTTCTATCAAATAATATAATTTATGGTGCAATAGGAAGTCCATATTTTGATGACAGTCCCTTTAATGGTGTGAACGTGTAACTTTCATCCTTCTTCATCTTGCCCAATCAGGCAGACAATTCATAATGTTAACTTGATTGACTCTATGTTTACCTGTCCCAGGTTTCGGGCAAAGGGTTTATTTCAAAGACTTCAATTTGTTGTGGATATAATGGACAGACAAACAGACCTAGCTCCTCAGCAAACCGCAGCCTGTTCCTGCTCTGTTCCTCCGTCTCTTGTTCACTGTCACACCTCATCACCTCCACCATCGTGTACAGCACACTGAGAATGATCCTGCAAGTACAATTACTAGGTTATTTCTTGGACGATCGTGTCGAACATATTGATATTGTTAATAAAGGAAAATAATCAATTTATGTCATAGTTTAGTGTCGAATAATCCGCGGACAGAAGTTTACGTGCGCATTTAACTTCTGTCTGTGGGTTAAATATATTATTTCGATTCTAACACAGTTTCAAAATAATCATAAATCCGAAAAAGTCGTGCAGATTGAGCACTCAATTTTCTATAATGCTCCACCCAGATTCCTGAGTAACAGCTGTTAGGTTTCCTCCACCCAGATTCCTGAGTAATAGCTGTTCTGTCAGTTAGGTTTTCTCCACCCAGATTCCTGAGTAACAGCTGTTCTGTCAGTTGGGTTTCCTCCACCAAGATTCCTGAGTAACAGCTTTTCTGTCAGTTAGGTTTCTTCCACCCAGATTCGTAACAGCTGTTCTGTCAGGTTTCCTCCACCCAGATTCCTGAGTAACGGCTGTCCTGTCAGTTAGGTTTCCCACCCAGATTCCTGAGTAACAGCTGTTCTGTCAGTTAGTTTTCCTCCACCCAGATTCCTGAGTAACAGCTGTTCTGTCAGTTAGGTTTCCTCCACCCAGATTCCTGAGTAACAGCTGTTCTGTCGGTTAGGTTTCCCACCCAGATTCCTGAGTAACGGCTTTTCTGTCAGTTAGGTTTCCCACCCAGACTCCTGAGTAACGGCTGTTCTGTCTGTTAGGTTTCCTTCACCCAGATTCCTGAGTAACAGCTGTTCTGTCAGTTAGGTTTCCTCCACCCAGATTCCTGAGTAACAGCTGTTCTGTCAGTTAGGTTTCCTCCACCAAGATTCCTGAGTAACGGCTGTTCTGTCAGTTAGGTTTCATCCACCCAGAATCCTGAGTAAAGGCTGTTCTGTCCGTTAGGTTTCCCACCCAGATTCCTGAGCAACAGCTGTTCTGTCAGTTAGGTTTCCTCCACCCAGATTCCTGAGTAACAGCTGTTCTGTCAGTTAGGTTTCCTCCACCCAGATTCCTGAGTAACAGCTGTTCTGTCAGTTAGGTTTCCTCCACCCAGATTCCTGAGCAACGACTGTTCTGTCAGTTAGGTTTCCTCCACCCAGATTCCTGAGTAACAGCTGTTCTGTCAGTTAGGTTTCCTCCACCCAGATTCCTGAGTAACAGCTGTTCTGTCAGTTAGGTTTCATCCACCCAGAATCCTGAGTAACGGCTGTTCTGTCAGTTAGGTTTCCCACCCAGATTCCTGAGTAACAGCTGTTCTGTCAGTTAGGTTTCCTCCACCCAGATTCCTGAGTAACAGCTGTTCTGTCAGTTAGGTTTCCTCCACCCAGATTCCTGAGTAACAGCTGTTCTGTCAGTTAGGTTTCCCACCCAGATTCCTGAGTAACGGCTGTTCTGTCAGTTAGGTTTCCCACCCAGATTCCTGAGTAACGGCTGTTCTGTCAGTTAGGTTTCCCACCCAGATTCCTGAGTAATGGCTGTTCTGTCAGTTAGGTTTCCCACCCAGATTCCTGAGTAACAGCTGTTCTGTCAGTTAGGTTTCCCACCCAGATTCCTGAGTAACGGCTGTTCTGTCAGTTAGGTTTCCTCCCTTAATGTTATTTCTCTGACATAACTATTCTACTAATAGTCCATGTCAATGCTGTATTAATTATGCAATTGTCCAGCTCTAGAAAATTTCTAAGTTCAAATTTATTATAACAGTATTTACTACGCAGCTATAGCTTCAACACGAACAATTACATACTTTCTGTGCCGTTAAAGAAATGAAATTTTACCTACGCACCTGACACCGGTAGTTAGATAAAACAAGTTGACACTTTTTTTATTTATTTATTGTTGTAAATGTTAATATTGATTGAGAGAGAGTTCATCTGACACGAAAAATGTAATGCAGACAAACAACGTGGGAAACTATATGTCAATGTTGCACATTTTTGACAGAGGGATCTATTTTGACACGACGCTTCATTTGATAAACACATGGGGAAAATATATCGGCAGATTTACTGGACTGTTTTCGTGGTAAAGCAGCCCATTATTTAAATCAAGATCATCAATGAAAAACTTTATTCTTATTTAGTCTATCAATAATTATAATGTCAACTGGGGAAACATTTTGCAGACGTAAATCAATTCAGGGCACATAATTCCATACCTAATATGGACGCTATCTTTGATACAAACATTAGACTTTCTCATGGCAGCTGCTATAAGTTCTTGATTGCTGGAAAAGACAAGACATTTCAACTAAGTAATTGCCGGAAAAGACTATACATTTTAACTAAGTCATTGCTGGAAAAGACAAGACATTTCAACTAAGTCATTGCTGGAAAGACAAGACATTTAAACTAAGTCATTGCTGGAAAAGACAAGACATTTTAAGTAAGAGTCAAAGCATTTATTGTGTGTCAACATTCTTCGTAAAATCACTAAGGTAATATATATATTTATTGATGTAATTTAATAGGAAAAAGTGATTTCAAACAAACACTGCAATAAACTACAGCTACAAAGACAACCACAGTTTGGTTTAATATTAACTCTCCACTTCATGCCAACAAATCAAAACTTCATAAATAGCATAAAAGCTATAATTCTGTAAAAAAACATCCGAAGTTAAACGAAGTTTCATACATCTTTTTTTAAATAATGTTCAATCGTATAATTAAAAAACTCTCCGACAAACACCATTTACAGAGGTTTTAACAAAACATCTCAATTAAGCAATAAAGAACTGGCTCGCTGAATGGTTAAATGCATTGTCAATCAAACCTCAATGACTGGTCAATTTAACTAGACATAGAGCAACCTGCGACTCCCCTCATACTCACTCGACCTCCATGGAGAGCAGCTCTACAAGAGAGAAGTAGAGGCCGTGTTCATACAGCAGGTGGATATTACAGCGACTCGTCTCCTGCTGATCCTCTGGGCTGGAACACTCATCAAACACACCTGCAATGGATAGACAAGTGAATATTATGTAACTGACTAGGGAGAAGTAGAGGCCATGTTCATACAGCAGGTGGATGTTACAGCGACTCGTCTCCTGCTGATCCTACAGGCTGGAACACTCATCAAACACACCTGCAATGGATAGACAAGTGAATATTATGTAACTGACTAAGGAGCAGTAGAGGCCGTGTTCATACAGCAGGTGGATGTTACAGCGACTCGTCTCCTGCTAAACCTATAGGCTGGAACACTCACCAAACACACCTGCAATGGATAGACAAATGAATATTATGTGATTGACTAAGGAGAAGTAGAGGCCTTGTTCATACAGCAGGTGGATGTTACAGAGACTCGTCTCCTGCTGATCTTCTGGGCTGGAACACCCACCAAACACTCCTGCAATGGATAGACAGGTGTATACTGATCACAGAATACCAGCCATTAGATAAGACAGCAGCCATTAGCAACATTCACCAAACACACCTGCAATGTATAGACAGGTGAATGTAAAGTGATTACAGAATACCAGCCATTAGACATAACAGTAGCCATTAACATGACTCACCAAACACACCTGCAATGTATAGACAGGTGAATGTAAAGTGATCACAGAATACCAGCAATTAGACATCACAGTAGCCATTAACATGACTCACCAAACATACCTGCAATGTATATACAGGTGAATGTAAAGTGATCACAGAATACCAGCAATTAGACATGACAGTAGCCATAAACAGCACTCAACGAACACACCTGCAATGTATAGACAGGTGAATGTAAAGTGATTACAGAATACCAGCAATTAGACATGACAGTAGCCATTAACATGACTCACCAAACACACCTATAATGTATGGACAGGTGGGTGAACATAACGTGACTGAAGATTGTTAGGGCAACAGTTGTAAGGTTATGTATGCAACCTTTTGCTGTAAAGTGACAGACAGGTAGGACAATGGCCATAAGATAGGTTGGCACTAAGAAATAAATCAATATTTTCATATTTTTTTTTCAAGAATAACTGCTATTTGAAGTATTCCCCCTAAAAAATTTGAAAATACGCCTTATTTGCAATTGATTTCAGAATCTTTAGTGGCAGTGCTTTTTTTTCTCAAAATTTCCTAACTGCCTTATCCCATGATATGGGGAATTTTATCGCAAAAAAATTCAAAATAGGAAAAGTTTTTAAAAGTTTACTTTTTATGACATGTGTGGTTAATTTGCTTTTTTAAAATTATTTTTAAATATTCGAATTTTTCATCTACTGAAATTGTTTTGTGAAAATGGTGCAAATTTAATTATTGTTTTTCTATTTACGCACCCACCTGGAAAATACAATAAATTACTAGGGTGAAGAAAATGTTGGGGAAAACCGGAGAATATTTTGTCAGAGGAAACTGCCTTTAAATGGCACTAAAATTTGCCAATTTTTTTTTACTGACTTTAGGAAAGTTTACCTCTTTAGCAATTATTTTATTTCGACTACTGTATAAGTACCGGTACTATTTTGGGCGGAGTTTTAAGGAGGACTCCAACAATAGCACCAATTCAAAACACTAACATTAATAACTGTAACTTTAATTTGTTTTTATACCGTAAATCTGCGCATTGAAAAAAAGAATTTATAAAGAATATGGGCATTCATAATTTCATGTTGTTTCTGAAACTGGACCAACATTCGTATAATATTTGTACGTTCTATATATATATTTTATACGCTGCTTGCATATAATGTTTTTTACGCTGTATGACTTGCATATAATGTGCTTTGTACTCTGTATGACTTGCATACAATGTATATTTTACAAACTATGATGGAAATAAAGGTTACAAACCAAAAAAAAAAAAAAAAAAAAAAAAAAAAAAAAAAACTAATAGATTCTGTGTTTGATAAACACACAAGCCCCGGTTGGTGCTGGCTAGCCCATTTCTTAGTCCGAATTAGGTCAAGGTCAAAGTGAGGTTGGGTGATATTGGTCGATTGGGGATAGTCATAAACAACAACTGTGTAAGTATCCAAGTGTTGTAGTGTGCGGTATTGGTGCTAGACGAATCGGTAGTCTAGTTAACCAAGAAATAGCCCATTTGAATTATTCTAAGTGCAAATGACTAGTAAGTTTATAGTGACTTATAGTTCATATCAAATCGATAATGAATTTAAATTTGCGGTTTTTAGCTTGTGCCAAGTTATGACACTGCCAATTCAAAGCATTTTTAAAAACGCCAACATTTGGCACTGCATACATTTTGCGCTATACATTATTATTATAATAAGCTAGCAAAATTTCAACAATGAAGATTTTATCACTAGTCAGTCATTATACACCACAATGTCAATCAAACACAAACGCAGCGTACAAAGCTGTAGAATGCTACACAAATTCAATCAGTACAAGTAAAGTACGCTATCAGAGTAGGGAAAGATCTCGAACAAAATAGCAGGGCGCAGCACCAGGCATGATCCTTTGTGGTTCTCATTGCTGCCTCTCTTGGCTGATCAACACAGAAATGCTGAATATCATCTTAAATTTAATATATTTTTGCAAATATTCAATGACAAATGAACACACTTTGCTTAAAAACCTTAACTCGAAGCATTAAACTCATGACAACCTGGATTAAGCAAATTATTGGAAAATCTCAACACACTGGTCAGGCTATTCACCCTGCTCCTTTTTAGCAGCACCCTGTACCTTTTATGATCCTAGATGTTTCCCTATCAGACGATACACTCAGTCATTTTTCTGCAAGTTTTCAGAGTACTATTGCAGCTTATTGTCCATTTTTATTAGCTACACAGTCATATACACCCATACCTTGTTGATCCTACATGAGAAATATTAGCATACAGTCATATACACCCATACCTTGTTGATCCTACATGAGAAATATTAGCTACACAGTCATATACACCCATACCTTGTTGATCCTACATGAGAAATATTAGTTACACAGTCATATACACCCATACCTTGTTGATCCTACATGAGAAATATTAGTTACACAGTCATATACACCCATACCTTGTTGATCCTACATGAGAAATATTAGCTACACAGTCATATACACCCATACCTTGTTGATCCTACATGAGAAATATTAGTTACACAGTCATATACACCCATACCTTGTTGATCCTACATGAGAAATATTAGCTACACAGTCATATACACCCATACCTTGTTGATCCTACATGAGAAATTTTAGCTACACAGTCATATACACCCATACCTTGTTGATCCTACATGAGAAATATTAGTTACACAGTCATATACACCCATACCTTGTTGATCCTACATGAGAAATTTTAGCTACACAGTCATATACACCCATACCTTGTTGATCCTACATGAGTAATATTAGCTACACAGTCATATACACCCATACCTTGTTGATCCTACATGAGAAATTTTAGTTACACAGTCATATACACCCATACCTTGTTGATCCTACATGAGAAATTTTAGCTACACAGTCATATACACCCATACCTTGTTGATCCTACATGAGAAATATTAGTTACACAGTCATATACACCCATATCTTGTTGATCCTACATGAGAAATATTAGTTACACAGTCATATACACCCATACCTTGTTGATCCTACATGAGAAATATTAGTTACACAGTCATATACACCCATACCTTGTTGATCCTACATGAGAAATATTAGCTACACAGTCATATACACCCATACCTTGTTGATCCTACATGAGAAATATTAGCTACACAGTCATATACACCCATACCTTGTTGATCCTACATGAGAAATATTAGCTACACAGTCATATACACCCATATCTTGTTGATCCTACATGAGAAATATTAGTTACACAGTCATATACACCCATACCTTGTTGATCCTACATGAGAAATATTAGCTACACAGTCGTATACAACCATACCTTGTTGATCCTACATGAGAAATAAGCTACACAGTCATATACACCCATACCTTGTTGATCCTACATGAGAAATATTAGCTACACAGTCATATACACCCATACCTTGTTGATCCTACATGAGAAATATTAGCATACAGTCATATACACCCATACCTTGTTGATCCTACATGAGAAATATTAGCTACACAGTCATATACACCCATACATTGTTGATCCTACATGAGAAATATTAGCTACACAGTCATATACACCCATACCTTGTTGATCCTACATGAGAAATATTAGTTACACAGTCATATACACCCATACCTTGTTGATCCTACATGAGAAATATTAGCTACACAGTCATATACACCCATACCTTGTTGATCCTACATGAGAAATAAGCTACACAGTCATATACACCCATACCTTGTTGATCCTACATGAGAAATATTAGCTACACCGTCATATACACCCATATCTTGTTGATCCTACATGAGAAATTTTAGCTACACAGTCATATACACCCATACCTTGTTGATCCTACATGAGAAATTTTAGCTACACAGTCATATACACCCATACCTTGTTGATCCTACATGAGAAATATTAGTTACACAGTCATATACACCCATACCTTGTTGATCCTACATGAGAAATATTAGCTACACAGTCATATACACCCATACCTTGTTGATCCTACATGAGAAATATTAGCATACAGTCATATACACCCATACCTTGTTGATCCTACATGAGAAATATTAGCTACACAGTCATATACACCCATACCTTGTTGATCCTACACGAGAAATATTAGTTACACAGTCATATACACCCATATCTTGTTGATCCTACATGAGAAATATTAGCTACACAGTCATATACACCCATACCTTGTTGATCCTACATGAGAAATTTTAGTTACACAGTCATATACACCCATACCTTGTTGATCCTACATGAGAAATATTAGCTACACAGTCATATACACCCATACCTTGTTGATCCTACATGAGAAATATTAGCTACACAGTCATCTACACCCATACCTTGTTGATCCTACACGAGAAATATTAGCTACACAGTCATATACACCCATACCTTGTTGATCCTACATGAGAAATATTAGCTACACAGTCATATACACCCATACCTTGTTGATCCTACATGAGAAATATTAGTTACACAGTCATATACACCCATACCTTGTTGATCCTACATGAGAAATATTAGCTACACAGTCATATACACCCATACCTTGTTGATCCTACATGAGAAATATTAGCTACACAGTCATATACACCTATACCTTGTTGATCCTACATGAGAAATATTAGTTACACAGTCATATACACCCATACCTTGTTGATCCTACATGAGAAATATTAGCTACACAGTCATATACACCCATACCTTGTTGATCCTACACGAGAAATATTAGTTACACAGTCATATACACCCATACCTTGTTGATCCTACATGAGAAATATTAGCTACACAGTCATATACACCCATACCTTGTTGATCCTACATGAGAAATATTAGCTACACCGTCATATACACCCATATCTTGTTGATCCTACATGAGAAATATTAGCACATATTTTACCAATTTCATCTTCAGAAGGATTCTATAGAAGAATTTTTCGATGAAAAAAAACAACAACACAATGAAAAGCAAAAAACTGAACACAAAAACCACAAAAACACACCTTGTGCCAGGTAGAGCAGGGACCTGAGGGCCTGCACACGTCTGTCCTGCTCTGCAACCTCGAGCTCGTTCTGCAGGTACACCACATACTTCCTCATCTCTGCCTCTGGCAGTGTCCTCCATACTGTGTAACCTGAAATCATCAAGGGGTAGAAACAGTCTACAAAATGACATACTTCCTCTTCTCTACCTCTGGCAGTGTCCTCCATACTGTGTCACCTGAAATCATCAAGCGGTAGAAACAGTATACAAAATGACATACTTCCTCTTCTCTACCTCTGGCAGTGTCCTCCATACTGTGTCACCTGAAATCATCAAGTGGTTGAAACAGTCTACAAAATGACATACTTCCTCTTCTCTACCTCTGGCAGTGTCCACCATACTGTGTAACCTAAAATCATCAAGGGGTAGAAACAGTCTACAAAATGACATACTTCCTCTTCTCTACCTCTGGCAGTGTCCTCCCTACTGTGTCACCTGAAATCATCAAGTGGTAGAAACAGTCTACAAAATGACATAAGTCCTCTTCTCTGCCTCTGGCAGTGTCCTCCATACTGTGTCACCTGAAATCATCAAGTGGTAGAAACAGTCTATAAAATGACATACTTCCTCTTCTCTACCTGTGGCAGTGTCCACCATACTGTGTCACCTGAAATCATCAAGTGGTAGAAACAGTTTACAAAATGACATACTTCCTCTTCTCTACCTCTGGCAGTGTCCTCCATACTGTGTCACCTGAAATCATCAAGCGGTAGAAACAGTCTACAAAATGACATACTTCCTCTTCTCTGCCTCTGGCAGTGTCCTCCATACTGTGTCACCTGAAATCATCAAGTGGTAGAAACAGTCTACAAAATGACATACTTCCTCTTCTCTACCTCTGGCAGTGTCCTTCATACTGTGTCACCTGAAATCATCAAGGGGTAGAAACAGTCTACAAAATGACATACTTCCTCTTCTCTACCTCTGGCAGTGTCCTCCATACTGTGTCACCTGAAATCATCAAGGGGTAGAAACAGTCTACAAAATGACATACTTCCTCTTCTCTACCTCTGGCAGTGTCCTCCATACTGTGTCACCTGAAATCATCAAGGGGTAGAAACAGTCTACAAAATGACATACTTCCTCTTCTCTACCTCTGGCAGTGTCCTCCATACTGTGTAACCTGAAATCATCAAGTGGTAGAAACAGTCTACAAAATGACATACTTCCTCTTCTCTACCTCTGGCAGTGTCCTCCATACTGTGTCACCTGAAATCATCAAGGGGTAGAAACAGTCTACAAAATGACATACTTCCTCTTCTCTACCTCTGGCAGTGTCCTTCATACTGTGTCACCTGAAATCATCAAGGGGTAGAAACAGTCTACAAAATGACATACTTCCTCTTCTCTACCTCTGGCAGTGTCCTCCATACTGTGTCACCTGAAATCATCAAGGGGTAGAAACAGTCTACAAAATGACATACTTCCTCTTCTCTACCTCTGGCAGTGTCCTCCATACTGTGTCACCTGAAATCATCAAGGGGTAGAAACAGTCTACAAAATGACCCACTTGCCCAAAGCCCGGGACAAGTAAAAAATATATTCTTGCATTTGTTTGTTTGTTTGTTTGGATTTTTTCGCCGTATTCAACAGTATTTCAGTCATATAACAGTGGTCAGTTAACCTACTCACACTTTTCCTGGGTAAGCTGGTTTACCAGTACTAAGTGCACATACTTATGCCAGTAACTGACAACTGCCTAACTTAATCAGAGGAAGGGGGAGAATGGCCGTAGAAATAATTTCATGACCAATCCCCACACAAGTTATGTGGCCGGGCTGGGAATCGAACCCGCGATCCTCGGATTTGTCGTCCAGCGCTCTACCAACTGAGCTAGCCGGCCCGGCCTATTCTTGCAAGTTAAAATGTTGACTTGCCTGCCCGAAAGGGCCAGTGCAAAAAGGATGCAAAGTTATGAAATAAAAAGATTTATTTACAAATAATACAACAATGCTCAGATATTTTTCTTACAATACATCATAATTACATAAGTTTCTTTCAATATGATTGACTACTTAAACAGCATTACTATCATTTAAAAGGTTTAGGTACTCTCTTGGTTTTATTTCCTAATTTCAGACAAGTCTAGGTGCATTTGAGAAAGCTGTGCCCTAATGGACAAGCCCTCCAACAAATTATTATGAAGACTGTAGAGATAGTCATGTAAGCGCTACCAGTAGCCAAAATAGCCAATGCTATGTAAGGGCTGCCAGTAGCCAAAATAGCCAATGCTATGTAAGGGCTACCAGTAGCCAAAATAGCCAATGCTATGTAAGGGCTACCAGTAGCCAAAATAGCCAATGCTATGTAAGCGCTACCAGTAGCCAAAATAGCCAATGCTATGTAAGCGCTACCAGTAGCCAAAATAGCCAATGCTATGTAAGGGCTGCCAGTAGCCAAAATAGCCAATGCTATGTAAGGGCTACCAGTAGCCAAAATAGCCAATGCTATGTAAGGGCTACCAGTAGCCAAAATAGCCAATGCTATGTAAGGGCTACCAGTAGCCAAAATAGCCAATGCTATGTAAGGGCTACCACGAGACAACATGTGCAGATATGTGTAAGTATTGAGGGTTACAAACTGTGCAGTGAGCTGGCAGTAAATTAAGCAGGTGCCACTTGCCTGTGAGAGGCAACAATTTACATGGCAAAGTAATTAAAGCAAAATATTATTACACATTTATTTCATATCTACATTTCTCTACAAAACTGCAGCCGTAAGTACCTATCTAAACATGACTAGTTTTAGCCGTGTAACTTAAACTGAACAGAACATCTTGCACCCATGGTAAAACCTTATCAATATCATAGTCCCTCAATAAGCCTGTGCAGGTCAGCAAATTCCACATAAGATGAAAAGACTACCTTTGGATTTGAAGTTTTCCTCAAAGCACTGTTGATTTTGTGCAAATTCATCTTCCTCTGTATAACTGTATAGCTCTGAAATGAAAGCAATTCATTTCAATATGAACTATTTTGTTTCCAAGAAAGAATTTTACAAATGAAACTGAAAATGAAACATACTGGTAAATTATAAATAATAAGCATGTAATTATGTTAAATTGGTTATCATACACCGCATTTTACCACCTATGCATTGGAAGTAGTGTTACCTGCTATTTCAGCCTGCTGGTTATCTGCATCATCATACTGAAAGTCTAGATCACTTTCATCACCGCTACTCTGAAATGGGACACAATGATGTTCTATTTTAGGTACAAATGTAATTCTTTCGGAAACCTAATGCCACAACGTCCATCTGGAATATTCGTGACTAGTCTGTCATGGTAGTTGTCGCACAAGATCCTACTGGAATCGCAGCTGTACCATTATGCAGAGTTCTCGCTGGGATTTCAGAGCTTGGAGTCCAGGACTCCTTTCTATGAAAAAGTTGGCATCCCAGTAATCGTCACCAAAGACCCCCACCCCATACACTCCTTGAAAAATATAACTACAACATCAAAGCTTTGTGTCCAAAATATTATTAAAATTTTTCATTTGACTAATAAAACATTAAAACATTATTCATTAAAAAGAAAACAATACAAGATTTTGATAAATTAGATAAATAGGACGCCAATGATTTATTTTACTTTTACTTTCGACAAGAACTTTACTTCCACCAACTTTTATTACAATGCATACAATCTATGTACACGGTTACTGGAAATACCGAAATCTACATGAATCTACCGGAATCTAGATGAATCAATCTAAATTATACCGAAATCTACGATAAAACTTCCATTTTATAACATTTTATAATAAATTATTATAAAATAAACGACCAATAATACAAAACCATATAATTAATATATTTATTTTTATTTCTACATATGTCATTGAATTGTGATTCAATAACATTGAATGAAGTTGCAAACATCTAATAAATAATATATAATATTTATAATGTATTAACAACCAATACACATTTTCACAATGAGCGAACTGGTAAAATTGGCAGATCCATGATGTAAAAACACGCAAACAACTTACAAATTGCCATGCCATATGAATCGATCAATATAAAAACCAGCATTATCATCAAATGATGCAATTAATTTTGCATATCAATGATGGTAAAATTATTTATTTAACATCTAGATATCCATTAGAAAAACAATTTTTTATACGCATATTAAAAATAACGTGAAATGAAGTAAACATATAAGTAAAAGTAAGTCCCTTTATGTCATCACAATGTGTTTTTATTTCAGATAAAACTGTTATCAAAGAAAAAAAGTAACATTTAAATGATTAACTGTGTGAAAAACAACATGTTGTTGTTGTTTGTTTGTTTTTTGTTTTTTCAGAAAAATCAACAACATTATAACCTTTATATATACTAATTTTCAAACATCATAGACCGCCATGCCGAGATCATATTTCAATTAAACTTTAAGTTACGTCAAAAAAGATAATCAAAGCAGATTCTTTAGCAATTACATGTATATGTACATAGCAAGACCGGTAATTATTAGAGTATATTAGCAATATAGTATAGTATATTATATGACGAAATTTTAAATAATACATGTATCATTATGTTATATACATCATGTAATACATGTTTTCATAACATAATACATTTTTAAAACAGGTATATATACTGTTATTACTGTAACTTGTAAGTATTGGGACATACACCCCTATTTTTTAATAATTTTTTTTTTTTTCGCGTCTCTTTTTCTTGCTTAACATTTGAAGATTGAATTGGTTTCTTCCTTCAATATATTTGGACATCAAAATACATTTTATGTTGTTACAATGGAGACATTCCAGACCTGAAAATGCACAGGTTTCTTAGCAACATGTGACACGGTATATTGCGATTGCTTAGATATACACCATTTGTAACACCACCAGGGACCTGTTTAATTGACACATGGTGCAAACTGCGAACTCCTCTGGAGCATAATTTTCTCAAATAAAAAACTTAATGCTCAGACATACCGGTTATGTATTATATATTGGTAATATTACAAAATATAATTATTTGTTATTATTAATAATATAACAAACGTATACATGTGTGCTATCATAAATGGTCATACTAGCTACATCACTGTATATGTACGCTATGTATGACTCTCCTTGTGACTAACATGCACTGC
The DNA here is from genome assembly GCA_027627225.1 of Congeria kusceri. Classification (NCBI taxonomy): domain Eukaryota; kingdom Metazoa; phylum Mollusca; class Bivalvia; order Myida; family Dreissenidae; genus Congeria; species Congeria kusceri. The sequence goes on from CM051035.1 coordinate 19,310,528, forward strand.
TAACATTGAAATCGTTAATTTTTCAATAACTTATACATTTATAGAGAGCCTCTTATGGAAAGTATCTTTGTAATACCTCAATTTGTTCATGTTTTGCATGAAATTCGGTGAATAAATGTATTGACTTGACATCGAGTCCCCAGCAACAAAATAATTGTCTTTCAAACAGATATAAAACAAAAATGCATTTATAACAAAATAATTTCATTTTACTATCTTATATTAAGCAGTTATACCAGTACAACTGTTTATATTGACAGAAAATGTGTCTCAATTGTACAATAAATATCATCAAATCCGAATACTATTTTTATTAATATGCCCTACAGATAGAGAACTGGGAAAAAAATAATCTGCAACCATATTATTGTCACTGGACATCGCTGATTAAGTTCCAAAATCTTTTAAACACCCAATCCAAAAAAGAAGATATAAACGATCAGGCAAACTATATTTTTCGGTAATCAGCTTACAGAATGACATGTAGTAAGATATATGTCTTAAAACATAATACTTGTGTAAGATGTGACGATTTTTTATATTGTCATTTGACTAAAGTATAATTCTTTACTGTTTAAATGAATGTTGACCTGTTAAGATTTGATAATTGATGCTCCAATAAATATTTTTGTACTTTCTCCATTTACAATACATAACATTTACATATGTTATTTTTGGAATAAGCATTGTATAATGTTTTAATGCAATAAGCGTATCACATCGTGTCGTATAGAATAAACACTAGAAAAAAAACAAATTGATTAAAACCAATTAATTAAAAGTGATTAACTAATTAACTTGTTATCACATTTTTTTAATTACATAATATATACAAGTAACATTTAAAACGGCAATTGTATGTAATGGCCCTTTTGTGTTACTTATTTCGGCACATACAGTACTCGTCTTATGTTATGAAATATGTGGGTCTTATTATTATACGTCGTTGAAATATGCCAAAACACATCATTTAAACTAACAAATATACAGTTTTATCAAAGATTTCGGTATAATTTAGATAGATTCATGTAGATTTCGGTAGATTCATGTAGATTTCGTTATTTCCAGTAACCCTATGTTCAGTTAGGCCAGAGTTGTTATATTTTTCGATTTACGGGAGCGCCGGTCCTAAATATTGCAAAACCCCCCAAAAAATAAAATTCAAAATCGTATAATTTTTTTTATATTTTCCGCCGGTCGTCTCTGCTTCCCGAATTATAAAATAAATTTGTCTTGTGTAACATATTTACGACAACGTCATTTCGTAGTAATTTTTGCGCGCCACTCACTCACTCACTACTGCTTTACAAATTGACGTTATTTTCTGGAGTTCTGCGCATATATTTTTTTGTAAAAATGGGAGAACCAGTATAGCTAGGGACAATAAAAACAGCAATGGCGGTTGCGGCCGCTGTGTAGTTTAAAGTTGCGCGACCGCTGTGTATTTTAAAGTTGCGATCAAAAACATAAAGAAAAAAAAATTATTTAAAATCATACAGTTACATTCTTTTGACAAAAATTATAATGAAATAATATCAGAAAGCAGTATGGGACGAAAGATTTAGCAGGTGCCCGAAATGCGAAAACAATTTATTCATATACGCAACACATTTAAAACATTTTATACACAAATACGTTCTAATCATAAACAATATACTTGTATATGTTGTTTCATGCAACGATGTAAAGTATTCGTGTTTTAAATACGTATATTTTCATATTTTTCCATGGGTACGAATGTATGTTATCTTCTAGTGCAGTTCGAACCAAATTTGAAAAAAAAACAACAACAACTGTGTTCTTGTATATTTTTTCTTATAATTTCAGCTTAAAATCGATGTGAATCAACAACAATGTAGATCTACTACTTGCACATTATGCAAAGAAAATGTTCTAGAATACAATACAGAATATGCGTTGTACATTGAATTAGGCCAGATTGTTAATAAATTTAATAATGATGGTGTATTTGTTTCAAAAAAGATATAACTTGGAAAATCCAAATAGTAGTTATAAAACCCTCTAACAATATGGAAAAATATCTTTACTTCTATTTCTAGATTAACCTTTCTTGTAATAATATATTTTTCAATTTAGGTGCAGTTACAAAAAATTAATATTTTTTTTACTTTTAATCATTTTATTTTTAATATTATTTCCGATGCTCACTTTTTTCTATTTTATTTTTATTCCCTCCTCCTGGTGCTCAGTTTTGAAAAAATTCCCGTAAATCTAAAAATTAACAACTCTGGCCTTATGATTTTGAATAGCTCTTTCATTAGTAAATCCTAGTAGAATAGATGTCGTAATACTTTTTGTCTTCAAACAAATGAAGACATATGTTTGATGCAATCGAGATGTGCCACTTGTCAAGTTACGAATCATAATTCATATTCTTACCAAACTGTTGTTTTTGCAAAAAATTAATCATTATGTTCAGGTTGACTTCTTTTCATGTTTAGTAATTAATTAAGAATGCTGGTGTGAAAACACACCAATAACAAAATGCATACTGCAGGGCTTTCATTTGACCCGGAACTCCTGGTTTTGACGCTCAGAACTTAGGTTTGACTCGATTTTTACGCCCCATAATTGACATGCATGCGTCCTATTGACTGGCGAAAATTTGGGACAAAGGGTCAATTAAAGTTCATGACCTATCAATATTTGCATATGGTGTAAATTTCAGCCAATAGTAAAGCAGCAAACAGCTTGCTTCAGATTGTTTCTGACTATCCAATAAATGGGGGAGGAGCTACAGCACAATCCACAGAGGGATTACAATCTTCACTGAACAATTTGCAAGAGTATTGCAACAAGTGGAATATAACCGTAAATATCGACAAGACAAAAATTGTTATCTTTCATAAAGGCAGATTACAAAATGGATATAGTTGGGTGTATAACAATAATCCAATTGAAATCGTGAAAATTTTTATTTATCTAGGAGTAGTAATGTCAAGCAGCGGCGCTTATATACAAGCCACAAATACTTTATCAGCCAAAGCGCTAAGGGCGATGAACTGCTTATTTACTGTTACGAAATCTTTGAATGTGCCTGTTAAAATCATGTTTAATCTGTTTGATGCCTATGTTGCCTCGATTCTTAATTATGGAAGTGAGGCGTGGGGATTTAGTAAGGCGGAAAATATTGAGCGAGTGCAACGCAAATTTTGTAAATGGCTTTTAAATGTGAAAGCGTCTACAAACTCAAATGCTTTGTATGCCGAAGTAGGTAGATACCCGATGTATATATGTCGATATTTACGAATAGTTAAATATTTCGTAAAATTGTTTAATGAAAAATCATCTAACTGTATTTTAAGCAATATTATTCGTAGACAGTGTAAAGAGGCATGTGATAACCCTCACTCCAAGTCATGGGCATCAAACGTTCGGAAACATTTGCAAGAATCAGGTTTTAATGATGTTTGGTTATATCCTGAATCTGTTAATGTTAACAATTTTATTACAATTTTTCGCAATAGATTACAAGATGTGTTCATTTCAAAATGGCGAAGTTATGCACATGAAAGTTCATCATTATTTCTTTATAAGGAATTGAAACCCATTTTCGAAAGATCCATGTATTTAGATAAAATGGAAAATTCAAAATTTAGAAACATAATAGCAAAATTGAGATTGTCCTCGCATGTTCTTTTCATAGAAACTGGTAGGCACCAACACATTCCAAGACATGAGAGAATATGTAAATTGTGTACTCTGAATGAAATTGAAGACGAGTACCATTTTGTTCTAATATGTCCTTTATATGTTAATTTGAGAAATACACTTATACCTGACGTTTACAAAAGAAGACCAAGTATGTTTAAATTTTTACAATTACTGAATGAGACCAGAAAATCTGTATTGATACGTCTTGCAAATTTCTGTATTAAAGCCTTTAAACTTAGATCCGATAATATATAGATTTATGAGAGTATACTTTTTGTTCCCAAATTGACTGTGTGTATAAATATCTTAAAGCATAAAATTTTTCCAATCAATTTTCAGATTTTAAAAACATTCACTAAACTTTGTTAAAACAGAGCGAGCCCTCTCATAATATCCTGGCATTCTCACGCAGTCATATATTTGTAAAAAAGTCATAAATTGTAATTGCATGTTTGTACTTTCACATGTTCTTTTTTGTTATTATGACGCATGCGCAAATATGTTTGCCTAATGGCGTGTATGTATTTGACGATGAGCTGTATATGCTTTAGTCATAAATAAACTTTCTGTTCTGTTCTGTTCACAATGTACGTCTACAGCATAGTTATACAAACAAAGAGATTATATAGACTAATTATGTAATAATATGCTCATTAACTGATGGATTTATTGCATAACATTACATAAGATCGGCTGAGGACAAATAATTACCTTTTCACACGTGTAAACTAATTAAACTTATACTAAAATGATCAGGTGCAAAGCTGAAATTAAATGGCGGACATCGTGATTGTCAATGAAAGTAATGTTAATTGTTTGCTATTTGCTAATTGTTAAACTGAAATGACAACACTGTTCCTATTCATGAAACAATGATATTGAAGATAATTATTACTACTAGTTAACTGAAATAAATCGTATCATGTAACTAACTATTTTTTTACTAGTATAGTTTGTCTGTAGACACTTCTTGAATGGATAATATTAATCTGAAGTACTGTTAAAAAACAAGGCCAAACCAATTTGTTTTATATGTTTTTAGTATTTTAATATGAATAGATATTATTAATTTTCAAAGTCCACTGAAGCTCTGGGAATTGATTAGTTTCTTATGTCATTGGAATGTCTGTGAATTTAAAAGTTTCTTATGTAATTGCCTAATCGGGATATGGACACACTTGAATAAATAATTAAATGCCCGTACATTTGACTATTGAAATTTTGAGCTCAAGAGTCATGACTATTGGGATTTGAATATTAGTGAAAGCCCTGATACCTAATGTTATTAATTGACTTTATTATATTAGACGAGAATTTGGTCAGTTTGTTCGCTTGATATGATGTAAACCTCGCCAATAAATGTCAAAACTCGGCCAATACGGGGAAAAAACCTGGCCAATATGAAAAACTCGGCCAATACGAAATTCAGCCAATCAGGATTCAGGATTAGCTCGGCCTTATACGAGATGGCAAGTTTTTGATGCCGTTTTGAAAACGCTAAGCATAAGTAAATTTGCACTTTGTATTTTTTACTTTAAGTTTCTACATGTAGCACTCACACAATATAAAGTGAACAAGGGCAACATTCGCACTTATTAATGTATTGGACGGAGTCAACCAAGTGACGAATGATCAAATCATGAAATCCTGACGACAACGACCACGAAAAACACAGGATTACATCCCTTGAAGTATTCTTCAATTTTGCGATTGTTATAACTATAGATCTAACATTATGAAATTATTTATTAATTTTTGGATTCAAATTGGATTGGATGCACCTCAAAAAGAGAAGGGAATCGGCGAGTTAGCTGAGCGTTTGCTCTGTCAACTCGCCAACATCATCTTCACAATGACAAGAGAGGATTCAGCTGAAAAGGGGCTGGTGGAAGGCTAAACCTACGGAATTTGAAACTGTTCTTAGACTTAGTAAATTATTCATTTTATTTCACATCTAGTCGTCGTCTTCAACTTTTCAAGAATTTCTTAATCATACGCTGGAGCTGTGCTTGGACTTTTAAAGAATATTCTTAAACAAAGTGCTTTGGTGAATAAGACTTAAAAGTTGAAGTCAGTGTGTATTCTTTATTCTTTAAGTCTAAGAATGATTAAAGAATGTGCTGGTGAATACTGTTGGTTTGCCAAGACCTGGTCGGATAACATTGGATATCGATTGGAAGTGTTACAACTTTTGCGACTTTCTCGCTAAACATCGTTAATAATTTATGCTTGCGTTGTTACCTTCTATTTATATCGAAACGGGTTTCCCGCAGGATTTCTTGAAGGCATGTAGGCACTCCAGACACCACCACCTGCGACAAAAATTAGCTCGACCCCCCCCCACCCCCCCAGATCGTTCAAATCCGACCCATTCACCCCGAATCCCCCCGACATCGGCCGCTCCGTTTGACTCCCACCTGTTCTAAATCGTCCACATCGCCAAACCTCAGCTCCCTTAAAATCGGCTTCAACGATTGAGCCCACCTCACTGAATTTGGCTGCACCGCTCGAATCCAGCTCCCCAAAATCGGCCGCATTGCGCGACCCCTTATTTCCGAAATCAGCTACAACGTTCGAAATCTCGGTTGCGATCAAATCGATCGGCAGTAAAGCTTTAACTACCGCCCTTGATCGCATAGGCTGCATTTTTTATGGAATTCATTTTAAATCACACATATATTCAGATTCGTTGAAAAGCCTAACATTTTCCGCCTTCAAATTTTGTCATGACCTCTCGTGTTTTTTTAAAACTGTTTTTATTTCATTAATTGTTTTTGGATGCAAAAGAAATCAATCATTTATATCAGTTATACTACATGCTACAAATTAAAAGCCGAAAACAATCACCGTTGTTTTAAATACTTGAATATGAGGTTCCTAATTGACGGGCCTGTATCTCCATGTACAAAGCGTGTTTTGCTACAAAAGCGTGCGAAAATGCCATGCACAAGGTCATGGATGCCTCATGAAAAACTTGCGGGTACTGGTCACGTGCTTAATTGCAGTGTTTATGAGAACACAATTATGTATGACGACGTTCAGTTGTGTTTTAAAATGAGGCTCTATATTACATTATTCATTTCCATAATTTCGATTGTCAATTTGTGAGATGGAGACAGAAATTACCGGGATAAAATAAAACGCTAAATATAATAATCAAATGTTTAAAAATGCCTGTTCACTTTTTCCTTCAACGTTCGGGTTAGGGTTTTGTTGTCAAACATGTTTTTAGTTGTTAGTAAGGTAAAAACTCCGCCCTAAAAATCGCCGTCTTTAATTGGCTAATGAGATCGTTGTGGGCGGGACTACACAGTTCAGTCAGTTGTCAATAACACTGCAGGAAGTTAGACGTTATCGATCAATACCGAGTTAGTTTATAGCTCTGCGATTTAAAGATTGGTGTAACAGATAAAGGGATTAAGGGCTGTCGCTTTGAAAATTAAAGCATGTCGGCATTATTTAAGCATGTCGGCAAATGACTAACTTCTTTGAAGGCATGTAGGGCCCGACAAGCGTAACAGGCCTGCGGGAAACCCTGATAAGTAATGATAGATCGAACTTGTACTATTCAACTGAAAGATGCTGCATACTATTTCTATTTATATCGAAACAATAGTTTTTATACTATTACAACCAAAATATGCAGCATAATACTATAAAGTTAATTTATAAAATTGTCATTAATTAGTTGAATTCATACTGGCCTTGTTATTGGGCTTGAGACAGCCGTATTAGCCTACAGCCTCAGGCCAATACAGCAGTTTTCAGCCCAATAACAAGGCCAATATGAATTCAACTAATTAATAACATTATATTACGAAAGTGCTACAAATTACTTGTACCTTTATCAATTAAAATAAGAATGATCGGATGATAAACTTTCTATTGACGACGTTCATTTGCATCAGGGTGTTCAGCAGACCGTAACTTTCCGGGGTCATTGACCCTTTGATCAAAATTTTAAAGGTTCAAAATTCAATTTTGAAGAGTCAATTTCAAATATTCAAAATCAAAAAAACAAAAACAGACAAACTCAAGGTTCAAATTATACTAATAAATATAGTATATTACAAAATATTAATAAAATACAAAATCAACCTGGTGCTGATCACAATATTAACAATTAGGCTTTGTAAGTTTGTGTTATTTTTTTTTTTTTTCATGCAATGTACAATTGTTTAGATTTTGCAATAATTGATCAATATAAAAGAAAGACAAAACTTAATGACACCATTTTTTTTTTATCAACAAAAAATATCCGAAAGTGTTGTCCGAAATTATTGACAGTTTTAAATTTTTGGTTGATTTTTTCATAAGTGTTTCTGGTGTTTTTAATCAGTATTGTTTTTAGATTATTATATTTTATGTGAAATATTTTTATTATTTAACACTTTAAACATCATTTCATCTACATATGAACATGTAAACATCAGAATTATCCAGACTGACAGTACAGAAATACCGTAACAAAAGGTGTAACAAACAGAAGTTCACAACAAGGCTATAGGTGCATAATGGAAAATGTCTGTGTTTTCATTGGTGGAAGGGTCAAATACATACACTGATAACTTCCTGGCATGGAAGATCTTATCAGTAAATGCAAAACGGATTAAGATAAGGTAGGCCTAATGTGTTAAATACAGACAGTGTCTCGACCGGCTTCCGTTGTAACGGAAGTGATGACGCAATCCAGACATTTACCAAGGGTCAAAAATTACTCTTTGGGGGATTTTACCATGCGTCGATTTCATGATTTCCATGAAAATCACGGGTCAAAACTCGGAGCTCGGGTCAAACGAACACCCTGTGCATATTGGAACACTTACGCATTCTCATTTGCTGACTGACTGAAAATTCGTGGAAATGATGAGTGTACAGCTGCAATGTTACATACAAGATACAAGGTAACGCAATTTTTCTCATATTCAAGGTTTTATAAACACTTAACATTAGCTATGAATAACTATTCACCGACAAAAAACCATGTTGTTTTACATGAATACTGCAGCCTAGTTCTAATTATTAGCGTAAAAGGTAAATTGTGAGCTACGTTTTTTTGCGATGAAAAAAAAGAAAGAAAGTTAAATTTATAGGAGTAACCCTTGTACTCGCCCGTCCGACCATCTTGTCGGTCCAGGACTCAGAATATATTATTTTAAATAAACCAGTATAAATGCATTTCAGTTTAGGTTATTAAACATGAGAGCAGTGTAGCGATTTTTTTAACAGAAAACACATAATTAGTATTTCTTGTGAAAATAAATGAGCAGGTTCAAAAAAATGTGTTGAAAGCAGCTTATTTCTTAATTTTTAATTAAAATAATTGGATTACTACATTAAGCAAAGTCACAAATTAACTTCAACTAAATAAATATAGCACGCACACCTGCATATAGCAACCAACCTTGACAACCAATCAGAGGAGCCGGACCAATGGGTCACACTTCACATGAAAACGTTCATTTAAGGGAGCTTAATCTAGGTTGTACTTCGGCAAAATTTTACTGATTTTCGAACTGTTTTTTGTGAAATATTACAGATTGAACTACACATTCGTTGACCAAACATATATATTTAACAATGTTTAAACTCAGTATAGACAGGGGGGTGAACGGATTTAGCATTTTTAAGTGAGCGATTTGCATCGAGTAACCTAGATGGCGGCGTAATGGCCGTCTTTGTCTAAAACTGAAGATTCTTTAAGCTGGTAAATGGGTTAAAAAAATTGTTTAAACATAAACGCCCCTATCATGTGGTCCTGTGATTAAACTTCACTCGTTTTTTATCGTACCTTCGTAGCAGCTAGAAAAAAAGTTATTGAAGTCATAATGAACCTCAATGTTTGTTTACACCTTTCAAAACGATTTATTTTCAGTTTCTGAGTTGTTTAAGAGACGCTATAAGAGGTTGTTGTATATAACTTCGACAGAGCTCCAAATAAGACGCATATCCGCGTATTTACGCATTGAAATATAAGAAAAACGCATTGAAAATTGGCCAGGTGTGTAACGTTACGCATTGCAAATCTCGGTATGTATTTTTTATCGCTTAAACTGCGTAACCAGTTTTACAAATTATCCAGCTCAGCTAATGGTGTAAATTATCCTTTGAATCGATTAAAAGTGAAACAAGCAAATCTTTCTTCTCAAAATGGCTTCGCATTGCGTATGTGGGTCGAAAAACAAACGTTTTATGCTCAATCAGCCTACTCCAGTAGGCAATAACTTGAAAAATGTTCATCGGAATGAGTCTTATAATGCTTCTCATATTTAAAAAGTGATATGTAGCTATCTCATTGTCACAACAGTTGAAAAATCCCAAGAAACACAAGCATCATGTGAGTAAAAAAAATTCTAAAAAAAAACAAAAACAAGCTGTCATCTTGGAGAACAAGTTGTCATGTAGGATTTGCACTGAAAGAAAAGTACTAATTATCTGGCCAAATGACTACTGCTACTTTTTATGCCCATTTGTGCATTCTATAGGCATATACGTGAAGATAATGTCATATTAGTCCTTAAATTATTATCAATTTACACATTAGGACATAGAGAATATTTGTTGATTTCTGTATAATATTGTATTTTATTTCACGAGTGTTCACAGCACATATCTTAAAAATGACTTGATGCTAAGTACGTTCATCCCCCTGATAGATCAATTTATGCATTAAGAGGGCCCGAATGACGGACAACATGCTAACGTTTGCTGAAATGATGACAAAGTTTTTACGAAACGATGATTAAATGCAAGTTCATTCAGGTTATGCATAGGGTTGTGTTCCCCTTCCCCTAGAACAGATTGAGGGCCTTGGAAATCAACACTGTTGTTCCTAGAAGGACTAAACCCTGACTGGCCTTCACCAGGGTAAAACTGACAGTGACAGAAGACCAACTCAAATAAAGTGACAGTAGCTGTCTGAATACCTGCATACTCTTTAATGTCAATATGAAGTAAAATAACAAAAATGTAAATAAAGTGTACACACCGCTGTATCAATATCATCTCGCTGGCGCCGCAAAATTTCACGTAGTTTTGGTAAACCTTCTTTCCTCTCTGCATTGATAGCCATTTTTTTCAACAAAATAATTTTGTATTGTGAAAATCGCACAGGGTCAAACCAATCACACCGAATATTACTCAATTTAACAGATTAAACGATTGGAAAACGCAATTTTAATATATACGAGATCATTTAATTGTATGCATTTTTTAGAAATATACTCGGTGTTCTTCTCTTATGGAAACTACGAATGCAGGTACTTTGGAACCAAAAAATAATGCAATTAATGCGTTGCAAATAAAATATATAAAAACACCTGTGCTATCTATTTTTTTCAATTTAACTACTTCATATTGTAAAACCCTATGCTACTGTACTTAGCTTATGAAAAATCAAAATCAGGCATGACAATTTTCAATGTCTAACTGCACTGCTTCTTCCAAGGCATATAGTGACAAGTAAAGTTTGCGCGAATTTATTGTATTTCACTGTACGGACAACTGTCAAAAAGGAAAAATAAAATACTTCATGTACAGAAATGGCATGTGTGAGAGTTTCATCTAAACTTGTGTTTATTAATTAATATCAATGGAAGCCACGAACTTGGTGCTATATACCAATACACGCACTGTAATTAGAGTTTTAAATTATATCACTAATGGAATTATTGCTATATCACTAAACTCGCTGGAATTTGTACAATATACATGTCCGTGTAGACAATGGAATAAGTACTATATGTCAATGTACATAATGCAGTGAGTGCCACATAAGTAAAGGAAAGTGTTTATAATAGTGTCACCCTCGCGATTAAGGGCCAGCCAGTTTGACACACCTTTACTGATGAACATTTTTACTCCCGATTCCTGTCCTATAGGACGCTTGAAAGGTAGGCAATCGGTACCTTTCGATTTAACTAGCTGCTGCGTGGGCAAACGGCATTTCAGAACAAGCCCTGTGTACTCGTGTAACAAGTTGAAGTCCACCAAAGCTTCCATTTGAAATTGTGCTTATGTCATTGTACGAGTACGCTCTTGAATTTGTGCACGCATTGAAATTTATGCTAACGGTCAATGCACGCACTGAAATTTGTGCTCACGTACGTCAATACACGTACTGTAATCTGTGCTAAACGTCAATACACGCGCTGGAATTTAAGCTAAACGTCAATTCAAACGCTGGAATTTGTGCTAAACGTCAAAACACGCACTGGAATTTGTGCTTAATGATATTGTACGCGCTGGGATAAGTTGCACATCGATATTCGTATGCGCTGGAATATGTGCTACATGTAGGCACATTTCCAGGAAAATGTGCTACATGTCAATGTACATTCTGGAATAAGTGCCTCGTGTCAATGTACAGACCTGATTGTGTGCTACACGTCAGTGTAAGAACTGGAAAAAGTACTGCATGCCAAAATATGTACTGCAATTTGAGCTACATGTCAGTGTACAGATGGAAACTGCGCTATTGGTCAATGTACGCACTGGAATCTATGCTACACGTGAATATATTAGTACACGCTGGAATTTGATCTACACGTCGTTGCACTTTAATTGGTGATACATGTGATACATGTTAAAGTACGCACGGATTGGAATTTGTGTTTCAAACCAATAGACGAACTGGAATTAGTATTGCAAACTAATATAAGCACTGGAACAAGTGTTAAATGTCAATGTACGTGAATAAGTTTTACTTGTCATTCAAGTTTACTCTCGCCTAATTTCAGTCCATGAGTAATTTGGGTTTAATGATTAGGCGAGAGTTGTGTAATATGATTTTTGTAAGTAATAATGCATTAAGATTTAAATATCAATGTCCATTTCCATTTGTGAAATTCTAGTCATTAATTTACTCAATTCTGTGTTGTTTTTTCCCCCTCCTCCAACCGGACACTTTTACAAAAATATCCGAGAACCAAGAGATAAAAAAACTCTGTCCTTAGTATTTCATGACAATGCACACGCTGTTATTGGCGCTATACGTCTCTATGCGAACTGGAATTTATGCTAATTATCAATATAATCACTTGAGTATTAGTGTGAAATGACAATGTACGCCTTTTACTACAGTTGTACTATAATTATATTATTTGTTTTTTATTACCTTGACAAAATGTGTTGAATTAATTTGTTATTGCACTTGTCGTCCAGTGAGCTCGGAATTCAATCGATATTTCCTAATGTATTTATACATTTGACTACCTAACAACACTTACTAGTAATTGGCTTTCTCTGTTTCTAGTCAGTAATGAACTTCTATCACAGAACAGGAATCCCTTCGTGAAAATGTCATCTTCATTACCACCATAGAACTAGACATCTTGTGGCATTACTCAAGGGTGGGTAGGCACAATTCGAAAATGTTTATTTGAGGCGTGTCGTGGAAAAATCAGGTTGAATGCATGTGCGGTAAGTGCAGTCCCGGATTAGCCAGTGCGGCACTTTCCGCCTACAGTGGATCTATGTTTAGAAGAGACTGAGACAGAAAATACCATAACAGCGGAAAGTGCCGTCCTGGATTAGCCTGTGCGTACTGCACAGGCTAATCCGGAACGACACTTTACGTACATGCATTAAGCCCGGGTTTCCCACGACACGACACAATTGTATTTAAAATTGCACTTACCTGCATTCAGATTGGGCATGCCCTCTCAGACATCCATTGCAAACACGTTAGTTGTGCAACTATAGATATATTTCATGACCCGAACAAAGTAAATTACATCTTCGAAAGGCCGGCCATTAAGTTGATAATGGGTAAAAAAGCCTCGGAGAATGGACATTTCTAGTAAATATACGCGTTTATACAAGTATATGTTCATGTAACGATATGTTTCTTGTAAATAAACTAATGGAGAACACTGTATCTTCATGATTTATTCGTATATTCAAAACAGTATAGTGCAAGAATTGTAAACAGCACAAAGTATAATATGTACATGAAAACCAATAAATTATATAATACAACGATTGTTCATTAACAATAAGTATTTGGCCCGAAATGTACATGTACTCTATAAAAACTCTATACGGTATGCATTCAGTGCTGGTTAGCCTTATTTAAGACTTTTTAGAACAAATATGTATGGTACATATTTTGATAACTTATTTGAATAATGTGTGTGTTTTCAGTTAATGTTGAAGGGACCTGTTCACAGATTGACGAATTTACAATTTTTAAACTTTTTGTAACTGATTCCAAAAATAAAAGAACAGTGTATACAAGCGAGCAAAATAACACTACGGACCTAGAAATATATTGTGAAAAAACGTTTCGTTAATGAGTAATCATCAGTTGAAATTGATAACATTATAAAGCGTTTTGTAACGCTAAACGATGGAATTATTTGGAGTGTTTCTGTTGTTTTCGTTGAAATTTTTGACAACACGTGCACAGCTTACATAAATAATGCGGAATAACATAAAGAAGTCGAAATGGCCGAGTGGTTACGACGATAACCTTTTTATCCGGAGGTCCCGGGTTCGAACCCAGGTAGGACTATTTTATTCTTTTCTTTTTTTCCCTAAAAACTTTAATTGTTATAACACTTTAGCTTTTTAGTTCCGATGCTTAAATCTGCCAAGTTAAGAAGTTTAATGGCATACTTCAATAAATGCGAAAATCTGTGAACAAGTCCCTTTAAGACCTATACATTAAAATGTGAAACGCCTCAACACCGGGTGTGAGTCAGCATTTTGAATCTCGTAGAGGCACACGACATCTTTCAAGTTTGTAAAGTTACTCGTATTAATATGTTTTTTATGATACTTTTTTACGAATAGAACTACCAGATGGTTGACTTTAATGACATCGACATTGACGTTTTACTATGTTGCAGCGGGTAATAAAAAAAATGCAGTAGGGTGTTTGGACGGTCGATATAGGCTGTAACGTCGCGAGGCAACCCCTCTCACTAACAAAGCTCGACTGTTAAAGTGTGGACAAGTATAAAAATATTACAAATTCAAAGAAGCAAGAAACAGTATTTTCAAGATGGAACCATCCCGGTTCTAAGCTGTAACCATTCCAGTGTTGAACGTGCATGTTTTTCGCAAAAGAACCGCTTCACTAATTGACTGAGATACAAACAACAATACACATTCTGTCGAAGCAATATGGGGATATTTAAAGTTAGGTGAACTGTAACCATATCGGTGGCAGTCTACCCGATCTCTTGACTGTTGTGATAAGATACCCATGCTATGATTGCAACAAAAACAACACATCACAGTGCAAAAGTTACACTAACGTTTGCATAGAGACACAAACAAAAATGTGGTTGTGCATGTTGAAGGCATAGTTAATTACAATTTGAACAAGTATGTACACGTAAATTAAAAGTATGGGTCTCCTACATAACACACTTATTTATCTCAGCAATTGCTGAATTATATACGTAGTTCTTTCTAACGACCGATTTTCCAAGTCGAAAAAAGCTGTTGTTAACATCTCACATGCTAATATATGTATGCAACAAGGTTTGTCACAGGATGTCACGTATGCCCCCGAAGCGTATGCTTGTCAGAGGAAAGCAACGCAATGTCAGTTACATGTTGGCAAAAATGATGTTTCCTACAAAAAGAGTTATGGTCCTTGTACTCTGCACTTCCTTTTAACATCCTCTATCAATATATGTGGTTTTATTTAAAATCCCTTCAATACTAATGGAGTTATGCTCTGCAAAAAAAACAAAACACAAAGGGCAATCACTCCATAAATATTGAAGAAAGAGTTATGGTTCTTTGGCTCTGCACTTCCTCTTATTATCCTCTATCATTATATGAAGTTTCATTTGAATCCCTTTATTTATAAAGAAATTATGCTCCGCACAAGAAAATTAAACAAAGGGCAATAACTCTTTAATATTGCAGAAATAGTTACGGTCCGTGTATTTTGCACTTTACCTCATTGTCTGCTACCATTCTATGAAGTTTCATTTGAATCCCTTCAATACTAATGGAAGTATGCTCCGCACAAGAAAAAAAATGCTTCGCACAAGAAAATAAAACAAAAGGACAATAACTCCATAAATATAGAAGAAAGAGTTGTTGTCCTTGTGCTCTGCATTTTCGCTCATTGTCCTCTATCATTGTATGAAGTTTCATTTGAATTTCTGCACAAGAAAATAAAACAAAGGGAAATAACTCTGTAAATATTGAAGAAAGAGTTGATATCCTTGTACTCTGCACTTCCTCTCATTGTCCTCGATCATTTAATGAAGTTTCATTTAAATCCCTTCAATACTAATGGAGTTATGCTCCGCACAAAAAATTAAACAAAGGGCAGTTACTCCGTGAATGTTGAAGAAAACGTTGTGGTCCTTGTACTCTGCACTTTCTCTCATTGTCCTCTTTCATTAAATGTAGTTTCATTTGAATCCCTTCTATACTAATGGAGTTATGCTCAGCGCATGAAAATTAATGCTTTGCGTAAGGAAATAAAACAAAGGGCAATTATCCCGTAAATATTGAAGAAAGATTTGTGGTCAATGTGCTCTGCACTTCCTCTCATTGTCCTCTATCATTATTCGAAGTTTCATTTGAATCCCTTCAATACTAACGGAGTAATGCTCCGCACAAAAAAAATAAACAAAGGGCAATAACTCTGTGAATGTTGAAGAAAGAGTTGTGGTCTTTGTGCTCTGCACTTCCTCTTATTGTCCTCTATCATTATATGAAGTTTCATTTGAATCCCTATAATACTAATAGAGTTATGCTCCGCACAAGAAGCACACGTGACGGACGGACAGACGGACGGACGCACGGATGATGCGATTAATATATGCCCCCGAAGTTCCCTAACAATATACCAGCTCTATGCCTTTCGTTAACAAACGCATCTGAATAAATTAAGTGTATACACAAACCCTAAGTACTTCTTAATATGCATATAATGAACGCATCCCTTACTTTAACGCACACACTTAAACACGGTATATGCAAAAATCACAATTACATCTTTAAAATGCACGTTTATAAATATATAGAGAGAAATGTGCAACCAGAACGACATTAAAGAAGCCGTTTTGTTACAAAAATCTCAAGAACGTCTTAAAAATGCACAAAGTAAATAATGCAGTGAGTAATATGCAGCTAGAATACGAAATCACTGAAGACTGTGATTTCAGAACGGTATAAATCGCCCCATTTTCACAGATGGAATTCGGAGTGATTCCGTAGATGAAGCTGCTGATGTACTCGCCGGCGTCCACGTGGCATGCGTCACTGACGGGCTGGGAGGTGCAGATGCGTATACCCTCGAAATAACTGGAACACGTAATAATACTATGCTAATACAATTACACTTAATGCCTGGCATCCACGTGACAGGCATCACTCACGGGCTGGGAGGTACAGATACGTATACCCTCGAAATATCTAAACTGCAACACGTAACAATACATACATGTATGCTTTATGCTTAGACAAGTATGCTTTACGAATAGATGTCTGGTGTTCGTCGTAGGCCACGAGTCTGTTGCCTCCATAATCCACAATTGTCTGTTGTTAAAGATTCATAACCCTGTAAAATGATATCGAAATTACAAAATGAATGTATAATAATAGTGTCACTGATCAATGTATAATAATAGTGTCACTGATCAATGTATAATAATAGTGTCACTGATCAATGTATAATAATAGTGTCACTGATCAATGTATAATAATAGTGTCACTGATCACTCTGAGATGATTCGCAAAATGTAAACACACTTTTTCAAGTCGATTCGCATTTTTAAATTTGTGTTTACATTTTGTATTTAATTAATGCATTGTTTTTACTATATCAAAATTATTTAGATATTATTTTAACTCAATATTTAAAACACTACTACTTCAAAATATATTTACTAATTACTATCCATACATTTCTTAATTTCATTAATGATTTTTGAAGGCCACTGTCCATTTCATACAGTTGAACGTCAATAAATAGTATTAAATACAAATATGCTAAGACAGTTATATTTTAAATATATATGTCAAGTGTTCATAATAGGCCACGAGCTGATGCATCCATAACCCATGTTTGTCTATTGTTAAAAGCGTTGAAAGTCAAACGAGTTTGTCGCTTCCATAAACAAGGTGTGTCTGATGTTAAAATAATTCAAGATAAAAACATGGTTTATTATGTAAAAACTAGACATGTGTCCTTAGGACACGAATGCCCCCGCTGATTGGGACTGGTCACAGAAATATATTAATTAGCAGTTAAAATTTAATGTTCATCATAAGTGAGTGTATTTAGCTGAAATAAATGTGCATGGAGAACAATGGGTGGAAACTATTCTTTGAGTGTGGCCTTGACATTGAAGCTACGGATCGGGGTCTTGTGCGCGACACTTCGTCTCATGGTCGTGAAAATTTCTACTAAGTAATTTCAAAATCCATACAGAAATGACAGAGTTATTGACCGGACACGAAAAAGATCCAATTTTTGACCGTTGACCTGTAAATGCGACCTTGACCTTGGGGGTACAGACATGGGTCTTGCGCGCGACACCTCGTCTCATGATGGTGAACATTTTTGCCAAGTAATGTCACATTCCATCCAGAAATGACAAGAGTTATTGACCGGACACGGACATTTTTGGACGGACGTACGGACGCACGCACGCACGGACAGAGGTAACACTTAATGCCCCTTCACCATTCTTCGAATGGCGGGGTCATAAAAACATATGAAGTTCAAAATAGTCTGTCGCATCAACAACCCTGGCATGTATGTTGTTGAAAGGGTTAAAGGGCTAAAGAGTCTGTTTCATTCATAACCCGGGTTCGTATGTGGTTAAAACCAGTTGAACGGCTAAAGAGACTGTCGCATACATAATCGAGATTTGACGTCTGTTTTTAAAACATTTGACAGAATATGCAGCAATCATACGTTTTCCAGGTTTGACTGTTGAAAGTCAAGTCCATTAATTATCGACAGAGTATGTTTGTGTTCTTTTAATAGCGTTGTTATATATGAAAAAAAATATTTAAAATAACATAATAGTACGATTGCCAAAGAGTCTATAAATGGACTCCAACCTTGTTATGCATGAACGGATTTTAAAATATTCAATACGCATAGAAGCTGGACGCACAGCAGGCGTCGGTCGGATAAATTAATGCAGGTCAGTCGGTATACTAACAATGGAAAATCGGCAAGTATAATTTGAATACTGGTTTTGGTGTAGTTCATGACAAAAGTTCATGTTAAGTATTAGCTTGATGTGAATTTACGAACTAACGTGGTGTCACCAAGAGTTTACCATTCTTTTTTTCTTGTTTGTTTTAAACACACATTGTCCTGTTTACTTGATAATATTCACACGGAACGAATGTACCGATCAATCAGGTTTTGATATAAACCAGAGTACCGCATGATGCCCTCACCTGCACATTTTCTTGGTAAACGTCTCCTGTGTCTCGGCCCATGGTTTCAAATATGTGTGCAACAGTTCGTCGTTTCTCTTCAAGCAGGTGTGAATGTAGAACCTCTGTTGAACAATGCAATCACTGTACTGGGCATGGACTGAAAGGGATAAAGTAATTATTACTTAAGTTATTACTTGTGTAGTGTACATCAACTGAAATATTTAATACTTTGTTTATTAATGCTAGGATTCCACAATCGTGCAATCCGTTACGAACTCGTAACTGATCGTGGTATTTCTCTGAGATTTCCGGCTTAAATACGATGTGATGCGAGTCCATACGTTTTTATACGATGTTTTGCGCTCTGTTGTGATCTGGTCACGATCTGTCAATTACATTTGTCACTATCTATCACGGTCTGATCTCCAGTTTAGATACGATTACACACGTTCCGTTCCCCGAATCAGGACGTTCTAGTACGTACAGATAAGTTTCGATACGCTTATCACGAATAAATGCGATCCGTTACGATAGGATACGATTGTGTTTGAGATGTTTTTCACGATTTGAGCTACGACTGGGCCCGAGTGATATATATACGGCCCGACTGACTACTGACTTCATTGTTTCTTGAGATCGCAACAAATCTTAACAGAGCGTGGTGCTTTTTCTTGTCTACGATCGATCCCGATCACGACGGTTTGGATGTACGATTAGATACGATTTGACGCGCTTTGTTGCGATACAATAAGACCTGATACGATGATCAAGATGGACAATTGATCGCAAATTGAACCGTTCTAAATTTGTCTACGAATAACACGATTGCCACGACTGACCTCAAGATCTGATAAGATCTGATAGGATCACAACGATTGGTCCACGATTAAGACCACGATTTCAATCGTGAAGCGAATCGTGATAATGAGAACCTAGCATAAGATTAACATCAACGTTACTAAATGTATCATGTGGATAGCAACACACTGACAGTTTTCTATATCTAGTTTTACATAAATGTTTACGTACATGCTGGAAATATTGATAATATGGACAACAAGTTATTATTATTATTATTATTATTATTAATGAATTATTATTATTTTTTTTATATATTATTTTTATAATAATAATAATAATACTATTATTGATCATTGTTAATTATTTGCTAATGAATGAATATAAAACCAAGCCAGAAAATCATATAGCAAATGTATATGTGTATTATATGTATCTATGTTTTATTTACCCAAAATGGCAAAATACGCATCTGGTAACGCTAGTTTTCGCATTGTAATGATAGCAAAGGCAAAACGATTGCACCTTATTCGAAATAATGCTTATCCGAAATGTTTACATCTGTAGCTAAAAATTTTGAAGTACTGTACTGATTTCAAACATATTCTACTTCACATTAATTTATGATCTCAAAAGACCAAAATCCATATTTTTCGTTAAACACATGAAACCATATACGACTAGAAAAACAATAATTTATCGACGAAAACAAATATTTAAATTTTCAAATCCAACAAAATTGCAATAAGATCAATATATGCGTAACGATTTTTTGTATAAAATATTTAACGGCGATTCTTCTGTAAACAAAATCTGAAAAAAACTGGTATACTATTTTTATATAAATGCATCAACTGCATGGATGTGAAGTGAAAATACAGGATAATACCACTTTTAACAATCAACCAACACACCCGACTTACTTGTTAGATTATCACATAGGTCGCTGAACGACTTCCTCCAAATATCCGGCTGTACCACGAATCCCTCGTGTTTCCGACACACGGAATACAGTGTCTCCAGACACTCGACAGTCATGTTGACGGTGCCATCGCTGCAAAGATCAAATCAGTGCTATGTATAGGATAGAATAAACATTTGTATGTATGAATGTGTGTGCGGTGCTTTTTTTTTTTATCGAGTGCACTAAATGGGATTCTCTCCCATATGACCATCGCTCCCAGAAGACTTGTTTAATAAGGTACGGGGGATAGTGCAAGATACAGGAGACGCCCGTTCCAGATGCAACCCCGGGTCTTTAAGTGCCCGGTGTTATGCACCTAGTACACTGCGCCTCGGTTTAACGTCTTGTGCAAAAGACGAGTTATTAGGTAAGTGTGTAGCAAATGTGTAGCGAAGGTTCAAACCTGCAACCTATGGAGCCAGTGCGTTAATACTAAATCACGGATTCGTAACGTTTTTATAATAGTGACATGTGTTATAAACATGCAAATATACACACAGTTAACAAATATGTTCACTAAACTTCAGGTGTTGACACTGTAAAACAATATATCACTTCATACATTGTGATGTAAGTGATTTGATCATGCGGATTTTACTGTGATGAAGTTTCTCAGAATGCGTCATTTGTTTAGTCAAGCGGTATAACTATTTCCTTATTTTAGAAGATCGCGGAAGTTATCTGAGCAGCGTTCATAGATATTCCCTCAACCAAATGTAAAATACGTAATATAGCTGGAGACCATTTTACATAATATATTGTATCGAGGTGACATATAGGCCCGATGGACCGGGTATAAACTGGTCTACATTGTTAATAATCATTTATGTTACTATATGCACATGTCACAATAAGAAATAATTTACTTACTTATATTTCATAAACTACCAGACTGAAAACTGAATTTAATCTTGTGTTACAATGTCATTTTTATGAAACACCAAATTCTCAGGAATTACAAGAGTGTTGATTGTGAATAAATTTGCATTATTTGTTGATACGAAAAGTTTCTAATAAAACTATTTTATATAAACTATTAATTTAATACAAGTTAGTTAAGCAAGCCTAAAGTTTTGAGCAACTCATGTACTCCCGATTTCTACACGTTGAAACCAATAATGCACCTATCAATATTGCCCCCTGAGGGGAGCAGCGGGCTGACCCTGGGGAATTTGAGTAATTTTATTTTGGGGGGTCTAATTCCCTACCATACAGACAAGCTTTTTTGTTCTAAATCCCCTCAGTGGGAGATGCTATAGGTGTTTTTAATGGCCCGTGGTCCGATATTACCGGGATCTAAATCCGACAAATGTCCATTTGCCCGGGACCCCGAATCAATTGGCGTGTCAAGTTCCTGCCTGTCGGGACTCGTTTTAAGTCTAAAGTCCCGTATATGCTCGCCGCTCCTCCTGCCCCACCCGGTAGAGAACATTGATAGGTGACTAGATATGAAAAGTGTTGGGTCGTGTTATATGGGAAACATATTTAATAACAATAACTTAACAATATTTCTTTAAAATTTTATGTATGTAAATGTTTCACTATTTGCCTCAGTTCTCCGTCACATAATGTCGACAAGTATTGGTCTTCCATTAAATGCTTCCATGAAATGTCTGATGCCAAATTTTATATTTTTGTATCAATATAATATTGAAATAAATTAAGCACTATATTAGGTGACCTTGACGCAAAAAGTAATGTAACTGACATTTTTTAAGAAATTAACTTTCTTTGCAAATGTGGATACTGTATACAATTTATCACGACATATTTAATGTCAGGATCGAATTCACTTGGAAATCTTGACTTGCAAAAATAATATATATTGCCAAAAAGGATGGTAAGTGCATATATTTACCATCTGTGTGCGCTAAGAAAAAACTCCCGAAATACTTAGTTAGAGTAAATAATATTGATGAAGTTAGTTAATTATAATAGTACTGATTATTAATATTGAACATATCTTGTCAAAATGTGTATATGGTGTAAATGTCAAAGAAAAATCTCTGGATTGTGCAGTTACAAGACATTTTGCGCTTTAAAAACATCAGCGCAAAAGTAATGTAATTCAACAATTATACACATATAGTTGGTACCCTTAACTGAACTGTAGACAAATAATGAATGTAAAAACATATAACACACATTTTTTAACTGAATATTGAATCTTAGAAAACCTGTTTTGGCTTCTTCTATATTTTTAAATGTCAGTTCAAGTAGAGTACTTTTTGCGCCAAGCGGACGATTATTCTATTTGTATACGACATTACTAACTGAATGGCTAACCTAGACCTATTTATTTCCAAAACAACAACAACAAAGCACTGCAAAATAATTTGCCTTTTCTCTGTGAAAATAACTCAACGAATATAGCTCCTACAACGATTTAATTTAGCAATATTAAATCAGATAAAAATAACATGACAAGAAACATCCCAGACGTCTTTATATGATTTCCAGATCAAAGCCATCCACAATGTTATCGCGAAGATTCCCCGCATAGCTCATCATTCTAATGCCTCTGACATTATGCGCAAATCTGATTTTCTGCTGTGAACTAAGAGTCCGTATCTCCTTATTGAAATTAATTTCCTTAAATTCATAAAATTGCTTACGTCTGTGGCAGCTTCATGCAAAGTTATTTTTACATGTAAATGTTTAAAACTAGTAAATATTGCTGAGATATTTCATATTTTACCCCTTGTAAACTTTAATCAGCAAAATTTACATAGAAAATTTGATCTGAAAGTTTCACTTAAGTACCACTTAAGTTAAGATTTGTCTTAGGAGCTTGTGAACACCGGCCCTGGGCTATATTTTTTGTAGCGAGTTCAGAAAGTTTGAACAAACTGTTGTGTCACACAATAATTCAATAACAAACTGTTGTGTCAAACATTAATTCAATAACAAACTGTTGTGTCAAACATTAATTCAATAACAAACTGTTGTGTCACACATTAATTCAATAACAAACTGTTGTGTCACACATTAATTCAATAACAAACTGTTGTGTCAAACATTAATTCAATAACAAACTGTTGTGTCAAACATTAATTCAATAACAAACTGTTGTGTCAAACATTAATTCAATAACAAACTGTTGTGTCAAACATTAATTCAATAACAAACTTTTGTGTCAAACATTAATTCAATAACAAACTGTTGTGTCAAACATTAATTCAATAACAAACTGTTGTGTCAAACATTAATTCAATAACAAACTACATATGCAGAAAAAAATATATGCGAATATATTATATGTAGTTAACTAAAGAAAAAAACTGCTAAAATACGAGGGATGTTCGTAAAGTTCACGTGTATTATACACTAATGTAATTAAGTACCGGTAAACAGTAATTACAATGTTATTACCGGTGTCCAGATAACCAGATAAGGCGCGTATATGCGTAATTTACGCACATAAAATCACAAAGTACGCACAAAAAATAACATGTACTCACACAATTTCAAATATTTGCCTACACATGGAAATGAACATGAGTCCCACAAATGTTATTCGACTGATGATCGAGGTGTAAATGGTTAGAAATTCTTTATTTAAAACATCGATGTAAAATTCTTTAAATGTCTACTACATTATGTAACATAACTATATTGCACTCCTGTGTACTTTTAGGGCAAACAAAGCCAAAAACTACCCGTATTCATTTCGACTATCAGTACATTTACCCCATATATTTTGGACTGAGCGTAGATATACCCCCATAAATTATCGATTGAGTGTACATTTACACTGTACTCAAAAGGTTATCTGGAGCTCTGGATTACCTGCAAAATGTCTGTACAGTCGCCGTATCGGTGCCAGCTAGAATGTTATAGGATCCGTTGACGCCAACTATGACGTCATTAAGGCAGGTTAGGACGCTCCTCAGTTGCAACGTACGGCAGTCCATTCCTAAGGCAATGCCCAACAATGTGGATATCAGGGTCAGGACGAAAGCTGTAGACGGAACAAGGAAACTGTTTAATTGAAAAAAAAAACCAACAACAGCACGACAACAAACAAACCAACAACAACAACACACACGCGCAAAAAGCAACGAACAAACAAATTAGATGTGTCACAGACAAGGATGTCCCACCGACACATGTTTGGAGACAGGCAAAAGGCGTGTCGCAAACACTAATTTGCCTCCACACATTTATTTTCATATATATATTATAGTGTAAAAAAAATGACAAAGCGCCATAATTCTGCCAAAATTGGTCGCCGCCAAAATTCCTCCTTTCTGATCACCTACACATGAAGGTTCTTCAGCTCTGGAAGTTTGAGCGAAATCCGCCAAGCAGTTAAGAGGAGCTGAGTCCACAAAATGTCTGGACGAACGTACGTACGGACAAACAAGTGGGGGCATAAAAGGCATTATGATTTGATTGAACATGTATTAATTTTTTAATTATAAAGAATTTTAATTATAAAGAATAATATGCTTTCAGTTTTAAGCTTGTGCTAATTGGTGCTTTAAATCTTGGTTGATTTATATGTCGTTATTCTATTAAGTATTGCGGACAAATAACTTATTAAAAATAACCGTCATTTACATAAAAAAGAACTTGGAATGATAACAATTGGCATATTGATTAGGAGGAAGATAGAAAGAAACATGTATTTAAATATTGTTTTTAAGAATTCGTCAAATGCTTCTTGGTTCTGTTGCTTGTGTTGGGTAATGTTGAAAATTTGCTAAATATCTACCTTTAAATCTTCTATGAATTACTAAGGACCTGTAAATTACTAAAATATTATTGACGCAAGACTGGAAGACTCTGTGCCTTTGTGTACAAGAGCTGTCTCAGGACAGCGCGCTCGACTACTCATACCTCTTCGTCGGAGTTATTGGCCTTGGTCAGTGACCTTACATAATGACCCCGACGACTTGTGTGCAGTTTTAATTGAATATATGAAGTAGATATAGAGATATGAACTTGTTGAAAGCAAACCTTAACCTGAATTTTCTAAGCACAAAAAAGGGCATACTTCTGCTAAATTGCAGGTCAGAGGTATGGACCTTGGTCAGTGACCTTACATAATGATCACAAAGACGTGTGCATTTCAATTAAATATCTGGATTAGTTACAGAGATATGTTCTTGCACTCAAGCATTAACCTGAAATTTCTAATTATAAAAAGGGGCACAATTCTGCTAAAATGTTGATCACAGTTATGATTCTTGGTCAGTGACCTTATATAAAGACCCTGAAGACATGTGTTAAGTGTTAATTAAATATATGTAGTAGATATAGAGATGCATGCATGAACTTTTTGCACGCAAACCTTAAATAGTGCATTATGCCGACAATGACGACGACGCCGACGTCCACGCGGACGAACGGATGAGTAGAATAACTCGGACTTGTCAAGCTACAAATTGCCTTAGATACACACTTATTTTAATATTTAATATTCACAAAGACTTTCACTAGATGCTCATACGGTAATGAAACGTATTGTTGTGTGTCTACCACAGCCGCTAAAACCATTCATCATGCAGCATGATCCTTAATGTGCCAAACTATTAAATACCATTATGCTGGCTGCCGCGAGAGCTGAATAGGATGAGCTGCCAGGGGCGGTACTAGGCGGAATGTATGTGTGATTTACTGAAGTGACGCTATCCTTCAAAAACTTTACAAGGGTACGGAAAACTTTACAATTATTAGCAAAGACAGTTAAATAACACGATTGTTTGCATAATTCCAACATGAAACAGACATGTTTTTGATAAAGTATAAACAACTGTCATTAATAAACAAATAAAACAAGAGCTGTCTCAGGACAGCGCGCTCGACTATTCAACCGCTTTGTCAGTGTGATTGGCCTTTATCACTACAAGAAAAAGGCATAATTCTCCTAAAATGCTGGTCACAGTTATATGCCTTGGCCAGTGACCTTATATAATGACCTTGAAGACATGTGTGAAGTTTTAATTGAATATCTGTAGCTGATATTGAGACATGAAGATGCTGCACGCAAACGTTAACCTGAAATTTTTAAAAGGGGCATAATTATGCTAAATTGCAGTTCAGAGTTATGGCCCTTGGTCAGTGACCTTATATAAAGACCCTGAAGACATGCGTGAAGTTTCAATTGAATATATGTAGTAGTTACAGAGATATGGACTTGTTGCACGCAAATCTCAACCAGAGCATTACGTCGACGCCGACGAACGGTTTAGTAGTATAGCTCGAACTATTTGGTGAATAGTCGAGTTAAAAACGTTACAAAAAGCCACCGTCCTTTTTCTTCAAAATTTGCAAATAATTACTATAGCTACAAATTGTTTGCTACATATGTAATGCATTCCTACAATTTTGACTTTATTTAATTATACTAGTTTAAACTCTATTCCCTCATTTCATTGTTTGACTTCGGTTGCAGATTTATATCCAGGTTTCTTTTTTCAAAAACTGTGCATTCGTAATATTACGAACGTGACACTCACTAACACAAACAAGTCTAGTTACGCCCCTGATTGCGTGAAGTAAATATAATTTGATTGTCATAATAAATGTCTCAATTTGTGAACTAATAAAAGCGTTCGCAAATTATACAGTCAATAATGCCCAAGAGAGTCATCGGGTAGAATTATATTCCTATTAGGTTTCGTTTAAATGTAGTCCATAAAATAGCTATCCACGTCAATGAACTATTTTATGTTTTAGGATAATAGTTGCCCTTCAAAGTCAATGATATACGAGATTAAGGAAAATACAAAACATTCTAACATGATGCTCGCTAATTTTTCTATAGAAAAAAGAACAAAATTATCGTTGTTAAACTACCCATTAACAACGTAAAAAGAAGTTCCGATTTTGAGTGTAGCATAGTAAAAAGTAGTTCCAATTACAATTGCAATATGTATGTCAAATCATGTTAGAATCGAACTAATGTTTGCATTATCGTTGCTTATCGGCCAATAAACAACTCTTTGTCGTTCTGATTCGTGGCTATTAAACAACTCGGGCTAACGCCCTCGTGGTTTAATTCCTACGCATCAGAGCTCCAAATCGTTGTTTATTTGCCGATAAACAACGATAAATAAAAAATATAAATAAAATAAAATAGCAGATAGAACATTCGTTTTGAAGAATCAAAACCTCAGGCACTTTGATTATGAAATTCCATCTTTTCTATTTTTCATGCGCTAAGGAGTTAACTCATGTACAACTCCAACAATCATTTAAGGCGTAAACACATTTTGTTTACCCAAAAAATTAGGGTAGGTAAGTAGGGAATTATTTTTATTAATTAATTTTTTTTATTTTGTAAATGGTAAACGTGAAGATTCTAAAATTAATAAATAGTCAAAACATGTTTATGATGTCATAAAACATTCTTTTGAAGTAGATGCTATCAAAACAGACACTTATTCAGCCAAAACACATGTAATTATTGGAAAAAAGTAAAATAAACAAAAAAATATCTGACCCACTCAATAAAATGTTCTAGGGTCAGGGCTGTTTTTTAGGGTAGGTCGGGTAACCTGAAACAAACATATTTTTACGCCTAATGAAACATACATATTTACTAACAAGTAGTTTTAAAAACGAGACAACTTAACGACTCTTTGCTAGTACGTAAATCGATACTACTGCCAACGAAAGAAGCAGTTCACAAGTTCACAGAATTGTCTTCGCCAATGGCATTTGAGGACATGTGTCAATGCTGTTATTCAGCGTCTTAGTGTTGCTCGCATGGAAAATATGATTAATATTTGCATCATGTACTTAATATGTCCTTAAATCAAATAATACGGAGGCTTGTTTTGGTGGAGGACGCAAATAAGAAAGGCAAATCAATGGTTTAGTGCAAAAATATGCCAGTAAGTTAAATTTCACATACTAGTTATCATTGGTTTGCCTTTATTATTCTAAATCGAAATGCAATTATTTTTTCATATTAACTTATTGGCGGTGAGTAAGTATAGACCAATGGCCAATAACCAATTTTGATTTTCATTTTTCTCGTAATGATCACATGGAAAACTAAATTAATTTAATATTTATTTATATTTGCATTTAAAGGAGAGATTCAGGCAAAGGTGTACTTTACGGTTTGGCGCACCAACAAACCGGTTTACGGTAAACCTATTTGCCAAATGCATTGACTGCCACAAGGCGGTGACACCAGTTTGAATCGTGTATACTTGTGTTTTTGTCTGTTTTGTGTCGTTCGTATTGGATACAACGTTGTAAAGGCAATAATTTGTTTTAAATAAAAGAAATAATGATAAATACGTGTTCATAAGGGTTTCAATGCTGCTCATGAAGCTAGGGTTCCTTGTCTTGTATATTTTATACATCCATCAGATGTGTCCATGAAATCATAAAGAACTAATACACATACTTTTAAACAAGTATTGAAAGGTTATTTAAGCAAACACGTTAGTCCAATTTTCCATAAAAGTACAATAATCATAGTATTTTATTGTTACCAAATGCAGTTTTCTATAAAATAAAAATAACCTTAACATCATTTCTATTTTCATATAAAGCACTAAGAATATTTTACACGCCTTTCCGCGTTCATTCGTCGTTTCAATAATATCTCTTAATTCTTTAACATATCTCCACTAAATACTGACTTAATTCCATTTCCGTGACATCCCGGGTTACTGCGGTGGAATGAACCTAATACTAAAACTAACAAACTACGGCTTCACGTAAAATTAGGGGCTCTGTTAATGTGATATATCCTGTCCAATCCATTACGTTAAGACCCAGGAAATAATCCTAGAAAACACCGATTGAAAACAGCAGTTTCGGGTTTGAGTATGCATTACTTGAAGACAAAAATCTACAATTCGTCTGGACTTCAAGAGGAAAAAATACTCACGTTCTATCTGATTGATTATACGGATTATAAGGCATTGATTTAGGTATTTTGCAAAGGTTCTTCTAGTGATGAATACTAGTCATTATATTTTACCGGCCACTTATGTAACAAACTGTCAACTTTTTTCAAACTCAATGCGCAAGACAAATGCTTATTAAAAAGCAGCATCAATAAGCCAGAAGAAACCATTTATATCAACACAGAATACTTGCTGGAAGGTCATTGCTGTCCGAAACACGTCTGCAAGTGAATGACATTTCAGAGCGTATGATAGTCTACCGTATATCTCGATCATATATCTGACATTACAGCACATTTGTCTAGACATCTTTTAGATCTTGATACGATTAAATTAAACATTACTTATTTCAGAGAATACCGACTCTTTTGATCGAATTTCCAGTACATGACGAGGGTTTCCAATACCAAACATTAACGGAAAGACTAAGAACTACAATCTTATCTTTTTCTTTTATTTGCAAAATATAACACCGACCATGTTAACATTAAAGATTTAAGATATAATGAAATTCAGTTATCTAAGCACTTTCTAGTCGCATTTGCCATTGAATATTTGCAAATATATTGAATTTTACAAGATATAAAACATTTATGTGTTGAGGGCAGCAGGGGACCCGTAAAGGAGTAGGGTGCTGCACCCTGCTTTTTTGCTCCGGATCTTTCCTAAATATCTTTATAGTGTTTCCTTTCTCGTAAAGAATTTGACTTTTGTGTACAAAACAATTTTGATAAACAATTTTTTTGGATTAAGCTGCCAACAGCAATGCATCAAATCAAAAGCAAAATATATCAATACTTGTGCATTATGATGTAATATTTATTACTAGGAAAAGATTCATCTAATGGTCTTAAAAGCATTTATGTGAAATTCATACAGCATTTCGGAGAGGTTATAAATATTTATGCGAATCTGCTTTGACACCAATTCCTATTACACTAGAGAAACATGGCGACTTTTTGATGCCAGCGAAGTTTACTATGGACAGAAAAGGAATTATAGATCTATTTGCGTTCTGTCTTGATGCGCATAAACTAATTCAGACACTATATATCAGTCAAAGAGCACATTGTATCTACAACAACGAAAGTCGCATTAGAGAATCAAAGAAAACCATTTGTTGCTTTGGATGAAAAAAAGTGGATAATGAAAGTTCATTGTCCATTTGAACTCGTATTAAGACAGAACATCTTTAAACTCCATGAAAACCAGTCAGTAACGAGCAGATTATATATGGGGTCATGACCTTAATGACTTGGAAATATATTTTATTTAAACATATCAACATTTGTTTATAAATTAACAAACGCCTGAAACCTCGAAAAATCGATCGGGATGAACAGAGATTGCGAACTATTTTTGATAAAAATCATGCAATGTCATTTAAGTGAAATATCGTATTTTATGGTGAAAGATACATGCATTATATTAATGATTAAGTGAACAAGGTCTACGCATTTCCAGTGATTTATTCATTTTTTTCATTTTGTTGCATGTCATTAAGAGCGTTCCTGGTATCGTTTTTTATACCACACCTTTGCGATATCTAACCAGACAGTAACACGGACTAGAAGCAACAGCCGAACGCCTTAAAGCATTGAAACTATTACTTTTGATTGACCTAGTATGCGGTCAACTATCCGTGATTGTTTTCTTTTGACACTTCTAAACCAAATGAAGTAAAATATTGTTTATAATACATTCCTACTGTGCTTTTTTAAAATGCCTGCAGAGTTGTATTGCAAGAAAAATAGTTTAAGTTGGTGCTAATTATATGTTCCTCAACCCCAACTCCAAAATCCTGAATAGCACGTGTGACTCGTTGTATATTTGTATATATTTTCTAATAAACTTACAAAATAGTGCGAAACTCCGAGTTCATCAGTAGACGAGAAACCCAGTGCGACCAATTGTCAATTGCCTTTATACTACACAAACGGACAGGGGTGGCTTAATCTGAAATAGCATTAATTGTCCCTTTTGACTGTTGGCCAATGATCCTCACAACTATTATATTAATAAAATTGTGCATGTCCGTACATGCTAGAGGACAAACCGGATAAAACGGACATTTGATTTTTCGCAATCCCTGACAACGATACACGAGATGGAGACAAAACATAAACATGATTAAAAATAAGTTAACCATTTTTATAATAAATGATGTACATTTTAACTAACATACCTGTTATTGTATAAGTTATCATCGCTGTGTTCATACTGTCACTGAAGGCAAGGTACCAAATATGCAATCGTACATTTCTGTGTGCATATTTCTGTTACGCTGAAAATAAAAAGTAAAAACATAATATATCTAATAACGCATTAAAAAAGACATTCGTAGTATTTCACCATTTTTTTTCAGGCATTCTGTTATGCACTTTTATGAGGATGAGTATGCTAAAGCAAATAATTGGATTTACTGATTTGGGACTACCTAGTTATCTTCGATACATGAATAAGATTATTAAATAAGTGAAAAGTTGGTTTAGAAAGCCATGCCGAAATATGTCATAACGAACGCTTATGGGCATATCCACAAAGTTCAAGTCCATTCACATATTACATATAACACTGTACTTTACGTCAGTTAAAAGACAGCCACATTCATATTTCCATTTTTTGTTATAGCTGTTCGAAAGCGCACGCGAGTTTTCTGACTTCAAAATAAAGTTTTATCTTCTATTCATAATAAGCATATAATGTTCTTGTTTACTGACTCTGACTATCTTGTTAACAAACCAGATAATGTTTTCTATATCACTTTCGTCATAATTAATCATAGTTACTCGAAGAGTTATATCTATTCTTTTCGGCATGCAGTTAGTGAACGCTATGACATTTAATGTGGGGAATAAATCAGCACAGCAGCATCCATGCCTTATATATTGTTATGTGAAGTAATACGGGCACGAGAGTTTGAACTTCATGTATGTATCTGTCACATTTGTTTTCAACTAATGCTAGTAATTTAGTCTTTTAAACGTACATACAAAATACAACAGCTTAATTTATGATATGTATGACTTCAACTTGATTTTCAAACTTAGGCGTGTTTTCATTTCGCAGTAGAGACTGTGTTGTCAACAATCCCTATAGGTCAGGACAGCGCTGTGATTCCCATTTACAAATCTGCTACACATCACGAGAGACAGTCACTGAAAGAAATAATCACTCGTACGCGTTTCTGATCCCAAGATGCACGCATTCGGAACAACGACAAGACCTTGCCATTATCTCCTATTATTTTTCGATGATTTGTCTAGGATTTGCGAAAACAAAAAAGGTTCGTGACATAATTATTCCGCGTCGATTCCAGTGCAATACGGTATTTTGCTCCTATCGGTTGTGGAAGTTTCTTTGCTCTAAAAATATTACACGCACACACTCGTATATATGGGTTGTATTCATTAAAGTTCTTTATTACCATCGCAAAGGACGTTATAGTTTGGCGGCGTTGGTGTGTCTGTTTGTTTGACAGCAACATTGCGCAAGATGTTATGAAATAAATTTTCTGGGAATATTGGGAAATTAACAAAATAAGTAGATTTGGGTGGTGATCCGGATCACCGTCCGGGTACAGGATTTTTAAAGGCTTCTTCATTATTGGGAGACATGACAAAGTGCAACATTATATTATATGTATAGGATATTTGTTGATTTCGGTGTAAGATCGTATTTTATTTCACGAGTGTTCATAGAAAGTGGGAAAAAAGTGCCATATTTTGTGAGTCGTTGTCGCTAAATTATGTTGAATTTTATAATGTGTTTTATTTAAACACGTGCATGTACATACTGTACAGTTATATAAATTTGCCAAGGGTTTTAAACCACTACTTGTAGATCGATGCTATTTATGGAAAAAATAGTCCGTTTTATGTTATATTTTCACTGCAGTGAAATAAAAAAATCATATATTTTCACTGCTCAAACAGTGAAAATATAAATTTTTATTTCACCAATAAAATTCGATATTTCACTTAAAAGCATATAATAAAACCTGGTAGCTGCACTAGAAATGGGAGAATGAGCTTTCTTGGTGGAGGTCCAGTGCTTTCCAATTGATCTTGTAGTGCAAAAGAAAATGTACTTACGTAATCGAAGACGTATTATTACCACTTTGTCAACTTAATGAAAAATATATAGTGCATAGTTGAAGTGCAACATTGAAGACGTTTCCATTACGAAATATCCAGCTGAATAGAAGTTGAAACAAAGCCGTTTTATTATTAAAAGATATAGATCTATGTTAAACTAAAACGTATAATGAAACATTTCATTATATGCTTGGCTATATTTGAGAACATGTTCTCATTAATCATTTAAACACATTGCTATAAGATTTTTATTTTTCACGTTTTTTACTGTTTTATGTCCTTACAATTAGTTTTGATCATGTCAACTGGATTCCCAAGATAATATTCAACGTTTCCATAGCTTGAATAGCGTTTTGTAACACGATCGCGAATGCTCATCGATTCAATTAACACCAAGTCGATCAACTCATTTACCATCCAGAATATTCCATCATTACATGATTATTTACTCTAAGAATAATCTTATAAAACGAGGAGGAAACTGACAAACTGACATCAACACTCGCTAGGCAATTATAAGTGATTGACCCCGTCGCTTGGGATTATTTGCTTAAAGATCCTGAACATGTATTGGACATGTCGTGGCTAATCATATTCGAGCTCAACTGATGCACAAGTTTACATTAATACAACACTGTTTACACTTAATTGCTTTGTATATGTTTGTCCATCGCTCAACTCATTTAAAAAGACCTATATGCCAAACTGTTATTTCAAAAGGCCATACTTATAAGGCCTTCAATAAGCACTTGTATTGCAGTTGTTACAAACAAACAACAAAACCGATTTCGTAAAAACTCATGTCAAGAATCACTTCAAGACCGAACAACTATTTATAATGTAAGGGCGTCAACTGACAAAAATATTCATTCATCCTCTGCTTGTCTCGAAAAGTATGTCTGTAACTTATATATTATTATATGTTTGATACATGTACTTTCCTGTATGCCAAAAATATGTTTGTACATACATGTTGACATGTTTCATTTATACTCACGATGTAATTTGTACCAGTCGAAATAAATGCATGTATGCTTCATAACATATTTGCCCATGGGTATAATGTTTTTAGCTCCTAAATTAAAGGATTCACAACTTTACTCATTGTTTTCTTTCAGTCAAGAATATCACGCATGCAAATAGCCTCAACGCCTTTGATTGATTTGGGTATGAATGACATGTGCGCTCGATTGAAATTTCATTTCCATTAGCTCAGGCACCTTATGACATTTTTATACACAACTCTTAGTTTTTCATATTTTGATTTTCCCGAAATGTAATCAAATTAAATAAGTGTCCACAAGTTAACGAATGTACGCAAAAGTTTCTCTGAAATAATGATATTTTGATATTTTAATTACTTTAACAATTTCAATGTAAAATAATGGAATTATTTCTATTGTCATCAAAATACTACACAAATAAAAGTCAAAGACAACAACAAACAAGAGGGCCTCTATGGCCCTAGGTCGCTCACCTGATATCTATGTATAATGTTTCATTAAAATATCTCAATAGGTTTTCAAGTTATTCAGCGAAAACTGTTTTTCTATTTTAAGTAACAGTGACCTTGACCTTGACCCCACGCACCACATACGTAAAGCAGGGTCTCGATATAATGTATCTATGTATGAAGTTTCAATAAAATATCTCAATGCGTTCGTAAGTTATTGAGCTTAAACCGTTTTACTATCTTTAATGACAGTGACCTTGACCCCACCCACCCTATAAGAAAACCCTAGTGTGGTCTCAATATAAAATGTGTATATTAAGTTTCATTAAAATATCGCAATGCTTTATCAAGTTACTAAGCGGAAACTGTTTTTCTATTTTCAGTAAAATGACCTTGACCCCACCACCCCTTATGCAATCCCAAGAAACGTGTTGATATAAGGTACTTATGTATTAAGTTTCATTAAAATAGCTCAATGCGTTCTCAAAATATTTAGCGTAAACGATTTTTCTATATTTAATAACGGTGACCTTCACCTTGACCCCACCCACCCCATATGCAATCCCAATCGAGTTCTCAAAATAATGTATTTATGTATTAAGTTTTATTAAAATATATATTTTTCTATTGTTAGTAATAGTGACTTTGACCTTGACCACTCCCAACCCATATGCAATCCCATGCGAGGTGTCAATATAAGGTATCTATGTATTAAGTTTTATTAAAATATCTCAATGCGTTCAAAAGTTATTGAGCGGAAGCCGTTTTTCTATTTTTAGTAAAAGTGACCTTGACCCCACCCATCCCAATGCAATCCCTATCGAGGTCTCGATATAATGTTTTAAACAAATATGAAACCTCTGGGCCTTGTGGTTTCAGAGAAGAATTTTTAAATCATTTTGCCATTTACGTCTATATAAACCATGTGACCCCGGGATGTGCCCAGCTTTGACCTCCTGGGCATCATTTGAACAATCTTTATAGAGGACCACTATACAATGTTACATACCAACTATGAAACCTCTGGGCTTTGCGGTTTCTGAGGAGAAGATTTTAAAAGTCATTTTGCTATTAAAGTCTATCATAACCATGTGAACCCCGGGATGTGGCCAGTTTTTACCCCAGGGGAATCATTTGAACAATCTTTGTAGAGGACCACTATACAATGTCACATACCGAATATGAAACCTCTAGGCCTTGCAATTTCAGAAAAGAATATTTTAAAAGTCATTTAGCTATTTAAGTCTATATAAACCATGTGAGCCACGGGGTGTGGCCAGTTTTGACCCCAGGGACATCTTTTGAACAATCTTTGTAGAGGACCACTATACAATGTTACATGCCAAATATGAGACCTCTGGGCCTTGCAGTTGCAGAGCAGAAGATTTTTAAAGTCATTTTGCTATTCAAGTCTACATAAACCATGTGACCCCGGGCTGTAGCCAGTTTTCACCCCAGAGACATCATTTGAACGATCT
Source organism: Congeria kusceri (assembly GCA_027627225.1). Lineage (NCBI taxonomy): Eukaryota > Metazoa > Mollusca > Bivalvia > Myida > Dreissenidae > Congeria > Congeria kusceri. Next base: position 19,347,244 of record CM051035.1, read on the forward strand.
TTGTAGAGGACTACTATACAATTTTACATACCAAATATGAAACCTCTGGGCCTTGCGGTTTCAGAGGATATTTTGCCATTTAAGTCTATATAAACCATGTGACCCCGGGGTGTGGCCAGTTTTGACCCCAGTGGCATCATTTGAACAATCTTTGTAGAGCACGACTATACAATGTTACATAAAAAAAATATGAAACCTCTGGGCCTTGCGGTTTCAGAGAAAAAGATTTTTAAAGTCATTTTGCTATTTAAGTCTATATAAAACATGTGAGCCACGGGGTGTGGCCAGTTTTGACCCCAGGTGCATCCTTTGAACAATCTTTGTAGAGCACCACCATACAATGTTACATACCAAATATGAAACCTCTGGGCCTTGCGGTTTCAGAGGAGAAGATTTTAAAAGTCATTTTGCTATTTAAGTCTATATAAACTATGTGTGCCCCAGGGTGTGGCAAGTATTGACCCGAGGGTATCATTTGAACAATCTTTGTAGAGGACTACTAAACAATGTTACATACCAAATATGAAACCTCTGGGCCTTGCGGTCTCAAAGGAGACGATTTTTAAAGTCATTTTGCTATTCAAGTCTATATAAACCATGTGACCCCGGGTTGTGGCCAGTTTTGATCCCAGGGCATCAGTTGAACAATCTTTGTAGAGGAACACTTTACAATGTTACATACCAACTATGAAACCTCTGGGACTTGCGGTTTCAGAGGAGAAGATTTTTAAAGTCATTTTGCTATTCAAGTCTATATAAACCATTTGACTCCTGGGGTGTGGCCAGTTTTGACCCCAGGGGCATCATTTGAACAATCTTTGTAGAGGACCACTATACAAATGTTACATACCAAATATGAAACCTCTGGGCCTTGCGGTTTCAGAGAAGAAGATTTTTTTTAAAGTTTTCAGTTTTTAAATCTATTTTTAGCTCTGGTGACCTACATATGCAGTGGACCGAAACGATTTGAACAACTTTGAAAGAGGGTCACCCAAGGATCATTCCTGTGAAGTTTCGTGAAAATCTGCCAAGCGGTTTAGGAGGAGATGTCGATTATATGAAATGTTGACGCACGCCTCACGACGCACGACGCACGACGGACAAAAGGCGATCACAAAAGCTCACCATGAGCACGTTGTGCTCAGGTGAGCTAAAAACAAATGAATATGCTAAGAAAAACTGCAAACTACCAACTATTCTCACCGCATTAAAATACATGTTACAATTTATTTACGAATGAATATTAAACAACACAATATACTCCTTTTTACTCGTCTGTTAGTTTAGTTTAGTTCTATATAAGGTAGTCAAACTACAATGCAATGTTACCAACTGAAATTAGGGGAAATACATAATTATAAAAATAATTTAGAAAAAATGTATTTTTAACAATCTTCAATATGTAAAATATATATACAAACATGAAAACTGTGTGTAAACATACATGTATAGTCGTATATGAATGCTCTCATTTTCCGAGTTAATTATCTGCAAGCTAAAGACGAGATCTATTTACCAGTACTAAGTTCTACTTCAACTTAATTTCCAACAAAAACATCGTTTACTTCTGAAATAATTGTGCCCCTGAGAGAAAATAGCAGACATATGGAAGGTTTAACAACATTGCTAGAAGAAAAAGTAAAAAATAACAGTACGGTAATTAAGTTAATTATAACTTCTGACTCGTTACTACATGTCTGAAATATGCCTTTGCACGTTTTTATGCAATAAACGTGTCGCATAATGTTCATTTATTCGCATATAATCTAACGAGTTTGGTGTTATATATTATCAACATCAGTTACTTTGAACATATTTTAAACAAGAGTGCCATTGTCACACAGATACGCCCGTCAAAGACGCTTTTTTGGGGTTAAGATTCAATGACTAAAAAGAACAATTCAAAAACTTATAAGGTAGTGTCATGGTTTTCGTGCATCTAATTCATATCCAACACATCTCTCTAAGAGGTGAGTTGAGGTATCAAAATTATTCCATATATATTTTTAAATCTATATTCAAGATGCCAAAATAAACAAGAAACATAAAAATTCCCTGAAAACCAAATTTTTCGAATGAAATGCATTAAAGTCAGCAGAGAAATAAAATTGTTTGAAATTGTGATCTTGACCTTGACCCTACCCACCCCATATGCAAACCCAAGTGAGGTCTAGATATAAGTTATCTACATATAAAGTTTCATTAAAATAATCTAAATGTCTTCTCAAGCTATTGAGCATAAACTTGTTTGTGTATTTTTAGTAATGGTGACCTTGACCCCATCCACCCCATATGCAATTCCAAGCGAGGTTTAGATATAAGATATAAATGTATGACGTTTCATTAAAATATCTCAATGTGTTATCAAGCTATTGAGCGGAAACCGTTTGTTTATTTTTAGAAACAGTGACCTTGACCCTATCGACCCTATACGCAATTCCAAGCGAGGTCTTGATATAAGGTATCTATGTATGAAGTGTCATTGAAATACCTCAATTCGTTCTCAAGTTTTTGAGGGGAAACCATTTTTCTATTTTTAGTTAAAATGACCTTGACTTTGACAGCACCAACACCATATGCTATCCCAAACGAGGTCTCAATAAAAAGTATCTATGTATTAAGTTTCATTAAAATATCTCAATGCGTTCTCAAGTTATCGAGCCGAACCGTTTTTCTATTTTTAGTTACAGTGACCTTGACCTTGACCCCACCCGCTCCATATGCAATCCCAAGCGAGGTTTCGATATAAGGTATCTATGGATTAAGTTTCATTAAAATATCTCAATGCATTCTCAAGTTATTGAGCAGAAATCCTTTTTATTTTTAGTAACAGTGACCTTGACCTTGACCCCACCCACCACATATGCAATCGAAATCGAGGTCTCTTAATAAGGTATCTATGTATGACGTTTCATTACAATAGCTAAATTCGTTCTCGAGTTAGAGAGCGGAAACGAAAAGTTGACGCTGCCACTACGCCTTTGACCTTGAATTGTGACCTTGACCTAAGACTCCATCTCATCATGCTAATTACTTCTGCCAAGTTATTAGAAAATTAAATTCATCCATGCTGGACAAAGTTATGCTCCGGACAATGTGTCAAGGATTGAATTCTATATTTGACATTTGACCTTGAATTGTGACTTTGAGCTTGGACCTAGGGACTTGGTACTTGCGCGGCACTCCGTCTCATCATGTTTATCACTTCTGCCAAGTTATTTGAAAATCCATCCAGGCTGGACAAAGTCATGCTCTGGACAAGGATCTCCCGCTGCCCGCCCGAAACCGCTCGGGCGTTCCCATAATACGGCCGTTTTTCAAACGGGCGTATACAAATCACATTTTATCTCTTACGATACTGTAAAATAGTACCATGGATTCAATCATTTAATGAAATAGGAAACCAAAGCAGTCACAACTCACAACAGCTGATATATTCATTTGGCTTGTATTTTCAATACTTATGTATTGTGCCTAATGTTATATCGTTGAAAACTGAAAATAGCACGATTTAAAAGTATTACATAAATTCTATGTCTATATTTTCACAATGCACACTTTTTATATTATTTGAATAAAAGTCATACTTCCATGTAAAATTAGGAATACTAGCGATTACAAACTGGGTTATATATATTAATAGTATATTACAGTCCGTTCCAAAGCATACTTAAACGTCGGTTGACATACGTAGAAGACGACTATTATAGAACGTAGAAGTGCATTAGACTACTTAAACGCATGTTTCTACATAGGGTATGACATATTTTACAAATTGTAGCGTAGAAGTATTTATTTCAGATGCTCCGACCTTTTACAAATGTAAATACGTGAAATCCACAGTTTTCGTTCAATATTCGAATATGTGAACAGTAACGCATCTTTCCTATTTTTCTATTTCAGACATATTGTTTTAGTGAGTGTATGTTTGTCTTTTAAACTCATTTTAAACTTTATTAGAACTACACAGTTCATATATCAAATAAAAATGTGTTTAACTCAAAGAAATAAAGGTATAATTAATACAAACAATTGTACCTTTTACAATTACCATTACAGTCATGTTAAACTTATCTTCTATAAATTGTAAACAATCACAGTTTGACATGAAAATACTGTGTTAAATCTATTTAACCCAATTATTTATGTAAAATCTCAAATTCTATTTTTAATGGCTAACTTTTAGTAAAGAGGAAATTGAGTAAATGCTGAATGTAGTTAATTTTTTTAAAGCCATATTGCTTTTATTGGTTATATATATTGGTCACCCCTATATGTCTACAAAATGGCCTATACATGTGACGAAATAAGCATATTACATCAAGAAAAGTTATAGGAAAGTATAATACCTGTAATATCCATGTTAAGACCATATGAATTTATAATGGCATAAGTTAAAATATCCATTACCACTCACTCACACTTATAACGATGTCAATTAATCAGTTAATGAAGTCCAAATATAATAACTATTAAACATCTATTGCGTTCTCGACGTTATTGTCACGGAAGCAATAATATCATTCACGAGCATAATGTCCAGTATAATCCTTTTACCGCGTCTAGTTTTATACGAATCCCAATATCTTATTGAACATCACATATTCTCTCATCGGAGTTCAGAGGAGAACAAAGTGCACTGAAGGACTGACTGTGGAGATTTCAACCCCGGCGACAAGTATACTGCAGAAAAGCACTTATTGGATTTAGCTTTGTATATTTAATAATATTTTTTTTTAAATGTGCAACATATTGATATTAATATCTTGCCAGTGGCGAACAGCATTTATAAATTTATACTTCTTACATCCAGTTTATATCTAGTTTCGATATATTTGTCATTTATGATCCATCACCAACATCGTCATATTTTGGAATCATACTTTTGAGAATCACTTAAATGTCTACGTGCACGTAATTCATTACGACGTATTGACACATTTTAGTTCATTACTGTCAATATGGTATCACGCCGCTGGCCTTTATGTTTGCAGGCGATGGTTGGTTTGATTATCTGCACTATAGTTATGGTAACTGAATTCTTATATCGCAAAATAACAAAAATAGCCCAACTTTATTTGCATATTGAATTCATGATAAACGGTATACAATATAATTATGCAATCGACAGTAAATTCCCAGATAAATCCATATTTCATTAAATGCTTGATGCAACCGACAAGCAGTGCCCAAAGTAATTAGTTGCCATGTCTAATTCCATTGGCAAAGGGGATTCGTCAGTGTCAGTCACGCAGTAGGATTGCAAACGGAGACTTTCCACATGCAATGTTCATTTAGTGCACTGATTAGACTGACAGCAACTGTCAACTGTCTAGACGCTGGATATCACATGCACACCATTTGGCTATTATTTACTTAACTTGTACGAATTGAATTTTAGTACATACATATGTGACTGATGTGCTGAATTTATGAATTGAGTGCAATTTAATTCTCGATATCCGGTTAATTGTATATGTCTAAATATGCTGTATTCATATTTATAGCCAGCGTCTGTTTAAATCTGGTGCAAGTTTTACATCACCGATAAGTGGATTCTTATTTCGTTGCTTGTGTTATCAGTAACACACTTGATGAATGATATTGGTTAAACGGAGACAATGCTAAAGCATCATCCAAATCATACACATGTACAACAATGTAGCTAAACAAACTGACATAAAACTGTACGCGCTCACTGAAAAATTAAGAAGAACGTTCTAAACTGATTTTTTTAATATGTGAATGCAGCATATGTTACCCACAAATAAAAGTAAAGATTTCATTTTATCAGCAAAGATAAACGTGAACTCTGGAATATTTGTGGTTGATTGCAGCTATAATTTTTATCCAGAACTTGGTTAAAATGAATTGTGAAATAGTCAACAATAAGAAAAATATCGATATGAGATGTGGCTTCTTTAAATTGGGGACATATCGTGTTGTTACCTATGGTCTAGCAGCCATAGGCAAATAGATTTATCTTGGGGATTGACGATAGCTCAGAGGAAATGACATTTACACTGTAAATGGTCAATTGTGATCAAATGCACTATTTGTGGTTGATTGCAGCTATAATTTTTATCCAGAACTTGGTTAAAATGAATTGTGAAATAGTCAACAATAAGAAAAATATCGATATGAGATGTGGCTTCTTTAAATTGGGGACATATCGTGTTGTTACCTATGGTCTAGCAGCCATAGGCAAATAGATTTATCTTGGGGATTGACGATAGCTCAGAGGAAATGACATTTACACTGTAAATGGTCAATTGTGATCAAATGCACTATCAGAACTTCCAGAACACCACAGTTGAACAATTGTCTCTATGTTTGAGCATTCTAAATATTAATGGAAAACAATAAAATGAAGTGACAATTTCTGCATATTATCCGTTGTTAGCAAGGAATGTATAAAATGATGAGTGTAAGATTTCATACCTGGCCGAACATCGTCGGCTTGAGGTTCTCAGACTAGGCGCTAACGTGCGTGACAAATAGCAGTTGAACTCTACAAGACTATACAAAACGAGACAGAAGAACTCAAAGAATAAATTACTTATTCTTAAGGACTATAGCATGGCAACTGGCCTTGTTTAAAGACGACATACAGTAAATGTGGCACTGCATTAGACTACGTAAACGCATTTTCCTCAAATGGTACCAATTACCGTTTAGCGTATATCGTATTTATCTCAGATGCTCCGACCTTTGACAGCTATAACTACGATATCGATTTTTCTCAGTTTTTGTTAAATATGCTTACTTAGTGAAAAGTATCGTTCATTTTCATTCTATTTTAAACATGATTATACTTTTTCTGATGCATACGATATGATTGTAAACGTGTATTTTAATGTGTGTGTTTATGTCTGTTAACTCATTAACCACATTGATACTGGAGCTACACCGTTCATATAACAAATAAATAAAGGTATATTTTAAATGCAATTTATATTAAATTAAACACAGCAATACTTTGTTATTTGCAAACAAGTATAACTTTTAAAATTACTTTTATATACAGCTTTTAAACCATGACAGTGTGACATGACCATATTGTGTTGAATGTATGTAAAACAGTAGTTATGTAAAATCTTAAATGCAAAGTTAATGGCATATCGTTATTCAGAGGATATTGAGTGAATATTTATATGAATCAAATTTTCTGTAGCCATTTTGCTTTTATTATATTGTTCCCTATGTCAACCAAAAGACATTAAAAATTACGCAAATGAACATATACCATCAAGAAAAGTTATACGCAATTTTAATACCTGTAATATCCATGATATGTCCAACAAATTATAAAAACATCAGCATATCCATTATTCGTTACACACAATAATCACGATATAGTTAAGTTAGTCCAATAATAATATCTATTAAATATCCATTTCGTTCTCGACTTAATTGTCGCGGAAGCAATAATTTAAGTCACTCACTAGCCTATGTCCGCTACAATCCTTTTACAGAGTCTAGTTTAATACGAATCCCAGTATCTTATGGAACATCACACTCTCTCATCGGAGACCAGTGCACTGAGGGACTGACTGTGGAGATGTCATTGGTGCCGACCAATATACTGCAAAAAACACGTATTGGATAGAGATTGTTATATTCATTACTATAGTTAATGTTCATTTTTGTAATATATTGGTATCTATATATTGTTTGCGGTAAACACAATTTAAAAAAATGTATATTTACATTCAGTTTATATCTAGTTTCGATGTATTTGTCATTTATCCACCACCACCAACATCATCATATTTTGGAATCATACTTTTGAGAATCACTTCAATGTCTACGTGAACGTAAGTCATTACGACATAATACTACTGTCATTTGGTATAATTTCGTTTGACTTTATGGTTTGTTTGCCTGTCAGTTGGCAACTTTACATTTACAAACAAATTTGCATATTTTTTCTTGAAATTGGACCAATGAATAAATGAAACGATTTTTGTGGTGATCCGGATCAACGTCTGGATCCAGGTTTTTTTGTAAATGATTGGTTATTATTGGAAGATAGGGCAAATTAGCTGCGGAGGTCTGAGTTTTCTAGTAATTTACTGTGGTCATTGTATAATGCGATAATGATTCACTAAACGAAAACTGGTATCGGCTGTCTAAATATGATTTAAGATATCTTAATTATCAACAAAATAGTTAGAGGTAACTCAATTCTTAAATCACAAATAACCCAACAAAAATAACCTAAATTTATATTTGCATATTGTATTCAAATTAAACGTAATACAGTATATGCAATTCACAGTAAATAGCCCTATACATCCATATTTCTTCACATGCTTGAAGCAACCTTCCAGAACTGTCCAAAGAAATCAGTTAAAATGTCTAATTATATTTGCAGCGAGGAATCGTCAGCGTCTTTCACGCAATACCATTGCATACATGCAATGTCAATTTTCAGCACTGATAAGACTGACAGCAACAGTCTAGTGACTGGATTTTATTAAACATTTAGCGATTTTTCACTTAACTGAATTTTATAACTTGGTATATCCAATAACTCTCTGCCGGATCTTCTGAATATATTTACTGAATGACATTTTATTCTCGCAATCTGGTCAATTTTATATGCCTATATATGATGCACGCGTATTTGTAGCCAGCGTCTGTTTAAATCTGATGCAAGTTTTATATAACCGATGCGTGGATGATTTGTATTATAAATTTCTATTTCTTATTCTAATTTTGCATGCGATATCCAAACAAAAATACTTACTGAATGTTATTGCTTAAACGCAGACAATGCTAAAGCATCATCTACAACAATGCAGATTATCAAACTAACAATCATGTGATCACTGAAAAATTGCGAAGAACATTCCATACGGCGTTTGTAATCTGTGAATGTAGCAGATGCTACCGTCATATACAAATAGAGATTTCATATTATCAACAAAGATAAGCGTGAATATAGGAATAATTTTGGCTACCGAGTACTGACTATCAAGAATTTAGATACAATAATGCAAGTAATGATCAACAATAAGAAAATCATCGGTTAGAGATCGTATGTCTTTAAATTGACTAGACATATCTTATTGTCAAGAATATATAGGCAATTAAACGAATCTGGAGGACCGGCGATAGCTCTGATTAAGTGATATACACAGTAAATGGTCATGCAATTATCAACATCTTTACTATACCACTTTGAGAACTACACAATAAAACAACACACTCTTTGGTCTAAGCACTGAAAATATTAATGGCAAACAATAATGCATATTATACATTTGCATAAAGGAATGTGTGGATTTCAGATTTCAAAACTGTGCAAACATCGTAGGTTGGGTGCGGATTTCAGATTTCATGACTGTGCGAACATCGTAGGCTGGGTGTAACCACACTAGGCGCGAACATACGTGACAAGCAGCAGTTGAACTTATACGACTATACTTAACAAGACAGAAAACCTTAAATAATAAACTGCCCAGTCTAACGGATTACAGCTTGACATTTTTGGCCTTATTTTAAGCGGAATGGACAACCAAAGTGCATTTAAATATAATAAATTAACCGTATATTTCACGTACAAGTAAACGCGTTGACGTTAGGTAATACAATTTTCGTAGTAATTCAAAATATGTCAGCGAAAGTTATTTCCATTTACACATCGCCTGTACATCACAAGAGCCAATCACTGAAAGAAAAAAAAATCAAAGCATACGGGTTTCCGAACAGAAACAGCACGCATCCAATACAAACACAATACCATTAGTTCCAATCATTTTTGGAGTTTTTTTTCTAGGCTTTGCAAAAAACAAACAGGTTATTGACATTATTATTCCGCTTCAATTCCAGTGCAATATTTTGCTCATACTGCTTGTGGAAGTTTTTTAGCTCTACAATATCACGCACACTCAGTTATAGGTTGCACTATTGTTTGTTACCTCCGCCATGGATGTTCATGTTTTTTGCATCGTTGGTTTGTCTGTTTGTTTGCTATTTGTAAGTAAGCGAATTTCCGTAAAAGGTTTTGAACGGATTTGCATGACCATGTCTGGGAAAGTTGGAAATGGTCCAGTAAATAAATAATACGTTTTATGGTGATCCGGATCATCGTCTGGATCAAGATTTTTTAAAGAGTTTCTATTACTAAGAGATAGGTCATATTGCCACATGTACAGTAAGCAATATGGCTCATTAGCTGCACAACACATGGGGGAATAAGCTGCCTCGCCGAAGGTTTGCGATTAACGAGTATTTTCTATTTTTCTAGTTAATCATTAAGTACTTAAGAAACTGTACTTATGTGTAAGTATCGAGGACGTATTACAGCTACTACAACATCTTAAAATAAATTCGAAATTGTTTCAGGGCAACATTCCAAACAATGACGTTTTCAATATGAAATATCCGGGTAAATGTAATTACAATCAACTCTGATTGATTGTAACAGACACACGCAATACTAAAGGAATCACATGCACGACACATTTCAACGCTTCATTTGCCTTACTATATTAAACAATTTCTGTTCGTCAATTAGTTAACACATCATTACATAATTATTATTTTTTTACCATTTTATTTGACTTATGTGCTTACAATTAGCTTTCGATCGTAACCACTGACTTTCCAGCATATACCTTAAAACATGTATACACACATTTGTTAAAGCACAAGGACGTATTTGTTGAATACAGCAACACTAGATTTGTTTATGCCTGACATTAAAATAAAGTTCAGAGATGTGAATAAAGTTCTGTTCTTCTTTGATTGATTAATTTATTATTTATTTGTATCAAACGCCAAACGTTCAAAAAGAAACATTTGAATGTGTTACCCAAACCGTCTAAATTCATAATCGTAAACGTTTTGCATAGCTAACATACAGCATTGGTAGCAAGCTCGTAAATATGCTGATCGATTAAATTAACACCAAGTCGATCGACTCAATTACTACACGACATATTCCATCATTTCTGGATTATTTATTCTAATAATCATATTATTAAATGATGAGGAAACTGAAAAACTGGCATGCACACTCGCTGACCAATTACAAGCGATTGACCTAGTTACTTGGGATAATTTGCTTCAAGATCATGAAAATGTCACCGACGAGGCTAATCATATTCGAGCTAATTGTCGCCCATGTTAACTTTTATACTAACTACTGAGAACCGAATGCCCACTTCATGAAACATTTTTGGGATGGATATAAAGTGTTTATCTCGTAAATGTCATGGACGGCATATTTTTCCCCAATAAACGTTTATCAAAATAAAACAGAGTTAACGAATGTACGCAAATAAAAGAAAAAATTGTTTAATACTGGTATCTTCAGACTTTAATCATGATAAAATGGTTGTTGTAAGATAATAAATATTGATATTGTGCTATCAAACATTAAAACACGAAAACAAGACAAAAGATAATTCAAACACAAACTGTGAAATATAAAGTATTCTGGCCTGACTGAAAAAGAGAGCTAAATTAGTGTTTTCACAATCTACATCAAGCAACATCGAATATTCCTTTTAACAAGTACTGTGTGCTAACTGTGAAACAAACGGACGTTACTCGCGCGTTCAAGTCACTTAAAAGATCGTAAGAGATGAAAAACAAGATACTGTGTTTGATAAACGCACATGTCCCCTGTGGTGCTGGATAGCCCATTTCTTAGTACAAATTAGGTCAAGGTCAAGGTCACAGTGAGGTTGGGTGATATGGGTGGATTGGGAACGGTCATAAGTAATAACTGTGTAAATATCCAAGTGTTGTAGTAAGCGATGTTGGTGCTAGACGAAACGGTAAAATCTAGTTAACTAAGAAATGGCACTTTTGACTTATCAAAAGTCCAAAGAAGGTCAAGGTCAAGGTCAAAGTAAGGATGGGTGATATGGGTGGATAGGGAATGGTTATAAGCAACAACTGTGTAAGTATTCAAGTGTTGTAATAAGCGGTGATGGTGCTAGACGAAAAGTTAAAATCTACGTAACCTTGTCACGGACGGACGGACGCAAGGACGGACGGACGGACAGGACAATCACTATATGCCTGCCGCATCAAGACGCCGGGGGCATAAACAACACCATAATGGTCAAACTGAAATATTTGCATACATAATTAAACTTCCCTAGGCGAGTTTATATTATTGTTAAAAAATATATTGTCTACAAAATTCTATATGCGAACCGTGAGTAAACATACACATATAGTAGCCCTTGAACGCTATCATTTTCCGACTCGAGTTAATTATCTACAAACCGATGACGAGACCTATTTAAAAGCACTTATATCTACTTCAACTGAATCTAACATAAACATCGTTTACTTCGGAAATAATTGCTATTATGAGAGAACATAGCACACGTAGGGAAAAGTCGAATACATGACTATAAGAAAAGTGAAAAAAATAACAACACGGTTATTTAGTTAATAAGAGCGTTTAAAAGCTATTAAGCATTAATAGAGATCGCAAATATGCCGAATGCGTATTTTATATGCAACAAAAATGTTAGCTTTTTTGTTCATTTTTTCAGCGTAGCTGTTTAAGATCACTTTCGACCTAGATTTCTTGCAATAATTATGCAGCTGGAAAATTGAATGCCAATAGAATTTGGCAAATTTTCAAATTTTAGGGAATGCAAACTAACAACAATGGTTTAATGTATACCGAAAACTGTTGCATACTTTAACTTAATTTGAGTAGCTTGAATACACTATGTGCAATATTAATGATACATATAGTATATTATTTAACATAACTATGTACACTTGTCTGATATATGTAATATTTTTAATTCGTTCCCGCTTTTATTTCTTGACAATGTTAATTGTTTCCCCAAAACTCATGTATCAATTATGTTTACGTAAATTACTAGTATTTAAGTTATTCATGTATCACTGATGAAAATATATGGCGGTACATGATCGGTCTATTCACCGTACAGATATTAATAATGATTTAGTTTATCTCTAATTAATTTTGAGGCCGATACGTTTTTCTTTATGATGTCATAAAACTATAGTGTTCAAGAAGTCTCCTTAGTAGCGACCGAAACATATCTGGGGTCCGAGAAGTCACGTAACAGATCATCTTGGTCCTCTTATATTATATTTAGGGCATCTCAATATTAATTTCGACGCCGATTGTCTGTTTAAAAGACATTTCTTGTATCTGTTAGTGTTACTTTATTAATTTCAGTTACTTTTAGAAACATTAAACGTATCAAATCTATACTAATAAATAGTAAACACGAAACACGATTGTAATTAATGAACGCAATATGAAAAACACCAAAAAAGACAAGACTCCCAAAAACTCCCACAAGCGCGTATACTCATTAGACTTGTATGTACAACTGCATGTATATTTTTCCTAATGTTAAAACGCTTAAAACCGAAACACGCTGATTAATAAGTCTCAATCAATTCCACATTTAATATTTCCCACATTGCACATTCAATGCTTTGTAGTAAATATATCAGTTATAACGATTATAAGGCTAGGTTATTATGATACATTACATAATACGTATTTTTAAATCTTATATATCAGTTCGTATTAAATCCTACAATAACGACTGTTCACACACGTTCAAGACGACATATATCAACATGGAAGAACCTTAAGACTACTTAAATGCATTCCGACCCCAGGGTATCAATTGTCTTACAATTGTAGCATAGAAGGTATTTATTTCAGATGCTCCGATCGTTGACAAGTGTAAATACGTGAACGAAGTTCCCCAGTTTTCGTACAATATTCGAATATGTAACGCATCGTTCTTTTCTATTTCAGACCGCATAATACATTTTCGATGCACAGAATATAGCTGTAAATAATTTGAAGTGTTAAGAGCGTACGTGTTTTCTTTTTCTTTTCAACCCTTTTTACACTTTAATTAGTGTTACAACCTTCATATAACAACAAAATAGTGTATTGAAATTACATACAGATGTATAATGTTAATGCCAGTCATATTCAAAAATTCAACTAAACAGTTTTAATCGTTGCAACAAATATACCTTTTTACAATTGCTGTTACAGTCATGTTCAAATCATCAACTTTAAATTTCAAACAATGACAGTGCGACATGAAAATATTGTATTGAATCTATGTAAAGCTAATGATTTGTGTAGAATGCCAAATGCTACACTGAATGCAAACATTTTATACAGAGTATATTGCGTAAATTTAATTACATTTTTTCCTAGCCAAATTGGTTATAGATATTTCACCGCTATATGACTACCAAACGGCCTATATTGTGACTAGCATAAGCCTTTGACATCAACATTTTAATACCTGAAATATCCATGCTAAGTCCATGAAATTATAATTACATTAGCATATCCATTACTCCTCACTCTAACTTATCATAATATAGTTAAGATATTCTAAAATAATACTTATTAAATATCCATTTCGTGCTGTACTTAATAGTAACGAAAGCATTAATTTCACTCCCTAGCCTATGTTCAGTACAGTCCTTTTACCGCGTCTAGTTTTATACGAATCCCAGTATGTTATTGAACATCACATTCTCTTATTAGAATAAGGAGGAAAATAAAGTGCGCTGAAGGACTAACTGAGATGTCAAGCACCGGCGACCAATATTCTGCACAAACCATACATTGGATTCGATAGTTCATATTATTATTTAAATCCCTCTATGCAAAGTATTTGTTGTACAATCTTTCTTACGGGGTATTCTATTTAGATCTAATTTGTATTCATATTCGATAATATGTCATTCCTCCACCGATTATACAGCAACATATTTATACTTGGGAATCACTGAACCGTCAACTGGGATGCTTTTCATTAAGACTTATTAATTTTAACTCAATTCGGTGACTATTATTACGTGGAGTACACAGTAGAATCGTAGATATTATCTCCACCATAGGAGGTTATGTTATTGTCAGCGTTTGTTAGTTTGTCTGTTTGAAATTATACGCAAACAGTTATGGGTGGATTTGCATGAAGTTTTCTGGGAAATTTGAACGTTGGTAATGAACAAAATGATTCGATTGGTGGTGATCCGAATCACTATCTGAATCCAGGAATTTTGTAAAAGATTTTGTAGTATTGGAATATAGGGCTAATTGGCTTCATTGGCGAGGTCTGCATACCCCAGAGTCCTTCAATTATTTACTTTGGTAATTGCTATGGCGCCATAACTGCAATTTATAAGCAAATTGTATTCATAGTAAACGGTAAGATATATTTGCAATACTCAGTAACGTATATCATCACATGTTTAGAGCAACTGAGAGGAACTGTTCAATGTAATCAGATGTAATGTCTAATTCCATTTGCAGCGGGGACGCCTCGGTGTCAGTCACGCAGTACCATTGCATACGGAAACTTTCCACATGCAATGTCTAATTTAAGCACTGCTAAGAATGAAAACAACAGTCTAATCACTGGATTTCACGAAACATGCACACCAGTTAGCGATAATTTACTTATACAATATACTTCATATATTGAATTTTAGTGCATGGCATATCCAATAAATCTCGGACAGATCTTCTGAAAGCATGAACTAAGTGACATTTTCCCGCAAACTGGTCAGTTTTATACGTTTGCACGCATTTCTGTAGCCAACGTCTGTTATTGCTTAAACGGAAACAATGCTACAAGGAACTACGACAATGCAGCAAATCAAATTAACATATATGAAATCACTAGAAAAGTATGACGAACTCTTTCCACAAGGCGTTTTAATGTGTGAAAGCAGCACACGCTACCGACATATTCAAATAAGGAATTCATATTATAAACACAGATACGCGCGGACTTGGGAATATCTTTGGTTGATGAGCACCATGCAACTGACTTATCCAGAATGTAATCGCAATAAATTGTGGTTTTGTTCAACAATAAGAAAAGCATGGGTAAGAGACCCGGCTTCATTTAATTGTCTACAAATATGTTGTTATTACTTATGGTCTAGTATACATAGGCAATTAAATGAATCTGGGGACCAGCGATAGCTCTGATAAAGTGACATGTGACAGTAAATGGTCCATTAACATATTAACAGTAAACCAGAGTTTATAACTATACTTTTAACCAATCCACTTTAAAGGGGGCAATTTCTTTTAAAAAATCTGAAATTTAAATATTGATACCGGCATATAATAACGGTTAAAACAGGGTATACATAATGTGAATAGAGTTTACGCATTCTGAGAAAAAAATATATTTATAATATGGGTCTTGTTTGTTTGGCCCTTTTTCTGTTTACATTTTGACGTCAGAATTGGGCGCATTTTATAAAACCATAGTTTACACATTATTCCTTACCTAGCACGACAGCGCAGTTGGTTAAAGCACTGTCTACTGTCATTTCTTCGTATAGCTCCTAAGTCGTGAGGTCGATACCCGCTTGGGGTTTTATTTTTCAGACTTTTTTGCTAATTAGTTTTTATCAAATATCTTATTGTGTATAATATTATTTTTATTTTATTTATTTAATGCACATGTCCTAGTATAGCGCTTTACTATCATATACAATAATTTAGGGTCCAAGGAAGCCAATTTTTCGTTGACATAGTCCCTTTAAGTATTCAAACTATTCAAAATGGCAAACATTGCATGTTATCCATTTGCAACAAAAATGTGCGAATGTCAGATTTCATAACTGGGCGAACATCGTAAGTTGGACCTATCACACTAGGCGCGCAAAATACGAAACAAGCAGCAGATGAACTCTACAAGGCTATTCAAAACAAGAGCTGTCTGAGGACAGCGCACGACTATTCGAAGTTGAAGTGGTAAACTTTGTTGAAATGCAAAGCTGAGTTATGGTAATTATTTCATCAAGCATTCCAAGTTTCAAGCGAATACCTAATGTAGTTTAGAAATTATAAGACTTTATAACAAAAACGTTAACACCAACTTCTATGTGAAAAGGGCTCATAACTGTGTAAAAATACAAAACAGTGTTATGTGGATTGTAGTACGTGTACTTGATGACTCAATATATTCCAAGTTTCAAGTGAGTAAAGTTTGGAAGTTAACAACCTTTGAATAAAAACTTCAATTAAAAATTCTATGTTCCAACTACAAAACAAGAGTTATGGGAAATCTTGCACGCACCTGGTGAGGAAGTTGATGAGAAAGGTATATTCCCAGTTTCAAGTGAATAATCTATGAGGTTTTGAAGTTACAATACATTTAAATAAAAACTATTTGAAATCTATTTGAAAAAGGGGCATAGCTCTGTCAGAATACAAACCTGAGTTATGGGAAAATTTACACATGCTGTTGTAGTTGATGACAAAGGTACATTCCAAGTTTCAAGTGAATAATGTGCACATGATGTTGGAGTTGATAACAAATGTACATTTCAAGTTTCAAGTGAATATAAACTTAAACAAGAAAACATATGTGAAAAGGGGATTACTCTGTCAAAATGCAAAACAGAGTTATGGGGAATGTTGCCCCTGATTCTGGATATATATATTAAGTTTCAAGTGAATTACTTATCTAGTTTTAAAGATAAAACAACTTTGGAATATAAACTTTTACCAAGATCAGACGCGGACGCCGACGCCGAAGCGAATAGTGAAGCTCACCAATTCTTCGAGTAGTTGAGCTTAAAAAGTTCAATAGGAGCAATTACACTGTCTACATTTAGTGGCTTGTAACCAAAGTCGAACTTGACCTGTCTTGTAGGATTTTACCTAGAATAATTTAAATATGTGAAGCCTTTTATGAGTTTGTATGGAAACCGTGTTTTTAGGAAATTTTAGTCGAAAAGGGGTCATAACTATGTCAACCGGAAACCACGAAAACCAACAGACTGACTGACCGACAGACCGGCAAGCTCACTCCTATATACCCCCCTAAACTTCGCTTTTGGGGGTATACATATATTAATGATTTGCATTCATCCTGTTCACACACAATAAATCAAAGGAACGAAGGAATGAATATTTACAGAATGCTACGGAAAACCCAACCAGTAACGTAAAGCTCCTTTTGGACTTAAAAGAAAGGTGTAAAAACAACGTTACGTACATCGACAACGAAGAGAAGAAGGAACTAACGCAAGTCATGGTGGACGGTATTATTTGTAATATTGATGCAAAGAATATTTCACTAATGACATGTTCCAAAATGCAATCAATTATGCAGATAAGATCATTTAGAGAAAAAAACTGGGGTTGGTTACAGTGTAACAGACAAACCCCATATAAAGAAAATAAAGTGGTAGAAATGTGAAATAAAACTAAGCTAGCTGATAAAAATCCCGAGAGAAAGCACGCAGATGGATGAGAGAAAACAGATAATGTATCGATGGCGAGATTATTTGAACCGCACGAAAGCGTGGGAGAAATTTTAAAGTATTGAAAAAGCAATCGATGGTATTCCAGATCAAACAAGGGGTACACATATTCAACCTGATGACGTGATGACGCCCAGAGTCTTGCACATCAGCATGCAAATATACCACAACAAGCATTGGATACAGTAGCACAGAACGGTAGTGCTCTTCGACAAGTAAATATTAATGGAAGGGAAGCAAAGTACACCTAAAAAATTTTTTTTCAAAATCTAAATAAGAAACTAGATGAGGACGTGCAGCGTACTGATGTCGAACAAGACACTGAAAAGGCGAGTGGCATAGAAACAAAATCTGCCCATGTTGCAATAAAATGCTGCTTCGTTTGGATCTTAAACAAGCTAATACATATGTTAACTTAATCAACGAATATTGTCAGCTTAAGATATTTTTTCTGTGCAATTCTGTAAAACATACTTTGGAGACAAACACCTTTACGAAGGGCTTTGAAAATTTACTATAGCTAGTATTCGTTCTTATCATAAATGCTTTCATTCTACGAACTACAACACCATATTGAAATAAATGTTGCTGGAATTAAACAATCTCAAACGGCTGCTAATAAAGTTTTAGTACAGGAAATAAGAAATAAGAAATTGTTCGAAGTTATGTCAAATAGCATGTGTTAAATTCACAGATGACTATGTTATACACGTTTCTATACTGTCTTAAGCTTGTGTAAACCCAGACGAGTAGACGATCACTTAAACTGTTCATAATGAATTAAGCCATTTTTGTGTAGATTACATAAAAGCATTAGTATTCTTTAAAAGAAACATTCAGTTTCGCTTTTCTAAGTCGTTTACAAGTTATGTGTAAAACAAATAAATCGTAAAGATATTGCTCAAATACCAAGCGTTATACAAGGGGTAGATGAGCGATGTTCACGACAGAGGGCGATAAACATCGGTTAACATCCAACGCATTTATAAAGATAAAATCGTAAATCTTTCCGGATTTTACACAATCACTTGATTACTTGAGTACGAAATGGAAACAAGAGGTGTAGAGGTATTATATGATTATAAATTTAGCATTTCGAATCATTGTGTAACTGTCGTGATCTTATATTTAATAAAACAACATTTTGTTGAATGATATTCTTCTTGTTAATGTGTCTACATGTTTATATGAAGTGTAATATTTTGAGAATGTTTTTATATTTCATCCGTCAATAAGTGTCGACTATGCATGGCTGCTTGCGTACATAATAGTACTACATGTGTATATAAAACTTTATATATTCACATATAATTATTCAATCTGTAAATAACCTATTAATTACTTGTTTTATTCTCCTCGCCAAAATAACTTCAGTTTATACTTAAATCGTCAGGGAATTCTTACATTATTTCGAGCACCGACAAATGGACAATTGCTGGTTTTTCAGAGCTTCACTCTCATCTGTAATAGGCACCCGATGATTATGTTTCGGTTTTGCGAAATACAGTATTTGATTGTCGATGTGGGGGAGTAATCTTAACCGGACAAATCTTTAAAGGGTCTTTTGAGTTCGAAAATAATCATACAGATACTTGATGTACGAATAAAAATAAGCAAATGTAGTTAAAACGATTTTGAATGAGTTTATATCTAGTAGAAATAATGAACAGATATAACAGTGATATTGTAAAAACTAGTTAATAATAAACAAAACGCACAGTAGCTTTTTAACTTGTGTTTTTATTTTGTACAATTATTATTAATGCTTGTTTTTTTCCCGTACATAAAGCCATAATAAATTGTTTTTGCTATTTAATTTTTTCGCTTGTTTCTTAACTGTATCGTGGTTTGGAAAATTAGTTTTAATTTACACAATTCATATATTGCTAGTGACATAATTATACATGAACACAAAATTGTAAAATCGTCTTCACGTGAAAGATAATTTGGTAAGATATAAAATTTGAATACCGACGGTGTCTAATCTTGAAATTACATACGTGTCTTAACCGCTTTACGTAAAGATACACACATTTACATATGAAATTAGTGAAACACGCAGCTGATGCGATATTCTAACACACTTTAAATGTCCTTAACTATAAGCTGCATCACTGCAATGGAACATCAATAATATCCTTTTTTTAATATATTTGTGTTATGTATAAATACAAAGTTTTGAAACTGAAATTAATCGACACAGCACATATATTATTAAAATCAGTGCGTCATTGGAATGCCAACGAAATAACACTTATCAAATCAATCTATATGCATTATAGACACTATTATATATTGTTTGTTTCCTATCTTCTATTCTTTATGACAGATGGTGGTATTTACAACTTAAGAGACATTCACGCCCGTACGAAATAAAGTATATGTGTAAATATATATTTACACGTATAAATACACTTACAGCTGGTTCTCCAAATTACCTGTATAAAACCTGCTTGACATGAGCAGGACAAGTCAAATTTCTAGCTCAACAGGCATACTCTTAAAACAAATAAACGGCATCCATTTCAAAACTAGGCGTCAAATTTCAAATCAGGCGTCATTTTGGACTCACACAATATACTGTTGAAACCATAGCACATTGTATTATTTATGACAACATATATGACATCACTTATGATGTCATCATAGGACTTTCAGTCTGACTCTGTGTGGAGGGATTTTCAAATATTTGTAATGTTTATAAATTATACAGAATTTGGTTTTGTAAGTACATGTTCATAATACTCAATAAAATATAATAATTATATGTTTTTGTCAATTTTAAGCATTTGTAATATAATTTCATGACTTTATGGTTGAGTGTCTTTCATACTGTCAGCAGGGAAATATCTAGGATAAAACAAGGTACAGAGTGCTGCAACAAGGAGAAGGGTGGAAAGCCAAATATTAAGTTGGTTGACATTTTATAATAATTTGCTAAATCATGGAGATTTATGCTTCTAAGTAAGGCCTTTAAGAATAGTCGATTCATTTGTCATTGAAGTTGAACATTACTGTGTTGACCAGCCCAGGGGGGTGGGGGGCAGCAGCGGGGACCAAAAAGATGCAGGGTGCAGCACGCTGCTATTTCCCTCGTGATCTTTCCCTATATTAGTTGCAGTTATAGATGATTATTTATACATGTAAGGACAATAGACTTGGGAAAAGAAGACAGACCAATGAAAACTTGTGACATAATAAATGAAGCTTTTTTTGCAAATTTATGTAAAATATTCCTTTTAACAAATAAGTAAAATAATAGAAATCAAGATCATTGTGAAGGATGATATTTTGATAATATTTTATAGGTTTTTACTTTCTTATCCTATGATTTATAAAAACAACAAGTACTAAATACACACATTTTTTTTTATTGTTTATTTTTGAATGTTAAATATTAATTCACAAATATGCATGATACATTTCATTACAAGCATCACATGAATAAGCATATATATATATACAGTACAAGCATATAATGTGAAAAACATGGGCATGCCAAACTATAATATATATGATTATGCAAAACATGTAATTAAGAAGCTAATAATTATAACAAAAAGACTCTACCAGTTCCCACGAACTTTTATATTTATCAGGTAAATGTGTTTTTGCATAACTGCAAAGGCTAGTTTGCAGCTACTTCTAAGGCCATGAATTGTTGGAGTTACCATTTTACGTTTACAGAGGTAAATAAAGCGTTTTATTTCAAGACAAAATATATTGTACTTCCCAGACAATTTACAACTTGATCCCAATAAAAAGGTTTTACAATCCAAACTAAAATTATTATCAATGTTTTTGACAGAAGATGTGATGTCATGTAATAGCATTTGTATTACATTACAACTCCAAAATAAATCAACAAGCGTCTCTGTTTCTGTCGTACAGAAAGTACATTTGTCTGAATCACGGATCTTCATTTTATTTAGCAAGTTATTTGTGGCTAGAATATTGTGCGTGAGTCTTACTTGGAACCACCGATTATATGAATCTTTTGTCGTTGTAAAGATCCATGAATGCAAAATTTCCCACTCCGACTTATCAATATTAAAGAAGCTATTCCACTTTGCTTGGCATATAGGTATTTCATTATTTTGTATTAATATTTTATATATACTGGGGTTATTTTTATTGCAACACAATATTTGCTTAATGTAACATGGAATAATAGGAAAACAACAGTCATTAGTAGGTGATGTGATATCCGTGAGCCTTAAAGAACATAGGTATTTTTTTATTGATTGTATCATTCCTTCGAATTGCAGGAAGTTTACTTTGATACCAAGTTTTTGTTCAAATCGTATTCTATTTATAAATGTTCCATTATAATTCATCACGTCTTTCACATACCTAATTCCTCTGTTATACCATGTTTGAACAAAAAAGGTCTCTGTTTAATTAAAAACTTATGGTTAAAGAAGAGAGGAAGCTCTTGAAATTTAGTGACATTATCTACTGGGAAAAGATCAATAAAATCTGTAAAGGATTTTAAAACATCTTTCCAAAATGGATTGAACGACTTTGCTGCGGCAGATTCAATATAGTACTTTCCAAAGTTTAATATTTTTTCTAATTCAAGTACATTGGTCAACACAAATCTGTAGCATTTACTATTATATCCTGTAGATAGTCTATCTCACCAGAGTATTTTCAACTTTTTAACATATGCAAAAACGTCAACCATTTTCAAACCTCCGTTATCATAATCTTTAATAAGGACCTTATTTTTTATCCTTGACTGACCTTGCCAAACAAATTCATAAAACATGTCATTAATTCTATTTAATATTTGTGTATTTGGAGTTGGTAATGTGGAAACTAGATTTGTTAAAAGAGGTAATAAAAGTGATTTGACAACTGTTATTCTGCCAATTGGCGTTAGTGCTCTTCTATTCCATAACCTTATATAGTGTTCAATACTTTGCATTTTATCATTAAAATTGATAGGCACAATGTTTTCAAAGTCATTGTGAAACTGTATGCCAAGTAATTTAAAACTAGTGTTCCCCCAATCCAACTTCCATTTCGTTTTTATAGAGCGAGTGCTATATTTTAAGGTACCAATCCAAATAACATGGGTTTTGTCAAAGTTAACTTTTAAACCCGAGTATTGGGAAAATTGATGTAAAATATCTTGAGCTTTATTAACTGTGTTTTCACTTCCATCTAACAACAATGTAGTGTCATCTGCAAATTGTGTTATTTTGTATTCTGTGCCATTGATAAAAATACCTTTAGTGTTTTTGGTGTTTCTGATTTTTATGGATAACATTTCAGCACATAAAATAAACAAATACGGACTTATTGGATCCCCCTGTCTACAGCCACGGCCTATGTTAAAGAATTCGGAAAGGAAACCATTCAAATGCACAGCAGTAGAAGTATTATGATAAAAAAGTGATATCCATTTAGTAAAACTTGGACCAAAATTGAAAAAGGAAATTGTTTGGAATATAAAATCAAAAGATAGAGTATCGAATACTTTATCAAAGTCAATCACCATCAGCAATCCAGGTATATTTTGTTTTTCAGTATATTTCATTATATCATATACTAAACGAATGTTTTCCCCAATAAATCTTCCTTTGATAAACCCTGTTTGATCTTTATTTATCAAAAGTTCTAAAACAGACTTCAGTCTTGCAGCTATAGTTCCGGAGGCTAATTTGTATACAATATTTCATAGAGTTACAGGTCTCCAATTTTTTAAAAAACTGCTTTGGTTTATTTTCTTTAGGAATACATGTGATAATTCCTTGTTTCTGAGTTATAGATAGTTCTCCTTTTATAAAAGCAACGTTAAGTGCTTTTACTACAAAATGACCAATTTTCCCCCAAAAGACTTTTAAAAAAAGTAAGTTACTATATATTGGCTTTTATCTTGGAATATCTCTTCTTTGCATTATTTGTATTATCTTTTTATTATGACGCCTAGATATATATTTGAAGCCTGTTTTTTCACTCGTTTGACGCCGGGTTTTCAAAATCCAGCTGGATAAATATCCGCCTAATATGCATAATGCGAGCTCTTTAATACGCCTGGTTTACGCCTGGTGTCATATTTGCCGCCTGGTTGTTTTTTACGCCTGGCAGTTTTTGACGCTTGGTTTTCTCTCTCATTTGACGCCTGGTTTCAAAATCCAGCTGGAAAAATATCCGCCTGATTTGCAAAATGTGAGCTTATATATATCTGGTTTACGCTTGGTTTACGTCTGGTTTCGTATTTGACGCCTCATGGATGTTTCCTTTATTGGATCATTGGAAACAAACTGGTTTTTGCAATCATTTGACGCCTGGGTTCATTCTCAGGACCAGGCGTGATATTTCGTACAGGTGTAAACAATATGAAATTCCCTTGACATTCAAGTCTTAAGGTCGGGTCAATTTAGCGTTTGACCAATGCTTACCTTTGCGATATCGGGTTTTGCGTGTTGGTTATTTAAGCATGCTATACAAGTAAAGGTGATAAATTATTCTGTTTTAGGTGGGCGATGAATGGCTTGCTCATCAAACAGATGGTAAGAAAAAACATGAAGGAACAGTTTTTAACTTGAATAACTCACCTGGTAAAGGGAGGTAAATGCAGTATCAGGAAGATAAGTGTCATAAATGTGTTGTTTCCCTTTGTAGGTTATTCAGAGATATAACCCAGATAGTGGAGTCTGCTTATCAGTAAAATCAATACATCACTCTGAGTCAACATGATACTTCTTTTTGAGATCAGCATCATTACATAGTAACCGTTGACATATATTTTTACTGTGTGTGCAGCAATAAAATGTTCCACTGTCTGTCTTGGCATCCAGTCCGGAAAAATATTTAAACAATAATCAATAACTAGAATTCATGTTGTAAACAATCAGAATATAGGATTTAGATCATGTGATTGAATTGGGATTTTGGAAACTCCAGTAATTATCTTACATGATTTTTTGAAGCTGATTTATTATTTCTCCTTTATTGAAAATACTTCTACACTGTTTTACATTTTCTCCTTAATTGAGAAATATTTTTACACTATTTAGAGTGCACCATGCTACTTGCTGCTTGTATGGTATATATAAGTAAAGGCTTGTAGTTTTGTCCCATGATGTGACATATGCCCCAGAAGCATATGCTCGCCAGAGTACGGCAAAACAATGTCAGAGTACAATATTATGCCCTGAACAAATATCTTGAGATTTGTTGTTGTGACACACTGTCTCATAATGATCATCATTCCCACGAAGTTATTACATTCCAAACATGTTGGCAAAAATGATGCTTCCTACATTCTAGTCATTCTAATATTTGACCTTTTAAGTGTAACCTTGGACCCACAGACCTTGACCGAGGGGCATGTAAGTGGTGTGCGACACATCATCTGGTCATGGGAAAAAATAATCTGAAGTAATATTAAAATCCTTCAAGGCTTTTGGAAGATATAGTGCAGAAAGAAAATTCCTTGACATTTGACCTTGAATTGTGACCTTGACCTTTGACCGAGGAAAATGGGGGTTGTACACGACACATCGCTTCGTCGTGGGAAATAATAATCTGAAGTAATATTAAAATCCTTCCAGACGTTTAGAAGTTATAGTGGAGAAACAGAAATCCTTGACCTTGGACCTTGAATTCTGACCTTCACCTTTGACAGACGAGCATGGGAGTTGTATGCGACACATTGTCTGGTCATATAGAATAATAATCTGAAGTAACATTTAAATCTCTTCAGACATTTAGAAGCTATGAAGTGGAAACACAAATTCATGACCTTTGAACTTGAATTGTGACCTTGACATTTGACCGACGAGCATGGGAGTTGTATGCAACACATCGTCTGGTCATGGGCAATAATAATCTGAAGTTATATTAAAATCCATTCAGGCGTTTAGAAGTTATGGAGCGGAAACGAAAATTCATGACCTTTGACCTTGAATTGTGATCTTGACCTTTGACCGACGAGCATGGGAGTTGTAAGCGACACATCATCTAGTCATTGGGAATAATAATCTGAAGTTATATTAAAATCCATCCAGGCATTAAAAAGTTACTGAGCGGAAACGATGTCTGGACGGACGGACCCACGCATACACCCACGCACCCACGCACCCTCCCAAGGTCGGACGGTGCGACTACTATATGCCCTCCTTCGGGGGCATAAAAATTAAAAACATTAATAATCACATGTAATATTTTACCTTAATACAATATAAAATTGCACGAATAATTATCGTAAAGGTTATAAATCAAAGGGATTTTGCTCATATGTATGATAAAATTAAAACATAAGACGATTTTTTTCTGTAACCCAGACATCACCATTCTCCTAGTGGGACAGACCGGACACGGAAAGAGCGCAACCGGAAACAGCATCCTCGGAAGGAAAGCATTCGTATCTAAGTTATCGCCTGGATCCGTGACAGACGCAATTCAACGAGCGGTAAATCAATAAGAAAACAGTATTAACTTTGCTCACAATTGCTACGAAAAAATAATATAAAAGGTAAAAGAGTTAATGTACATATGTACATATAGTCTGATATTTATTATTACAACCACTTTCGAAGAAGCGAGGTTATATTGTTTTGCAGATGTTTGCAAATCAAACCGTGCTAAGGAAATAATTAATAACTGGGTCACTGAGTCAAGGGTCAAAAGTCAAAAGTCAAAATAATCAATATTTGTTAAACCCTGTACGGGCAACAAGGGCTACTTGTAGGGCTTAGGTAGGTTGAATCATGCCAGGTAGATGATTTCATACGATCATGGGGTCGCTGCATCAAAGGCTCAAGCTTATCAACGGTAAAAAATCCTTACTAGGACAATAATTTGACAAATGTTGGGCCAAGATTCTTCCAACTAGGTAGGTTGGTTGTACACGACAAGTATAGGACCCTCATTGATTATGGGGCTCTGGGTCAAAGTTCAAGGTCAAACTGACCAATATTTGTCAAATTTGTTCTTGCGAATAACTGAGGAATGGCTGAGAATAGTTTCTTCAAACTTACATAAGTCATAACAAGCAGATGATCAGTATTGATCCCTGCGTCAAATTTCACTGTCAAACTGACCGACAGTTAACAATCCTAGTCAACCAATATCTGGACATTGGTTGGGCTTAGGTTCTTAATACTAGTTAGGCAGGTTGGTCATGACAAGTAGAAGACACCCATTGATAAACTCTGGGTCAAAGATCAATGTCAAACTGACCATTTTAATGCTGTTTCAGTTCAATGACTATTAAATGATTTGGCCCAGTGATCTTAAATATTACTTTCTCGTGACAAGTAGATGACCACTGACAAATGGTAGTGTGGAAAGAAGAGAAGCCCTGACGATTTCGTGATCTGTTGATCAATGTCAAAATGCCTTTACAGAGGAAATGTGTATTTAAACAATATTTGATTGACAACCAGTATTCTTTGATATCTACAGGCTATAAAGTACAAGTGGACATTACAAGCTCCATATAATATAAGCTAGCTATACATGTAACTATCACAATTTAGTGTTGTCTTATTATGTACCCTCTATGAAAGACATTATATGTGTGTTGATGATTATAAGATGTTCATAAATCACACTAATAAGTTATATCAATTTTAATTCATTTTGTATTTATTTATTTTTATTGATAGTTTACTTCGCTGCTCATGAAATACCTTAACCAATCAGTAATGCTAAAAGTGCGGTTTAATATTTCTTATGAAACAATTGATATAATACCATTTCTGCATTCAAGCAAAGAAGAGGAGATAAAGCTCTAAATGACTGTGTGTCTTCAAACTAAAACTGAATCTTATTACCGATTGATAATTATTGTAGGTCGCTGTAAGGAATGGGCGTCGAATTGAAATTGTAGATAGCCCTGGTTTTGCTGATACATCTAAAGGGAAAGCGTTTGTAAAGGAGAGCCTTATGCAAGCTGTATACCAGACTCTTCCTGGTTTTAACGCGGTTATATTCGTCTTGTTTCCAGACAGGTTCAATGACGAACTTGTTAAAACGGTGAATCTTTTCTTTGAATTCTTCGGAGAAGGTGTTGGAAAGTTTGCATTTATCCTGTTCACACACATAAAATCAAAGGAAATGATGAATGAATATGTACAGAATGCTTTGGATAACCCAACAGGTAACGTGCAGGTCCTTGTGGAATTAATAGAAAGGTGTGAAAGCAAGGTTATGTACATCGACAACGGAAAGAGAGACGAAAAGATTCAAGTCATGGTAGAAGATATTATACGTTTAATCGATAAAAACAAAGTGCAACTAGGACAGGAATTTTTCACTAATGACATGTTCCAAGAGGCAACCAACTATGCAGACATGGTCCTTGAAGAGGTTAAAATCGGTCAGATTAAAGGGCACCACACTGAGCCACGTGAAGGTCCACATCAGGCAAATGCAGTAGAAGAAATAAGAAACATAAAGATAACTATGCCAGCTGATTTGAATAAGAAGATGAACGAAAATAGCTTAAACATGGATGACAGCAAACAGAGAGTGTACCAACTGCGCGAACGATTTGAATCGAACGCATCAGAACATAGAAGGTCGGGACCAAAACGCTTCAATAATGAGCATGGGATAAGTGTTAAAGATTTGAAAAAACAGTTCGATGTAACTCCAGATCACCAAAAGAGTAAAGATATCAAAACGGAGCATGTACCACAGCAAGAAAATATCTCAAAGCAGGCGTTTGGTACAGTAGCACAAGATGACATTGCTCCTCAAGAAGAAAAACGTTCTGGAAATGAAACTAAACCTACACCTATAAACAATTTTACCGGAGATTTTTCTCTAAATCTTAATAAGAAACTACACGGGGGCTTGCAAAGTGAAAATTCGAGTGATGCCGATGCAGACTATTCTGGAACCCTACAAGTCCCACGCAGGAAATACGACATCTTTAAAAACGACATTAGAACAAATAAGAGGTTATTCGACCGCGCATTTACCGCATGTGCAAACTGGCTTAATCGCAGTTTTAAAGCATTATCAAAGTTATTTTAACATGCATTACACTTGGTTGTTCGAAGCTTTTCTTACTTCTTTTGTATTCGCCATTTTAAACAGATGCGTCTATCCACAGACAATCAGAACTAGCAATATAATAATATATAATATAAATTGTCTTGTATGATATATTTGTTTGTAAATAGCACATGGACACATTCAAACCTACGATGTCATGCAGTTTATGAAAACGTACATCCAAATTATTGTAGTAGTAACAATTCAAACCGTTACAATGAAAAAATCTTTGCTTGAAACTATTAAAAGGTATTTTAAAACATCTGTAAGACATTTAAGTAAAATGAACGTTAATAACTGAGCACTGGAGAAAATCAACATAATTATGTCTTTGTCAGATAGATAAAATAAGTTAAGGTGTATATTCGTCTTATTGTTACTTAATCCAAAAAACATGTTTTTACTTGACATTGATGATTTTGCCTAAAACTCCAATGAACAATGAATATCTGTGAAATACTGATTATTTTATTTACCCAAAGATTGTAATAACACAATCTTTGTAAGAATGATTATTTTATTTACCCAATACTGTAATAACATAATCTTCGTAAGAATGATCGTTTTATTTAACCAATAATGCAATGTTTTAATCTTAGTAAGAATGATTGCTTTATCTACAAAATATTGTTATTTGTTTTAACTTGGTAAGAATGATTGTTTTATTTACCCAATATTGTAATGTTTAAATCTTGGAAAGAATGATTGTTTTATTTACCCAATATTGTAATGTTTCAATCTTGGTAAGAATAATTGTTTTATTTACCCAATATTGTAATGTTTTAATGTTCTAATCTTAGCAACCGTGATTGTTTAAACTACCGAATATTTTAATATTTTAATCTGAACACGTATAATTGTTTTGACTAGCAAATATTTAAGTGTTTCCCGTGTTGTATGTGTGTGCGTGGGTGTTTTCTATCTGATTAATATCTGAGTAATATCGTAGTTTAAGCATGCTACGTAAGAAAAACAGTTAATATCAAATATTTTATATTCACACTTTTTCGTCGTCAGTATTGACGAAATAAACTTGGATTGATTTGGAGGCCGTAACACATATATCGCATCAATGTTTTATACCTGACACTCGTGGTCCTAGCGTGTAATACTACAGAACTGTCTATGCATTGTTGTGATGAAACATTGCCATATGAATCTAAAAATACTATACTCTGAAATATGTAAATGTGTGGCGATAAGATAAATGTATTCATTTTAAGCTGAGCCATTGAGTGTTCGTCGTCACCCATATGTTGGTGGTTTAATACGACATATAATGAAATGTTGACATATTAGTTGCTTTCAGTACATTTCAGTGTTTGCCAAAGATTGATTTTAAAGTAAGAAACTAATATGTATAAAACACATTTCAAATTTCACTTCCCAAAATTACTCCAGACATGTTCAATGTGTATTTGATGTTAATTCTAAAACGAAACCTCCAAAATTGAGCGCTTGTTTGGGACACAAAACAATCCATGTTTAAAGGTCAATACGCTTAATATCAGCCCCAAAATACATAACATGCCCTTGGTTACCAAGTA
The DNA here is from genome assembly GCA_027627225.1 of Congeria kusceri. Taxonomy (NCBI): domain Eukaryota; kingdom Metazoa; phylum Mollusca; class Bivalvia; order Myida; family Dreissenidae; genus Congeria; species Congeria kusceri. Next base: position 19,378,101 of record CM051035.1, read on the forward strand.
CATATAGTCTTTTTTGAAACAACTTTTATGATCATTATTGTTGTTGTTGATGATTACGGATTCAAGTGTAAACGTTCTATTGAATGTCATTTGGCTTACTGATTGGTTTCTTAAACAAAATAATTTAAAAATAAACATTGTACTTAACCGAACATTTAAATTATGGATACTGTGGATATTGCCCGGTTTAATGACAATTATATATAGAGCTTTGTCACAGGAGTGACAACGGGCCCCGAATGATAGCATGTCTGAATGTGGAGGCCAGCCAGTTTTTTAAAGTTATAAGTTACAAAAACATCTGTTGGATACTGCAGGAGGAGTCATCACAAGGAATACCCTAAGTATTGCACAGAGAAAAAATAATCAAAGGGCCGTAACTTTCAAAACCCCATATTTACACATAACAGCACATTACTCTCAACAATGAAGACAAGTTTCAAAAAAATACGTTAGAAACTGTACGTGGAGTTGCATTCACAAGGTCTCTTCCTTTTATATATTCCATAATGGAGAAATAACCAAAGAGCGAATGGAGGAGAACAATTTAAATCCCCAGCTTCGTGCACAACTACACATTATCCTCAACAATGAAGACAAGAAAATCCATTGGAAACTGTAAGGAGTTGCATTCACAAGGAATTTCTCTATATATTTCATTCCAAACATGAAGTAAAAAAAACTTAACAAAGGGCAATAACTCAAGAATTACAAAGAGCAGAGTAACGGTTCTTGTGGACAGCACTTCTCCTTAATGAGATCTATCCACCTATGAAGTATGAGTAAATATCTCTAATAGCTTAAGATGTGACAGAAGCCTCCAAAGCATATGCTAGTCAGAGGAAGGCAATGCCAGACAAGGAGTATAATATATGCTCTGGACAAATACCTTTACTACGTAGTGTGACGTTGACTCCGAAACAAAAGGCCTGGTTCTTGCATGTATTTTAAGTTATTAGAAAATCCCTCCATGCCAGAGAACAGTAGTTTATGTCAGCAATTCCATCTATGTCAAAGACTACCTAAAGCTTCGTGGAATATATATTAGTACATGCATGTCTACATTGATAACCAATAAGTGTAGAATATCTGAGACACAATAACTAATGCAATGTATACATAACTTCCGAATGTGGGAGACAATTTTACATCCCCATCTTTACGCACAACCACACAGTAACCTCAACGAAGAAGACAAGTTTCAAGAAAGTATGTTGGAAACTGTAGGAGGAGTTGCATTCACAAGGAATTTTCCCTTCCCTCTATATTCATTACAATAGCTCGATCTGTTATTGAGTAATTGAGAAGAAACTGGTTTTCTATTTTTAATAACGGCGACCTTGACCTTGATCCCACCCACCCCCTATGCAATCCCAAGCGATGTCTTGATAAAAGGTATCTATGTATGAAGTTGAATTACAATAGCTCAATTCGGTCTTGAGTAATTGAGCGGAAACCGTTTTTATTTTTTGTAACGATGACCTTGACAGTGACCTCATTCACCCCTATGTAATCCCAAGCAAGGTCTCGATATAAGGTATCTATGGATGAAGTTTCATTACATATTTCAATTCGTTCTCAAGTTAGAGAACTGAAACCAAAAGTTGACTCCGCCTGAAAATAAAAAATGTAACAAAGGGCAATAACTCCATAATTATGAAATGCAGAGTAACGGTTCTTGTGCACTGTACTACTCCTCAATGAGATCTATCCACCTATGAAGTTTCAAGTTAATATCTCTTATAGTCTAAGAGTTATGCCCAAGGCAAAAACGAAGTATAAAAAATTAACAAAGGGCAATAACTCCAGAACCATGAAGTATAGAGTAATGGTTCTTGTACACTGCACTTTTCCTTAATGAGATCTATCCACCCTTGAAGTTTCAAATTAATAGCTGAAACAGTTTTGAAGTTATGACAGAAAAACATGAAAAAATGTAGACCGACGGACGGACAGACGGACAGACAGGGTGATTACTATAGGGCACCCGAAAAAAAATTGCGGTGCCCTAAATAATATGATAAACGGTGTACTTATCCGAAGTAATAAGTCAGTTCTTCAATGACGAAGTCCATTTATTGTCATAAGAGTTATTATCCGGTTTCTTGAAATAAATAATTAATATATGCATTGTACTTGTCCGAAGTAAGCTGTTCATAAATTGTTCATTAATTGTCGTTTGACAGAACATACGTTTACAAGAATCATGGACGACAATTCTGAATTAGGGTTTAATTATATAATAAAGGTTAGTCAATACCAACTTTTGAAATGCATGTTTGACGTCTTTTACAACGTATAAATGCATGTTGATTAATCACATGTTTATCTGTTTTGACTTTGGACATGACTCATAATAATATGCAGTGAATGATATTTTGAAAAAAAAGACAACTGTTACAAACTTAAATGAAAATAAAAACAAACATGTTAGTGAAATGTCTTCAGCAACGGTCGACAATAAATATATGTAATATATGGTTTAAAGATGAAAATTCGACTGAAAATTATACTTAGACTAAATGTATGTACCATTTCTATTGATGGGCAGTTGTGAATTCATATGTGTACACTTTTTTTATAAGGACTTTTCAATGATGGCAAACTCATATAAGTTATAGAACGTTTTGAAGTATGCATACTAGCTATGTATAATCATAGAAGGTCTTTATCTTCGTCTTTTTATTAAAAAGTTTTAACTAATTGTACGCACGTCCTTTTCTTCGATATTCAAAGCATTCTTCTTTATAAGAACCTATAGAGTTTGTTTCTACTCCTCTAAATAAAAAAAATGTTTTGATCAAGTTCGTTATTTTGGCTGAAGTACAGAACGAATCACTGTGCTTGCTTGATCACGTTGACCCAATTGCAGATAATAGACGTATTAGCATATTTATAGTATTAACAAGTGCTGTCTCAGGACAGCGCTAGCGCGCCCGACTATTCATACCGCTTTTGTCAGAGGAATGGGCCTTGGTCAGTGGCCTTTCATAATGACTCCGAAGACATGTGTGAAGTTTTAATTAAATATAGAGATATTACGTTGTTGCACGCAAACGTTAACCTGACTTTTCTAAGTACAAAAGGGGCATACTTCTGCTAAATGGCAGATCAGAGTTATTGGCCTTGGTCAGTGACCTTACATAATGACCCCGAAGACATGTGTAGCGTTTCAATTGAATATCTATAGTAGTTATGTACTTATTGCACGCACACCTTAACCTGAATTTTCTAAGTACAAAAAAGGGCATAATTCTGCTGAATTGCAAGTCAGAGTTATGGTCCTTATTGTGCTCAAATGCAGGTCACGGTTATGGGCCTTGGCCAGTGACCATATATAATGACTCTGAAGACATGTGTAAAATTTTAATTGAATATCTGTAGTATATATATAGGTATGGAGTTGTTGCATGCAAACTGCAACCTGGATTTTCTAAGTACAAAACTGGACATAATTCTGCTAAACTGCAGGTCTGAGTAATGGGCCTTGATCAGTGACCCCAGATAATAACCCCGAAGACATATTATTGTATAATATACACATTGAATATATGTAGTAGAGAGAGAAATGTACTTTTTGCACGCAAACTTTAACTAGAGCATTACGCCGACATCGACGGCGACGAACTACTACCTCCTTTGAATATGAAGCGTGATAAGTTTAATCTAAATCAAACAAAAATTGAAGAAGTAGTTCAAGAACAAACTTGTATCCTAGATTGCCGCCACTTTAATTTATCGGAAAAAAAGTATCGCACTACTACTCCTTTTAAATCTGAAGCGTGAGGTTTCGTGTAACATTGAAGAAGGGACAAACAAGTGCTTACAGACCAACCATCTGACCAACCAACATGGTTACTCCATACACCCCATTTCAAACTTAGACGTGGGTAATGAACAAAATGATTCGATTTGTGGTGATCCGGATACCCATCTGAATCCTGGATGTTTGTAAAAGATTCTGTATTATTGGAAGATAGGGCAAATTGGCTGCATTAGCGGAGGTCTTCACACTCCGAGTCCTTCAATTATTTACTTTGGTTATTGCTATGGCGCCAGTACGACAATAATTAACCATTTGTTTCGGCTATCTAAATAACATAAAATTATTCGTTTGATATTTAATAGTCAACACTGACTATAGTTGTGGCACATAAATATCTAAATATACCAAACAAAACTAGCTGCAATTTATAAACAAATTGTATTCATAATAATTGCAACTTTTTGCATTTTCACGTAAACGCTGCATTCTGATTGGATAATCCGACAACGTGACCTGTCATTCATACCTGGATGAACCGGCTGCGTATGCAAATTACCTCTTTATTATTCATGACCGTACTACTTTTTCATTCTTTATTTGCGAAATGACGTCATTGTTTTGCGCGAACCTTCACGATGTTTACATTTATTCGCTATTTGCGAAATGTCGTCATTCTTTTTCGCGAACGTTTACGATGTATACACCATCGTTCGTAAACAAAAATACTGATTTATCGGTTGCCGGTGTTGCAGACGATGAAATTGTTAACGCATATTGGGCAATTTGAATATTTTTAGTAACTTTTTACCAGAAAGTCAACTCCAAAATGATCCGACAGTTCATACACCGATGAAATGCAAATAAATACTATTCAGTTCTAAAGTAAACGGTAAAATATATCTGCAATACACGTATATCATCACATGTTTGGAGCAACCGACAGGAACTGTTCAATGTAATCAGTTGTAATGTCGTATTCTATTTACAGCGGGGACGCCTCGGTGTCTTTCACGCAGTATCATTTGCATTGACTTCCCACATACAATGTCTAATTTAAGCATTGATAAGATTTACAACAACTGTCTAGTCACTAGATTTTATGAAACATGCGCACCATTTAGCGATTATTTACTTAACTTGTACGAATTGAATTTCAGTACTTGGTATATCCAAAAACTCTCTGACGGATCTTCTGAATGTATTTACTGAGTGACATTTATTCTCGCAATCTGGTAAATTTTATATGTCTGCACTCATTTCTGTAACCAGCGTCTCTTGAAGTCTGATGCAAGTTTTATATATCAGATTAGGGAATGCATTGTATTAGACATTCTTACTTCTAACTTCGCTTGTAATTCCACATCATCTACAACAAATGTAGCTAATTAAACTATCATACATGTGATTACTGAACAATTACGAAGAACATTCCAAACGGAATCTGTGAATGCAGAATATGCAACTTACATATTAAAATTTCATATTATCAACACAGATAAGCGTGAACATGGGAATAATTTAGAACCTGATTAGCACCGTGAAACTTACTTATCCAAAATTTAAATGCAATAAATTGAGGTTATGTTCCACAATAAAAAAACATCGGTATGATATCTGGCTTTTTCAAATTATCTGGACTTTGAGGCAATATCGTGTGGTCACTTATGTTATTGAATACATAGGCAGATAAATGAATCTTGGGACTAGCGATGAAGTGACATTTACACAGTTAGTGGTGACATTTACACAGTTAGTGGTGACATTTACACAGTTAGTGGTCAATTATGAAACTATTAATACTATTAGAACGTTTAGAACTACAACATAGGACAACGCCCTCTGCAGTTTGAGCATCCAAAATATAAATGGAAAAAGGAATTAAGTGAAATCCGTGCAAACGGACCGTCGGCAGCAAGGAATTTATGAAACAAGAGATGTTTGTAAAACACGCATGCCCCCCGACTTGCAGCCAAGTCGTCAATATGTGCAATTGTTAAGAGATTTTGTTTAATTGTATGTGCACATTAACACATGGGGAAGAAATTAAAGTTGATGCTTTAGAAAGTAAATATAAAGCTGAAAGAAAGATAGAGTATTATTATGGATTTATTTTTACAGTCTATTATATAAGGATAGCTGTTTTCTGTTTGATTTCTGTTTGATTTTAAGGCCAAAACATCTCTAGATATACTGCGAAACAAAATGGTCTACGGAGAAAACAGTTTTTATGTTACAAGCCCATGTGACCTTGAGCTTTGACCTGTTGACCTCAAAATTGATAGGCGTCTTCCTTTCCTCCCGAGTAACCAGCATACCAACTTGAATGATCGTAGGTCAAAGCGTATTATACATATCATGCGGAAACGAAATGGTCTACAGAGGAAACAGTTTTCATGTTATAAGCCCCTTTCACCTTGACCTTTGACCAGTTGACCTCAAAATGTATAGGCGTCTTTCTTTCCTCCCAAGTAACCAGCAGACCACCTTAAATGATCGTAGGTCAAAGCGTACTCTAGATATCGTGCGGAAACGAATTTCAGGCTACAAGCCCCTTTGACCTTGACCTTTGACCTGTTGACCTCAAAATCAATAATCGTCTTCCTTTCCTACCAAGTAACCAGCATACCAACTTAAATGATCGCAGATCAAAGCGTTCTCTATATATCATGCTGAAACGAAATGGTCTACGGACAGACCGACCGACCATCGTACCGACGGACAGGTGCAAAGCAATATACCCCCACTTCTTCGAAGGGGGGCATACTAATGAATGTCTGATTTCATAACTGGGCGAACATCGCAAGCTGGATGTCATCACACCAAGCGCGAACATGCGTGACAAACAGTAGTAAAACTCTACAAGAGTGTATACCGCGGGCAAGAACGAATAACAGAACGTAAGAAATTTCTCATTATTGTATGTATATATTAAACTGCATTCGCAGTTAAAATGTGCAATAACAACACTTGCATTTTACCATACAAAAATTATATTTTTTAAAAATGCATGAAAAATATTATTTGTATAATACATCAATATAACATCCAAAATAAAAGTATAAATTAAGATTCGTTTACCTATTACCTTAACAACTTAGACAAGACAGTTTCAGCAAGGTGATCGTTTGCTTTTTTGGAAATATTATATTTATTTTAGAGTGAAATGAGTGAATTCATAAATTTACATTTTCAATTATAACTACTGTTAAATGTTTTGTCTTGGGTTTTGAATGATGTATGAACTTTTTTCTGCAGTCATAATTAGCATAAGTAATATATGTACGTTCTTATTTTTAATATATTTTATAATAATTATGTACACACGTTAAAAACTAAACACGTCAAAGCATATTGATTAAATAATTGAATAGGTCCAGATGAAATATTTGTTACAAAATATAGTTAAACAATGTTTATGAAACTGCACTGGTCTATTATATAAGCATAATGTAGGTGGTAGATACATTTACATTTATTTCTAATTTACCTCAACTGTAACGTTATCTCAAACAAAACTGTTCAGAACGTACACTGATTAGTAGATGATACAGACTGTAAGTACAAAAGTTACCTAAATATTGACCTAGTTGTTAAACATGTGTTTTCGAAAGCTAAAGGACTATTGAACTCCGTGTCTACGTTAAACGAATAACACGTTTGTCATAGAAACAAGGACACAATTCTAGCAAAATGCCCCCAAATAACTGTTCAACATGCTACCATAAAACGTCTGAAACAGATATACTGTAACTATTTCCTTCGATCTATTAAATGACCATACATAGTATCTTTCATTAAATCAGTTTATTTACTCAAGTATTATCCTATGATAGAGAGGTGGAAGCTGGCAAACTACCATATTTAATTAATTATCTGTGGTCTTATTCGTTAACACTGATCTAGCACTCTTGTTGCCTAAAATAGCTAATAACGAAAATTGATAAGGAAATGCGTTATCTGTTGCGAATAAATATAATATAATATGCAAACTTACAAACGAACAGTAATGTTGGTACACAGGTCATTGTGTTCATTTCTGCAAATTAAATATCGAAGGTTAAAAACCAGAAGGTACCAACTGTTATTGAAATCAATAGCAGTTAGTACCTTCTAGTTTTCAACCCTCAATAGATATGTATGGAAACGCGTTTTCCGCATCTTCTTTGCATCCGGAACAAAGATGTTAATATTATTGCGCACCATAAGTAGATCACTTACGAGTAAATAGTTCGTCATAACTGAGATTTTCTAGTTATCAATCATTGCTGGTATAAATAAGATTTCTTCCTTGGTTTTCTAGTGGATAAACTATCGAAAAACCTGTGTAAATTTGGCATGGTATAAAATACTCCAGTTGTACAGTAAATAATGCATAACTATATTTTTAATCCCCAAACATATAGTGGTTTAATAAAAATTCAAAACAAGAAAAGTCGTTAAAAAATAATGGCGAAAACCAACAGAAGCAACAAAAATCCCCCTGTTTATGGATAAACAACACTATACAACTATACATCTTGTTTTTATTAATATTGTAGTTACGGCACAAATACTAATTTTGCTTGATACAAGGTTTTTTTGTTAAATTATAAGTTTGATCATCATGTTTCAAGAGTTATGGTTCTTGTCCTACACTCTCATCTCATAATTCGGAATAAGTATACAAAGTCTGACAGCTATTGTTCAGTTGTTTACAACAATGTGGACTTAACGAAGAATTATACCATGAAAATGAATAATTTTGTTAGTCAAAAATAGTCATAAATAAATGGCTGAGTTATTTATATTGCCCCCCTACTCACTCATAACATATAATAAAGTATACCGCAGGATATGAGTTAAATATTTTTCAAGAAAAGTGAAACTAAACGGAGAACTTAACCACGAAACTGGATACTTTTGGCAATCGAAAACAATGTCACAAACCAATCTAAGTCAATGACAGAGTTTCTTATTTTGACACACATGCTCATCTCGATGGCTTAATTTCGAGAAAAGTAGACCTAAACGAAAAACTTCATAGACAAAGGGCCATAAATAAATCGAAATCAAACACATCCAATTGTCTATGCAGTCGATTATCGTTTTTGGTAATGCATCCGCAGTGTATAATGGAATTTTCGTACTGCATTATGTACTTTATTTACACAATTTCAATAAGAATAACTGGCTGAAGAATTTTCTAAAAATATACATACCATTCGCAAACTTTGTTACGATATATTCAGGAACAGTAATATGTGTAAATATCCTTCACAAAATTAGTTGTTGTGTATGAAACGATATAAATCGAAATACTGTAATTTATGTGTAATACGAGTACTGTCTGTCCAAATCACATATGTATTACTGTGTGTGTTTAAAATAAAAGATTCGTGGCAGTCCTAATGGTTCATTAATTGTATGACTATATGTTTTTCAAATAAAAGATATAATTTTGAACACGACTCTACTAAACAACCGCATACATTGGGCTTTGAGCGGACAAAACTTGATAACGTCCTTAGGCTAGCTTAGAGTTTTCATTTTCGAAGATCTAACATCTGTCTGTATATGGGTTTCTAATTAGGACAATTACACACCCTGTCTGTTTGATCAGACGATATCCATTTCGTCAGTAATTATTGAAAGGGCAAGTTATGTAATTTTAAGATGTTAGATATGTTAGATTATTCGCATTAAGAATAAACTTTGGATTCAGACTGTAAATAAAGAGGAACATGCAAAAATACATGTTACAAAAGCGAAACGAAACTGCATTTCCCTATTGTTCTGCAGCTTTGGTTTTCTGAATATAAGTTATAATAATGCTTTAAAGGAACCTGTTCACAGATTGGCGAATTGGCAATTTTCTTTTATTTTTCACAGAATCGAAAAATAAAATAATAGTGTATACAAATGAGCGAAATAACACTACTGACCTCGAAATATACTGTAAAGACCATTTCGTTAATGAGTAATCATTAGTGGAAATGGATGAAAATATAAACCGTGTGTAACGCGAAACGATGGAATAATTTGGAGCGTTTCTCTTGTTTTTGATGCAATTGTTGAAAACGCGTGAATCACTTAGATAACGGAAAAATTACGTCGCCAAGTATAAAAGTTGAAATGGCCTAAAGGTAACGTGTTTGACTTTTGATCCGGAGTGAGTAACTTTTTTTCTTATATTTTTTCTTTTCTTTTTAAAGCACTTAAGCTTTTTATTTTAGATGCTTTTATTTAACAAGTTACGGCGTTTAATGGCATATTTCAAAAATACAAAAATCTGTGAACAAGTCCCTTAAAGCAGACATTGTATTATAGCAGCACCGTAACTTTGTTAAATTTTGTAATATTGTGACTACATGGTTGCAGAAGAACACATGTCATATAATGTCAGATTATGCTTCGAGTAAATGATAATCACATATACACATATGCCGTTATTGCGCTTATTAGGAATAATTATATAGTCTCTTGTTTCTAGGAACACATGTATTGCACAGCTTACATTGCTAATAATCAGAGACATATGACCTATAGTTTGCAATTATCGTCATAGACGAGCTTTTAAAAGGTGCATACATGCTCTTCTTTTTTATTTTTAGAATAATATGCTTAAATGCACTTAGCACATTATACATACATATTATTTCTTAGAACATTTAGCTAATGCATTTATACACCTTTTGCACATTGCTTCCTTTAACCACTACAATAAATATTGTTTTACTCAGTAGACTTAACACGTTTCTTATACAATATATCGCCGTTGATGCCCGAGAGAACATATGTTCATACATTTTAACGTGCATACATTTAAGTATTGTTAGCGCGTACGATCGTCATGCAAAGAAAGAAAAGCGTAAATAAATATAAACGACTAGATAGCAATCGGAAGGTGCAGACGTCCGCTATCGGTGATCCGGATCACCACGAAATTCTAATCATTTGTTCATTGGCCAATTATTTAATTACATGTATGTCATACAAGTCAAATTTTTTTATAATAGTAAGTAAGTAAATTTTTATTATCGTGACTTGTGTATAACATTCACATTTATAAGTATATACAGATACAAAATAGATCACACCCGGCTCACCGGGCCTATAAGTCACCTTTGCAAGTTGCGTTATTAACAACGTTGTATATAAATTGATAAAGCATATCCAAAAAAAAATTCTTATCACATGACAGCAGCGACAGACTAAAGCCACTGTGCGTTTGGCAAGATTTTGTCATTATTATACAATGAACTGTAGTTTGTCGGAACTTGGATTTTGCTTAATCAAACAGTATTGTTAAAGTTTGTGTATACATTCACACATCGTAACATTTTTAAGCATAGAACAATTCGTGTATGTGCAATGTGAACAATACATCAAGACAAGGGTGCATTCCCTAAAACATAATTACTTTCTGCCAGGGATACATTAAATAATAAATAGCATTAACCGAGTATTATACAATCAAATGCTGTCTAGAATGTATAACTGGCTAATGATCTGATAAGATATATGATAGGGAAATATTAGTGCAGAATCACAATACATCCCATTATATTGTCTGAACGCTAAAGCTGTCTTATCACGAAAGCGAAATGATAAGATTGGTAATAGCGAAAAGAAGTTGTGAACATGTTTTATAAAATATGTATGTTAACACAAAAAACTACACAATTGTATTCGCGTACAAGCATAGGCTGAAATATTAAACTAAATTAATATTTTGAGTCAATTAACAAAAACAGAAAAGCCCACTAACGCCGGCCAAACATAATTTGCGTAGGTACAAATGAAACTACAACTGCATCAAAAGTATAGCAACCCTTATTAATATTTTAGGTTCTCTATTTCAGACAAGTCAATAATTATATAATAATTAACATTTGATAAGGGTCACTTTTGCCAACTTGTCTTCTTTCTATTTATGAATGAATTTTGAAATATAAAAGACAACGTTTGGAGTACATGCATAAATAATATATTAACAATACTCATAATAAGGACAACTAAAAAGCACTGATATTTTTTTTAAATTAAAAGATACACAATAAAATAAGAAGACTATAAAACAAATGACCCATACTAAATTGTGAGTAGTATATATTCAGCATAACGCACAATGGTATGAACTGATTTGATTATGACAGACATACCTAGGACTGTTTTGGTGAGTAAATATATATTGTTCAGTACCGTTTTCTGTCGCTTAGGCAAGAATACAACAAAACAAGGGTAACACAACGCAAAGCTGAATCAAATCTATAGTCTACGTTACACAGCGAAATGATTTGAAGCAATCCCCAATATTAAGTTGAACATCGCTTGAGTATATGTGTGTAATGAATGATTAACGTACCGATTTATTTGTCTAGGGGAAAATAAACACAAGATAATTGACAACAATTGTACTTTAGTATAAGCATCAAATTGTAGAGCTAAGACATTAGTTAGTTGTACTTTGTCCTAGCTTTCAAATTAGCATCCCATTGCACTGCCGATATGTTAAGTTATCTGTACGTTGTCCTTATACTGAGGTGACACGTTGTTTATTTTGTAAGAGTTTTGACATTTAACTATTACCTATTACCTTTCAAGTACGAAATGAAAAATCTATAATTTCAAATGACACAAATGATAGAATATGATCAGGAACGCAATCAGAAGATAGAAATGTCAATAGGAGGCACAAGCAAAATTTCAAAAAAGTCAAAGCGTGCTCTTTTGCATGCCAAGTTGAAAAGCAGAAAAGGCTGTATAGATTCATGTATAACACATTCTCTTTTGCTCTCAAATAGAACAGAACACGTGTAATTAACGCATATAAAACAGCATCGAGGTAAAGGCCTTTGAAATCCTTATTCTTATACAAATTAGTTCACTATACCATTGATATTTATACAGTTTAAAGATGATTGTCCGTAAATTGAATTAAGAAACATCTCAAGTAAAATCTTATATTGAACTGAACATACTTTTTCTTTAAAATTTTACTCCATATATATGGTCAATGTATATGGCAGTGTGCTCAGATATTGTGAAAAATCAATTATAATATGTACGTTTTACTTAGCTGTAAAGGTTTAAGAAATATTAAACTACTTTTACTGCAATGATGTGAATAAGTGTTCTTTAAGTAATATATATTGTCCAATTAGTTACAATGAGGAAAATGCAAGTGAGAACCGTTATAAACATGGACGAGTTGATACCGGTAAATAAGACGATTGATAAATACAGGCAATCATTCCCAAGTTAAAAAGACTGATTTGGTTAAAAAACAATAAAATACAAAAACAAATACGTAAATAAATAAATAAATAAATAAAGCACTAAATATATCTTAATGAATGAATGAATGAATGAATGAATGAATGAATGAATGAATGAATGATTGATTGAAAAAATGATTTAATTTATAAATTAACTAATGAACTCATTCATTAATTGAACGATCGAACCAACGAAAACAAGAATATCAGTAAAATTGATGGATGCTCCCCGATGCGCTTTGTTAAGCAATATAAATGCAATGAGAAGGGCGAATATATTAAAATGACTAAAAATCAATAGAAATGTGTACTATATTTAAGCAATTTTTTAAGCCCCATAACTCTAAGAAAAATCATTGAAGTGGCAAATCCTGCTAATATGCACACCTCCTCTTGGCAATGAAGCTTTCCATGAAATTTCATTGAAATCTGGCCAGTAGTGGCTGAGAAATAGCCCGGACAAGACTTGTGCACTATATACTATATGTCAGAAATTTTCAAAGTCCCATAACGCCAAGAACTAGGCTGTCAGAGGACAGCGCGCTCGACTATTCAAAGTATTTCAGTTGGTACATATTTTGGATAGTGAAAGGGGCATACATTTTATAAAATACAATATTTTTATTGGAAGCCTTGTATGCTTTATAAATTTTTGGAACAAAAACTTTAACCACAAAGTCTATGTAAAAAGTGGGCTTACTCTGTCAAAATACAAAACAGAGTTATGGGTAATTTTGCCCCTGATACTAGAGTTGATGACAAAGGTTAGTTCCAAGTTTCAAGTAAATAACTTATGTAGTTTTGAAGTTACCAAACTTTTGAATATAAACTTTAAACATAAAATCTAAGTGAAAAAGGGGCATACCTCTGTCAAAATACAAAATATAGCTATGGGTAATGTTGCCCCTGGTACTAGAGTTGATGATAAAGGTTAGTTCCAAGTTTCAAGAGAATAACTTATGTAGTTTTGAAGTTACACAACTTTTGAATATAAAATTTCACAATAAAATCTATGTGAAAAAGGGATATAACTCTATTAAAATACAAAACAGAGTTATGGGGAATGTTCACCCTGATACTGGAGTTGATGACAAAGGTATTTTCCAAGTTTCAAGTGAATAGCTTTTGTAGTATTGAAGTTACAAAACTTTTGAATATTAACTTTAACCAGAAAATCTATGTGAAAAAGGGGCATAACTCTGTCAAATACAAAATAGAGTTATGGGGAATGTTGCCCTTGATACTGGAGTTTATGACAAAGGTTAGTTTCAAGTTTCAAGTGAATAACTTCTGTAGTTTTGAAGTTACAAAACTTTTGAATATAAACTTTAACCAGAAAATCTAAGTGAAAAAGGGGCATAAATCTGTCAAAATACAAAACAGAGTTATGGGATGTTGCCCCTGACACTGGAGTTAATGAAAAAGGATAGTTCCAAGTTTCGCGTGAATATCTTATGTAGTTTTAAAGTTACAAAACATTTGAATATAAACTTTCACAAGCACATCTATGTGAAAAAGAGGCAAAACTCTGTCAAAATACAAAACAGAGTTATGGGGAATGTTGCCCCTGACACTGGAGTTGATGACAAAGGTTAGTTCCAAGTTTCAAGGGAATAACTATGTAGTTTTGAAGTTACAAAACTTTTGAATATAAACTTTAACCAGAAAATCTATGTGAAAAAGGGGGATAACTCTGTCAAAATACAAAACAGAGTTATATGGAATGTTGCCTTTGATACTGGAGTTGATGACAAATGTTAGTTACAAGTTTAAATGAATAACTTATGTAGTTTTGAAGTTACAAAACTTTTGAATATAAACTTTAACCAGAAAATCTAAGTGAAAAAGGAGCATAACTCTGTTAAAATACAAAACAGAGTTATGGGGAATGTTGCCCCTGACACTGGAGTTGATGACAAAGGTTTATTCCAAGTTTTAAGTGAATAACTTATGTAGTTTTAAAGTTACAAGACTTTTGAATAAAAACTTTAACCCAATTCAGACGTGGACGCGGACGCCGACGCCGACGCCGGGGGTAGTAGGAAAGCTAACCTATTCTTCGAATAGTCGAGCTAAAAATCATTGAAGCGGAACATCCTGCTAATATGCACATCTCCTCTTGGCAAAGAAGCTGCTCATAAAAGTTTATTGAAATCAGACCAGTAGTTGCTGAGAAATAGCCCGGACAAAAATGTATGCAGTATATACTCATTTCAGAAAGTTTTAAGTCCTATAACTCTGAAACAAATCATTGAAGCGGAAAGTACTGGTAGTATGCACATCTCCTCTTGGTAATGAAGCTTCCCATAAAGTTTTGTTGAATTCCAGCAAGTAGTTGTTGAGAAATAACCCGGACAAGAAACTAAAGAATTGTGCACTATATACTGATTTCAGAAATTTTCAAAGTCCCATAACTCTAAGAAAAATAATTGAAGCGAAACCTCCTGGTAGTATGCACACCTCATCTTGCTAATGAAGCTTCCCATAAAGTTTCGTTGAATTACGGCTAGTAGTTGCTGAGAAATAGCATGGACAAGAAAGTCAAGAATTGTGCACTATATACTGATTTCTAAAATCTTCAAAGTCCTATAACTGTGAGAAAAATCACTAAAGCAGAACGTCCTGGAAATATGCACACCTCCTGTTTGTAATGAAGCTTCCCATGAAGTTTCGTTGAATTCCGGTCAGAAGTTGTGGAGAAATACTCCGGACAAGAAAGTCAAGAATTGTGCAATGTATACTAATTTCAGAAATATTCAAAGTCCCATTACTCTGAGAAAAATCACTGAAGCGGAACGTCCTGGTTATATGCACACCTCCTCTTTGTAATGAAGCTTCCCACGAAGTTTCGTTAATTCCGGCCGTAGTTGCTGAGAAATACTCCGGACAAGAAAGTGTGACGGAAGGACGGACGGACGGAAGAACGGACGGACAAAGCGGCGACTATATGCTCCCCCGAAATTTCCGGGAGCATAAAAACAACGAATTAATGAATGATCACATATTTAAAAACAAATAATCTGGCATTCTAAGATGTTAAAAGAACACTTTATATTTCAATATTGTCAGTCTTCCTGTTTAATACATGTACAACACCTTCATACCAACCGTAGTAACACAAGTAGTTTTAATGTCAAACCATGTGCACACGCTCATATGTATGTGGGGTTTACAATGACAGTATTTGATTTAAATTAAATACTAATTTGTATTTGATACGCTAACAAAAAAACATTAATCAGTAAAGTTTGAATATAAATGCACTGCTCTTAGTACAGAGCCGGTTCGCTAAAACGTAATACAATTATCATAACGCGCATTCAGCGTATGCATGTTTAGAATGAAAGGTTTACAATAATTGTACACTAGTACTTGTTTGTTTGAAGCCATTTACAAGATAAGCATACGCTATCAACGACTGTTTCTGTTATAACAGATAAAATATTACTGCAGGACAAAAGCAAAAGCATATTTAATGTAAACATCAGTTAATAAATAAAGCAAAAGCTAGAACGATGCGAGTGTAACTTGAAACAGTAAATTAATGCAATCAAAGAATACACATTTATATTCTATAATGAGAAAATAATGTCTCCATGGGAATGTTCCAGTTATCCACAATAAAGCAATTTTTATCAATATATGTTTCGACATAAGCCTTAGAGATAAAAAATATGTTGTATAATTTGCATAGTTGGATGCCTCAATTTATATGTTGCTTTGTTTTATTGTTTGGTGGGCGATGTACTGAAAAATTGTATAGACCAGTTGTCTTTAGTACTGCGAAACAAACTTAAGTCTATCGTTCTTGTTTGGTGTGTGATATGCTTAAAACCTGTATGTCGAAAACAGGCAAAGTGAGCATTACAGACGATCATGTGTTTTATAAAAGCAGTTGCTTTTAGTACTGCGAACTAACTTAGTATATCGCTCGACTTATAGGACGAAATCTTCTGTATAATGAGCATTGATATGCCATGAAGCGACTTATTGATTGGTGAGCAATTAAACGTAACTGCGAAACGTTTGTCAGAATTTTTGAATATTCAAACATTAGTTTACAACAATTATATGCACATTTAAGCCATGTCTAGTAACTTAATTAATGAAAAAGTGTTTTGACTGTTAAATATTTGTCATATGAAGCCTATGGTTTAAATATATGTTATTTTTGTCCATACTGAGTTCAGACGACATGTACACGGGTTACTTGTTACATGTATTACGACGTTACACATACTTCTAGACCACAATTGTATGCGCTAAAAATAATCACACGTTCTCATGATTTATTGTACAGAAAACAGGCACATGAACGCCTCATAGGGCTTGATTAATCGTTCTAACCAACTGCGAGACTAAACGAATTATGAGACAGACCAAACATTACTGGTAGTGTAAATATCTGGGAAATGCTAGTTTATTATGACATGCAATGCCATCATAACACAAGTACATACATTTCTTTGACGAAAACTAAAATAAAAGGATAATACAATTCGTCGGCAATACATATTACTACTAAACTGTGGTTTGAAAAATGTTAGAAAGATAAACAGAATATATATGTTATTTCCTAAATAAACATCGATAATTTTAAACGTCCTACTAACGCTGTAAACTGCAAAAAGTAAAATACTATCTTTTGTTTAAGAAATATAATGTACACACAAAAATTGTATTTTATGGCGTATGGTTGACGTAAGGTATAAACGAAACTTTGTTAACAAAGCACGATGGTCACTCAAGAAGATAGTTTAAAATCGTGAACACGAAATAAACCTCCACATTATATTAACACTTTGCCAAACCATGCTAGTGTGCCATATTACGGTTATTATTATGTTGTTCGATTTAATTTACGCAAATGTCTCATTGATCTATTGGCTGATTACACACTGATGTATTCGCCATTCAACATTTTTTTGCGGTAAATTTTTGAGTAAACGATTTTTTCTATAATTGTAGCAATTCTAAAGCGCATTACTACCCGATTAACCTTTTTGGTATGATTTTATGATTCTAAAGTCTGAGAAGTCACACATGATATTTGTCTTCGGCAAACATTTGTCATGCACTCGTTATCTATTGAAATACAATAACACGACATAACGGCGTCCATGTAATTTTACTATATTCAACATGCAAGATATGTTGAAAGTAAACGTTTTCGTAACCATAACAGCAGCCAAAAAAAAACCAATTCTATTTTTTTTTCGAATACATTTAACGTTTAACAAACATTATTTTCCGGACATTTAGGTCTGTATTACACGGATGGAGACTTCATAAACGCAAACTGGACATCAGTTTGTCAAGAAGAAGAACAACTGAAACAAAAGGCAGTATTTTGAGATAGACGATGTGACGGAAAAGTCATTAGAGACTGCAGCAAATACTAAACATTGTTCGTTTGCACGCCAATAATAATTAAAACATTGAGTATTTTAAAAGAACGTTTATGTAATAAAGAAATATATTGCTTGTGATTTAAAATTCATTTTTGTATTACAGGTGGTATCTAGTTTCAGACTTTTCTGTCATTTATCCACCAAAATAGCAATACACTAATAAAACGTATGGGAAATGGTGCGTTATTCAATAACCAAATCTCTATTTAGTCCCAGTTTCGATATCTATTTATGAGGGTGACAATCGAAGCGCACGCGTTCGAAAGTGCGCATACTGCGACGTTCGGTTCACTATGATTTTCATGGAATATTTTGAACTATGATATAGGTATGTGGTATTTTTATAACACAAAGTACGAATGTTTCTCCCATCTGCAGTTTCTTGTTGAAAACGTGACAAATTGATTTGAAGTAAAAGGTTTCACAACATTTACATATGTGTATCATAATCATAAATCATAAATCAAATTAATCGAGAGTTTGAGATGCGCGCATCGATTACTACCCTTGATTTACATACGCGCGCATCGATTACAACCCTTGATTTACATACGATTTGCTCTAATTACCTAAATGATTTAATAGTATTAAATTAAATTTAAAACAAAAAATAAATCTAAGAATTATAATTTGTAAAACTGCGAAGTGTCGGTTCACTATGATTTTCATGGAATATTTTAAAATATGTCATATTTGTCTTCTATTTCTGGATAATCCATGTAAATCATAATTAATCGAGACTTTGAGATCCGCGCGCATCGATTACTATCCTTGATTTACATACGCGCGCATCGATTACTACCCTAGATTTACATACGATTTTCTCTCGTTTTCTAATTAACTAAATGATTTAATGTTCCAGTATTAAATTAATTAAATTTTTGACAACAAAAAATACATCTAGGAATTATGATTTATAATTTTTTTAATATATATTTTGTATGAAAGTGGGAATCGTAATGCGTTATTTCTGATATCGAATGCCACTTTTAATTTAAATATATTACCTTCCGAACGACCAATTTACTGGTTAACTAAGAAAATAAAACCTTGATACAGTTATTATATTATTAAGTTACTATGAACCAGGTATAGTCATTGTACTGTAAGGCAACATAATTATTATACTTCCGTAGTCAAATTTGCGTTCATTTTGATAACAGATGCTAACTATTTTAGCGATGGTATAAGGCATTTTGTCTTTGAATGAAAATTAGCTCCAAGTCATTGAACGCCGTTTTATTCATGCAGTAGAAAACTTTATTATGGAAAGTACTCGTATGGCAAATTCAATATTGCTTAAATGCCAGCGTCTCGTGATCTACGAGAATTCGACCACCTACGATATTTATACAGATAATGAAACCTGATTTAATGAGATCTTATATCTTGCAAAATCTACCCTTTCATTACTCATTCGTTCCATTTACAGATAACGTCCACCTATTTTTACATATTGATATTGTCGCCATAGAAAGCTTAATAAATAAAGAAAAACACTCAAAATGCATCGAATGTTAAAATGGAAAATCAATGTACGTCCCAAAAATACACTTGTTAGTAAATAAACGCAAAAGTTATGATGATAACAATTAATGAAGAATGCCACAATGTCCTGCTGTCTTAACGTTCGGTGATGACCTGTAATTCAGAAATGATTGAATTAAAACAATTAATCTGACCGAGCTGAAGATGAAACATAAGTTCTAAAATATGTATCAATTTCATATTCTTTGACATAGTGACCTATCGTTAAACACCACATGAACCATATTCGATAACTTTAATGCAATCAATATGACATAGATTTAACTTCTAGTGACCTAGTTGTTGACAGCAAATGTCAATGTTAACACTTTAACCTATATGTCATTGACCAAGTTTTTAACCTCGTGAAACGAAAACCAAAGCTCGTAAAGTGTAAAATAGCTTCCTATATCGTTTGACCTTGTGAACTAGTTTTTTGATCCGACATTGCCCAGTTATTGACTGCGCATTCGTCGAAAATTGGTCTTTCTGACCAGGTTTCATGGTCAAGTAAGGACGTCAAACACAATGAACTTCCTGTGATTCTTATAGTTTATCAGACACTGTCCAAAACGAAACATTTCGCAGGGAGACCCTACTCCTCTTCGGGTGTAGACCCCCGGCTCCACCGGTGTGCGAAAATGAAATGTTAATTAAACGGGGTTAATTCCAATTGTTGTGTTGATCAGTCTAAGAGGTCGTAAGTGTAGTCGTTAATATTTTTAATGTGAAGAACTGTTAGACTGATCGAAATGTTTGAAATATAAAAACTACACAACCCACTACACCATAAGCATGTATACAAGATCTGCCACTGGACAACATACTCGACTATTCGAAGAATTTATTAATTTATTCCATTTGGTTCATTTTCTGTAAGTAAATGATGAAAAGAAACAATTGAAATATTTACATACCTATATATTTGTTTAATAATAAAAGATGTAAGGTTAGAGACACATCACAATCATCCTTAATAAAACCTTTACCAAAGGTAATATAGACAAATGTATTAAAAATAGATTGTTTGCTTTTGTTAGTGATATAAGTAAAAATAATTATAAAAACCAAGTTGAATATGAGCATTGTTGTACGAAATTTAGAATTGGATGAAAATATTACATTCAAATTTCAATTGAATGCCGTTTAATTGTTGTTCTGAAATTAACGGATTTTTAATCAAAACTTTACCCTGAAATTCTAAGTGAAAAAGGGACATAAATCTGTCAAAAGCAGAGTAATGGGGATTATTACATGTGCACAAAAGGCCCAAATTTGCCAAAATACACAACTAAGTGATGGGTTTTTTGGCGCATAATGATGAAGTTTGTGAAAGTGTAATTGCCTACATTTTAAGTGAATAGCTCAGGCACATCTGAAGTTATCGGATTTAAACCTGAACATTAACCTGAAAATCTAAGTGAAAAGGGACATAGCTCTGCCAAAATACCAAACTGAGTTATGGGATATAAACACCTGATGCTGAAAATAATGAGGACGATATTCCAACTTTCAAGTGAGTATCAGAAGTTTTAAAGTTAGAGAACTTTGGAACTAAAACATAAACATCAAATCAAACAGCGGCATCACTTATTCAAAATACAAAAAAAATGCTGAAATTCATAAGAATGTGTATTCCAAGTTTGAATTGAATGTAGATTTGAAGGGAAAGTAGTTAAGCTTGACAGTTCTTCGAAAAATCGAGCTAAATTAGCGAAATTCCGCTAGCATCAAAACAAAACAGAAGACCAAGATGGCGATATATCGTTCATTGGCTAAAGAACCATGATGTTTTGACCTATAATTCTAACTAGACTAAGAAATCAACTGAACTATGTGTCAACATAATCTCACAAAAAATGACTTTCTCGTGGTTCACAAGTTCTTCATGTTATTTGAACGTCATCATGTTGTTCACTGCACATGACAAATATTACAATTCAGTCTATGTTCTTTACAAAAAACAAAAATGACCAAATGTCAAGCTAAGCTTATGAGAAATAATGATCGTTCAGTATCAAGAAGAATTATTTGACCTAGTGACCTAGATTTTCATACCACATGACTCTTTTAAACTTGCCCATGATTTCAACAACACTCGTATGAAAACAAATGGACAATGTTAGTTAACCAAGTATTTGACCGTAGATGATGACTGTTTGAACACGAACTAGAATTTATGTAGGAGAACAACCTGACCAAGTCTGAATCTGATCGCATAAGATATGTGGTTCTATTAGTGTAATACAAATATTACTTCACATAGTTTCATGCTGAGCGAGTGAAAATACGAAGGTCTTTATAATTTTCGATGAAGATTACCCTTACTTAAACTTGTATGACCAATATTCGAAACTGTCCATGAATTTGTGGATGCAATCAATCTGACACAACTTCCTGCCTTGTCGAATGAGCATTGAAGTCCCCGCTGTTCATGACACGTGGCTTATTGACCTTGTTTTTTTTAACCCACATGACCTCTATTCTTGAACTTGATTTCACTGAGGCAAGCAATCTGGTATGAACATCCGATCGTGTAAACAACTGTTAATATCACATAGATTTCATCGATGCAATCAATTAAACAAAGTTTCAACCATATCCGCTAAAACAGGAGGTTATATAATGTAAATTCAAACTTTTTCTTTCATAGCATTTGACCCAGTGACCTAGTAATTCATTCCACATTTACTTTGTTTAAATACAAATACAAATACATTTATATAGCGCAAAAATTATTTTTCAATATTCAATTGCGCTTTACATAGTCCTATGTACAAAGCCCTCGTATTATGCATTAGTCAGTCAAAGAAAACATTATTGAACAGATGAATTAAGCAATCAATCTGACAAAGATTCGTACCGTACCCATCAAACATGATGCTTTTAAAGAGGAAATAATGCTTCAAAAGAAAACAAGCAGCTTTTTAATTTTACAGATAGAGTGACCTATTTTGAACGAGGACGCTCCACATTGGACCTGGGCCCATATCCATAAAGCTCCTTAGTGAAAACTTAAGAAAATTTATTAAAATCATTAAATTCCTTAAACCTGTGGCTGGTTATTTTAAGTGAATTTTGTCTTAAATGGTCAAAATCGTGTAAAAAATCAACAGATACTTCTAATTTTACCATAGTTCAAATATAAAAGATTGATTTTCACACGGACAATTATATTTGAATTTTTAACTTAAACATGACTTAACTTAAGTAAATATCTTAAAATCATAAAATTCCTTAAGTCTGCGGCTGGTTTATAACAAGTTTATTTTGTCTTAAATTGTTATAAACTGGTAAAGAATCAACAGATGCTACGTATTTTACCGTATTTCAGATACAAAATATTGATTCTCACATAGAATTTTTATATATATATATTTTCCCTTAAATGTAACTTTAGTTAAGATATTCCTTAGGGACTTTGTGAATATGGTCCTAGCTTTTGTGGAGTTTTTATGGTGATCCGATAAAAATCGTTACATAGAGTGTCAAGTGTGGATGACGGCAAGTCTCCAGTGATCATCATATTTAATCTGCCACTATGTCCCAGGTGAAATTAATATCAAATTGCCTACGTTTAGCGAGAAGATTCTACTCCCCTTCAGGTGTAGACGCCCGGCCCATCCTAAATGATTAGTATGCGCAAAAGTTAAATGTTAACAAGAACTGCTTGTAAAACATGAATGCGCAACTTTAGGTCCAGAGCAATCTCTGCACAAATTGCAAGGATAAAAATACAAGAGCTATCAAAGGACAGCGCCCTCGACTATTCACAATATTTCAGTTGGTAGATATTTTGGACAGTGAAAGGGACATTAATTTGCTAAAATCAGTGCTTTTAGGACTATTTTGGGGCCGAATTTTGACCCCATTATACATTCTTCCCCTATATTTCCCCTATAAGCGAGCTTTATTTTGAAACATAATTGACTAAAATCGGACAAAAATTGACTGAGATGGAGGAATTTTCGTAAACAATCCCAGCAATTCTTCATCAAACCAAGTTAGTGCATAATCAAAGTTATCATTTGTAGCAAAACAATTCATTAATGTTTCGTAACAAAGTAGAATATAGACATGTACTAGTATTTTTTCTAAAAAACTAACAATTTGCCGTAAAATTCCCCATCTGAAGGGCCCAGCCACATTTTCCCCAAAGGTAAAAAACAACAACACTGGAAATACAAAGCTGACTTATGACAATTATTTCATCAATATATTCCAAGTTTCAAGTGAATACCTTATGTAGTTTTAATGACTTTTAATACAAACTTCACACTGAAAATCTATGCGAAAATGGGCATAACTCTAAATACAAACCAGGGTTATGTGGATTGTGGCACATGGTGCTGTAGATGATGAAAAACGTATATTTCAAGTTTAAAGTGAACAACCTTTAAAGTTATAAAACTTTTAAATAAAAAATTAAATCTGAAACTCTATGTGAAAAGGGACATAACTATGCAGTTTTCAAGTTATACGACGTTTGAATATCAACTTTAACTAGAAAATCTATGTGAAAAGGGGGCATTACTCTGTCAAAATACAAAACAGAGTTACGGGGAATGTTGCACTTAATGTTTTAGTTCATGACAAATGTACATTCCAAGTTATTGTGTAGTTTTGAAGTCAAAATACTTTTGAATATAAACTTTAACTAGAAATTATATGTGAAAAGATAGCATAAATCTGTAAAATACAAATCAGAGTCATGGGGAATGCTGCACTTGATGTTGGAGTTAATGACAAAGGTACATTCCAAGTTTCAAGTGAATAACTTACGTATTTCAAGTCATAAGACTTTTTAATATAAACTTTTGCTAGAAAATCTATGCGAAAAAGGGGCAAAACTCTGTCAAAATACAATACAGAATTACGGATTATGTTGCACCTGATGCTGTGTTAAAGGCAAAGTTATATTCCATGACTTTTGAATATAAACTTAAACCAAGATCAGACGCGGACTTCGACGCCGACGCCGCGGCGAGTATGAGAAAGAAAGGGAAAGCTCACCTGTTCCTCGGATAGTCAAGCTAAACATGAAGTTTTTTTTCAACATATTGGTCAGTTTGACTTTAACCTTTAACCCTATGACCCAATAACCAATATGTACTCTACTTGTAGTCTTAGTCAACCTACCTACCAAGTTTGAAGAAAGTAGGCATGAGGGTTCTGTAGTTTTACACGGACAAGATTTTGTATCTATAGGTCAGTGTTTTTTTTTAACGTTTGGTAAGTTTGACCTTAATCTTTCACACAATGACCCAGTAGTCAATTGACATGTTCTGCTAGTAATGATCTATCTACCAAGTTTAAATAACCTAGGCCTACGGGCTGTGTAGTGATTTCTCGGACAATGTTTTTTTAATTATTGGATGCTTTTTGACTAACTTTTGGTAGGTGGGACCTTGACCTTTGATTCCAGGACCCCCAAACCAATATGGATCATCTACGTATTTTGACCAACCTACTTATAAATGTGGCGAACCTAGGCCCTGAGGTTGCTAAGTTATTGCTAGGACAAAATTTACCCTTATTGTTTTTTTTTTAAGTCATGTTTTGGTCGGTTTGACTTTGTTCTTTGTCCCAAGAACCTCAAAATGGAAATAAATAGTCTACTACTCATAACCAGCCCGGCTACCAAGTTTGTCCAGAACCGGTTTGCTAAAACGTATGAGGTGTGTCGTGGGAAATCCGGGCTTAATGCATGTGCGGAAAGTGTCGTCCCGGATTAGCCTGTGCAGTTCACACAGGCTAATCCAGGACGGCAATTTCAGCCTACAGCGGATTTATGTTTAGAAGAGACTTTCTTGAAACAGAAAATACCATTAAATAGGAAAGTTCCGTACTGGATTAGCCTGTGCGGACTGCACAGACTGATCCGGGACGACACTTTACGCACATGCATTAAGCCCGGTCTTCCCACGACACGCCTCAATCATGTAATCGATGCGCACGCGTTCCAAAATTCATATACTGCAACGTTCGGTTCACTATGATTATTTTGAAATATGACATAGGTATGTGGTATTTTTATAACGCAAAGTACAAATGTTTCTCCCATCTGCAGTTTCTTGTTGAAAACGTGACAAATTGATTTGAAGTAAAAGGCTTCACAACATTTACATATGTGTATCATAATCATAAATCATAAATCAAAATTAATCGAGACTTTGAGATGCGCGCATCGATTACTACCCTTGATTTACATACGCGCGCATCGATTACAACCCTTGATTTACATACGCTTTGCTCTAATTAACTAAATGATTTAATAGTATTAAA
The DNA here is from genome assembly GCA_027627225.1 of Congeria kusceri. Classification (NCBI taxonomy): domain Eukaryota; kingdom Metazoa; phylum Mollusca; class Bivalvia; order Myida; family Dreissenidae; genus Congeria; species Congeria kusceri. The sequence continues at coordinate 19,404,347 of CM051035.1, forward strand.
TTAAATTTAAAACAAAAAATACATCTAGGAATTATAATTTATAAAACAATATACATTTGGTGTGAAAGTGGGGATCGTACTACGTTATTTCTGATATCAAATGCCACTTTTAAATTTATTCAATTATCTTCCGAAAGCCTGATTTTATAGTTAATTAACACAATAAGACCCTGATACAGTAATGATAAAATGTTATTATGTTATTATGAACCCGGTATAGTCATTATACTGTAAGGCAACATAAATATTATACTTTCGTAGTCAAGTTTGTGTTCATTTTTATTACAGATGCAAACTATTTTATCGATCGTTTTTCCAAATTATGTAATACAATGTCGTAACGTGTTTCCTTCCCTGCATGAGAAAGTAAATCGTGGAATAAGTAATAAGTGTGCCAATTTCACCATTATATCCCTGGAAGGCATTTTGTCTTTGAATGAATATTAGCTTCAAGTCATTGAACGCCGTTTTATTCGTGCAGTAGTGAACTTTATTATGGGAATTTTTCGTATGGCAAATTCAATATTGCTTAACTGCCAGCGTGATCTACGAAAATTCGACCACCTACGATATTTATTAATACAGACAATGAAACCTGATTTGATGAGATCTTATATCTTGCAAAATCTACCCTTTCATTACTCATTCGTTCCATTTAAAGATAACGTCCTCCTATTTAAATAAAGGGAAAAAATGATAAAGCATCGAATGTTAAAATGGGAAATCAATGTACGTCTAAAAATACACTTGTAAGTAAAGAAACGCAACAGTAATGATGACAACAATTAATGAAGAATGCCACAATGTCCTGCTGTCTTAACGTTCGGTGATGACCTGTAATTCAGAAATGATTGAATTAAAACAACTAATCTGACCGAGTTGAAGATGAAACATAAGCTTTTATCAATTTCATATTCTTTGACATAGTGACCTATCGTTTAACACCACATGAACCATATTCGATAACTTTATTGTAATCAATATGACCTAGATTTAACTTCTAGTGACCTAGTTGTTGACAGCAAATGTAAATGTTAACACTTTAACCTATATGTCATTGACCAAGTTTTTAAACTCGAGAAACGAAAACCAAAGCTCGTAAAGTGTAAAATAGCTTCCTATATTATTTAACCCGTTTGTGACTGCGCATTCATTGAGAACTGGTCTTTCTGACAATGTTTTATGTTGATCCGTTGAAAACTATGATCAGTCAAGTAAGGACGTCAAACAAAAGGAACTTCCTGTGATTCTTGTAGTTTATCAGACACTGACGGAAACGAAACATTTCGCAGGGAGACCCTACTCCTCTTCGGGTGTAGACCCCCGGCTCCCTTCCAAATGTTTAGTATGTGCGAAAATGAAATGTTAATTGAACGGGGTTAATTCTAATTGTTGTGTTGATCAGTCTAAGAGGTCGTTAGTGTTATCGTTAATATGTTAAATGTGAAGGACTGTTAGACTGATCGAAATGTTTGGAGTATAAAAAAACACCACCCACTACACCATAAGCATGTATACAAGATCTCTCACTGGACAACATTCTCGACTATTCGAAGAATTTTTTCATTTATTCCAGTTGGTTCATTTTCTGAATTTGAAAGGGGAGAAGAAACAATTGAAATATATTCAAACAGTAGACTCCCTATGCCTCCAACACACTGTCTCGAATTTCTCGTTGGCTCGAAGTCTCTTCGAGGGACTGTTATTTTATTACTATATATTCATATAAATTTCTGTCGTGTGGCTCGAATTCACGAGGGTCGAATTTTCTGAACGCTCGAAGTGCTTTTCACGGTCCCGATTACAGTTTTCACAAATCTAATTGTGTGTTTGCCAATGGCTCGAACACACTTCGGTCGCTTCGAGTCGTTAATAAATAAGATGCGATTGATTCGCATCAAGTGTTAAGATAACGCAATTATTGATTTCACAGCTTTAGCAAACTTAAATATATAACGTTAATAAATATATAAATAAATGTTTTATGTCTGTTAATAACCTTTATAGATATCTAAATACTATTCGATTGAAGATGAAAATAAAGCAGACGGATAACTGCCCGTACATGTATAAATATACATTCTCGAACTCCGTTTCGCTCGAAGTTTCGATGGCTCGAAATTTTCTTATCGGTCCCTGGGATTTCGAGCCATTGGGAGACGACTGTACCTATGTATTCGTTTATTAAAAAAAGATGTAAGGTTAGAGATACCACACAATCATCCTTAATAAAACCTCTGCCAAAGGTAATATAGAAAAATTTATTTAAATAGATTGTTTGCTTTTGTCAGTGTTAATAAGTAAAATATAAAACGGAGATGAATGTGAGCATTGTTGTACGAAATTTAGAATTTGATGAAATTATTACATTCAAGTTTCAATTGAATGCCGTTTAATTGTTGTTCTGAAATTAACGGATTTTTAATCAAAACTTTACCATGTAATTCTAAGTGGAAAAGGGACATAAATATACCAACTAGAATGGTCACATGAGTGACGGATATACCCCCACAATATGGTCTTGTCACAAAGCTATGGCATCCATTCGAAAGACATGGACAGAGAGAGAATGCTTTAATTTGTGAATGGTCTACAGTGTATTTGGAAAAAATTAATTTCAATAGAAGCCATAACTCTGTCAATATTTAGTGGTTTGAAACCAACGTTGAACTTGATCTGTATTTTATGATGATACACCTATGTACCAAAAATAATTTAAATATGTGAAGCCATTCATTAGTTATTGTCCATGGTTTTCGGGAATTTAAGTCAAAAAGGGGCCATAACTGTGTCAAAATTTAGTGGTTTGTAAACAAAGTCGAACTTGACACGTATTTTATGATGCTACACGTGTCTACCAAGAATTATTTAAATATGGCAAGCCATTTTTGAGTTATCGTCAGGAAACTATGTTTTTAGGGAATTTAAGTCAAATAAAGGGCCATAACTCGTCAAAATTTAGTGTTTTGTAACCAACATAGAACTTGACCTGTATTCTATGATGTTACACATGTGTACCAAACATTATTCGAATATGTCAAACCTTTCTTGAGTTATCATCCGGAAACCACGTTTTTAGGGAATTTTAAGTCGAAAAGGGGCCATAACTCAGTCAAAATTTAGTGGTTTGTAACCAGCATCGAACTTGACCTGTATTCTATGATGCTACAAATGTGTACCAATCATTATTTGAATATGTCAAGCCTTTCTTGAGTTATCATCCGGAAACGAAAAACCAACAGACCGACAGACCGACAGACTGACAGACCGACGGACCGACAGACCGACGGACCGACAAGCTCACTACTATATACCCCCCTAAACTTCGTTTGTAGGGGTATAAAAACAGAGTAATGGGGATTATTACATGTGCACAAGAGGCCTAAATTTGCCAAAATACACAACTAAGTGATAGGTTTTATTGCGCATAATGGTGAAGTTGGTAAAAGTGTAATTGCATACATTTTAAGTGAATAGCTCATGCACATTTGAAGTTATCGGACTTTTAACCCAACAATTAACTTGAAAATCTAATTGAAAAGGGGACATAACTTTGCCAAAATACCAAACTGAGTTATGGTATTTAAACACCTGATGCTGAAGTTGATGAGAACGTTATATTTCAACTTTCAAGTGAGTATAAAAAGTTTTGAAGTTAGAGGACTTTTGAACTACAACATAAACATCTAAGTCCAACAGCGGCATCACTTAGTCAAAATACATGTGTATTCCAAGTTTGAACTGAATGTAGATTTGAAGGGAAAGTAGACAAGCTTGACAGTTCTTCGAATAATCGAGCTTAATGACCGAAATTCCGTCAGCATAAAAAGAAACAAGAATACCTAGATGACTCTATATCGTTCTATGGGCTTAAGTAGCATGATGTGTTGATCTATAATTCGAAGTAGATTAATTAATTAATCAACTGAATAATTGTCAACATGATCTCATGAAAACTGACGTTCCCATGGTTAACAAGCTCTTCGTGTTATTTGAACGTCATCATGTTGTTCATCCCACATGACAAATATTACAACTCAGTTTAGGTTTTATACAGACAACAAATATGACCAAAGCTGAACTTATTAAAAATAAGGATAGTTCAGTATCAAGAAGGTGTTCATATTATTTGACCTAGTGACCTAGATACTGATCTCATGTGACCTGTTTCAAACTTGGCCACGATTTCAACGATTCAAACGTATGAAAAGAGTCCGATTATGTTTTAGTTAACCAAGTGTTAGATAGTAGATGATCCAGTTGACCACTAAATAGAATTTATGTAGGAAAACAGCCTGACCTAGTCTGAATCTGATCACATAAGATATGTGGGTCTATTAGTGTAATACAAATATTATTCCATATATAGAGTTATGCTGATCGAGTGAAAATATGAAGGTCTGTATATAGTTTTATTAGGTGACCTAGTTTTTTCAATGAAGATGACCTTTACTTAAACTTGTAGAATCACCATGACCGATGTTTGAAACTGTTAAGGCAATCAATCGGACAAAGTTACACCTTTTTGAGTGAAAATCGAAGTTCCCGCTGTTCAAGACAAGTGACTTATTGACCTAGTTTTTTTAAAAATATAAACAAAGCAAAATTCCAGTTGCGAAAGCAGGAGAGAACTCTTATTAGCAGCCCGAGGTCCTTTGTTTATGGCAAGTGACCAATTGCCAAAACAAAAACACAGCACATCACAAAAACACATAACAAACGCAAAACACACATGAATATAACTGGGGTCACCGCCTTGAAACGGTCAATGCAAAGCAATGGGGGTTTAAACCGGTTTACGTGCGCACGAACCTCACACTTGGCCCAGAATTATTCACAAAACATGTAAGTGTAAATAAAAATTAAACCCACATGACCTCTATTCTTAAATTAGTTTTCACCGAGGCAAGCAATCTGGCATAGTTTTAATATTCTTTGAGTACAAAAAAGTAACACCCGATTGTGAAAAAAACTGTAAATATCACCTAGATTTCATCGAGGCAATCAAAGAAAGTTTCAACCATATCGACTGAAAACAGGAGGTTATAGAATGTAAATCAAACTATTTTTGTCATAGCATTTGACCCAGTTCTTCACTATACATTTACTTTATTTAAGCAATCAATCTAACCAATATTGATACTAGTGATGCTCTTGGAGAGGAAATTATGCTTTACAAGAAAACAAGGGGCTTTTTAAGTTTACAGAGTGACCTATTTTGAACGCGGATGCTCCATATTGGACCTCGGCCCATATCCACAAAGCTCCTTAGTGAAATCTTAAGTAAATTTCTTTAAATCATTAAATTCCTGAAACCTGGGGCTGGTAATTTTTAAGTTAATTTTGTCTTAATTGGTCATAATTGTGTAAAAAAAGTCAACAGATACTTCTCATTTTACCATATTTCAAATATAAATACGGAACATTTTATTTGAATTTTTAATTTAAATGTCACTTAAGTAAATATTTTCCTTAGGAACTTGTTGATATTGGCCCATATCAACAAAGGTCCTTAGTGAAAACTTAAGTACATTTCTTAAAATCATAACATTGCTTCAAGACGTTCGCAACAAAAAGAAAATAATTCGGTTAATTTCTCCTTTTGCTTCATTATTTCTTTACTGTATATAGGTTACAATATACTAATTTCAATCAATAAATATAAATCTGTGTCAACCTCCGCGCAGAGATTTGACTTGTTCCGAGCATAGCTCTAATCAAATCCCTGCCGTCATAACAAACCACGAGATGGTGGTCGATTTAAATCTTTTAGATATTATTTATGGTTTTAATTAGTTATTTTCTATTTCTATTTTTATAATTGACTGCAAACGATATATAAAAAGTCCAATTATGTAGGAAATTGCACTGAGTTGCATTAAACAAGTAAAAGTTACAAACACGTAATCCTTCCAGATCTGGAAGGATTTTGCTTGTGATGGCAGTGGTTACCGGTAACCGATAGGGGAGGTAACCGCTGCGAGGAGTTTGAATCTGTGTAAGTCATTAAGTTCCAGTCAATGGTTAAAAGTTCACAAAGCATTAAAATAATCAAAAACACACGTATACAATATATTGCCAAACAAATTAGTTAAAAATTTATCCATAAAAATATCTATATTCTATTTTGGCAATTGATACGTTGTTTACGTAAACACGAAACATGAAAAAGGCTACACTGGTACCATATTTAAAATCCAAAATTTACCGAACAATATCGGTGACCCATTCTTTTTATTAATGTTTTGGTGTAAGTATACATTGGTGCATGTATGTGCAAAAAATGAAGAAAATCTGTGGTTTGGCAAAAAATTTATTGATGTATAATAAATGACGTTTCAGAAGGTATTATTAGTACCCATTTGACCTACTTCAATGTCCAGTCAAATTCATTATTTTAACAGTCATTGTAGATAACGCGTTTTTTTATTACCAAAATACATTTGTGTATTGCCAAACAAGACATGTAAAACACCAGTTGAAAGAAACATAGCCTTGTTTGAAAAGAAGCTCTCCTATATCCTTTAAACATTGATAAAAAATCCAAACTGAAACAAGGGGCTTTGCCAGGTACAGTATTCAAATCCCAAAATTTTCGGAACAAGGCCGGTGACCCCTATTGTTTAAGAATGTTTTAGTTTCAGTATACAATGTTGCGTGTGTATGGGGAGTTTTAACAAAATATGTCGTTTGAAACCAAAGATATTCGCATATTTGATAAATTATTAATGTTTTTACAGGCATATTTAATGCATCATTAACCTCGTTAAGCGTCCATTAAAAGTCATTTATTAAATGATAACTGTAGATAAAGCACGTTTTATCATTAAACTGCACTTGTATATTACCAAACGAAACATTAAAAAAAAGATCCATATAAAATTTCAATCTTTGTTTGAATATGAACGCTTTATATTACTCAACATTCTAAGTAACACATACTAAAAAAGGGTCTTCGACAGATACCGTATTCAAAATTCAATATTTCCGGAAAAAGGCCGGTGACTCCTATTTTTTAAGACTGTTTTAGTTTTAGGGTACATTGATGCCTGTTTGTGCCAATTTTAGAGAAAATCTGTCGTTGGAAAAAAATGAAGGAAATTGTTGCGAACGTCTTTAAGTCTGCGGCTGGTTTATAACAATAAAATACACGTTTATTTTGTCTTAAACTGTTATAAACTGGTAAAGGATCAACAGATGCTACTTATTGCACCATATTTCAGATACAAAATATTGATTCTCACAAACAAAATTTTATTTGATATTTTCCCTTAAATATAACTTTAGTTAAGATATTCCTTAGGGACTTTGTGGATATGGTCCATGGTCCAGCTTTTGTGGAGTTTTCGTGGTGATCCGATAAAAATTGTTATATATTGTCAAGCGGGGATGACGGCAAGTCTCCAGTGATCCCTATATTTAATCTGCTACTATGTCCTAGGTGAAATTAATATCAAATTGCCTACGTTTAGCGAGGAGATTCAGTGCATTTAGGGCTAATTCGGGCCGAAATTTTGCCCTTTCCCCTGCTTAGAAATGATATATTCTTCCCTTATATTTTCCCTATATGTAAGCTTTAAATTGAAAAATAATTGACCACAATCGGACAAAAAATTACCAAGATAGAGGAATTTTCATAAACAATCCCAGCAATTCTTCATCAAACTAAGTGCATAATTTAAGTTATCATTTGTTGAAAAACAATTCATTAATGTTAGTACATAATCAAATGTATCATTTGTAGCTAAACAATTCATTAGTTTCATAACAAAGTAGAATACAGACATGTAATAATGTTTTTCTAAAAAGAAACCTTTTGCCGTAAAATTCCCCATCAGAAGGGCCCAGTCACATTTTCCCCAAAAGTAAAAAAAACAACAACAACACTGGAAATACAAAGCTGACTTATGGCAATTATTTCATCAATTTGTTCCAAGTTTCAAGTAAATCCCTTATGTAGTTTTAATGACTTTTTAATAAAAACTTCACACTGAAAATCTATGCGAAAATGGGCCCAACTCAAAATACTAAACAGGGTTATGTGGATTGTGGCACCTGGTGCTGTAGTTTATGAAAAAGGTATATTTCAAGTTTCAAGTGAATAACCCATCAAACTTTGAAGTTATACAACTTTTGAATAAACTCTTAAATCTGAAACTCTTTGTGAAAAGGGACATAACTATGCCAAAATACAAAACAGAGTTACAGGGAAGGTTGCACTTAATGTTTGAGTTGATGACAAAGGTACAATCCAAGTTTCACGTGAATAACTTATGTAGTTTTTAAGTTATAAGACGTTTGAATATAAACTTTAACCAGAAAATCTATGTAAAAAGGGGGCATAACTCTGTCAAAATACAAAACAGAGGAATGTTGCACTCAATGTTGTAGTTGATGACAAAGGTACGATCCACGTTTCAAGTAAATAACTTGTGTAGTTTTTAAGTTAAAAGACTTTTGAATATAAACTTTAACCAGAAATTATATGTAAAAAGAGGGCATAACTCTGTCCAAATACAAATCAGTGTCATGGGGAATGCTGCACTTGATGTTGGAGTTGATGACAAATGTGCATTCCAAGTTTCAAGTGAATAAGACTTTTGAACATAAACTTTTACCAGAAAATCAATGCAAAAAGGGACATAACTCTGTCAAAATACAATCAGAATTACGGGTTATGTTGCACCTGATGCAGGAGTTAATGGAAAAGGTATATTCCAAGACTTTTCAATATAAACTTTAACCAAGATAAGACACGGACGCCGATGCCGGGGCGAGTTGGAGAAAAAAAGGGAAAGCTTACCTATTCCTCGAATAGTCAAGCTAAACATGAAATAGGTTGGTTTTTTTTCAAATATTGGTCGGTTTGACTTTGACCTTTAACCCTTTGACCCAATAACCAATATGTTCTCGTATCTACTTGTAGTTATAAGTTATAATCAATCTACCTACCTAGTTTGAAGAAAGTAGGCATGAGGGTTCTGTAATTTCACCCGGACAATATTTTGCATCTATAGGTCAGTTTTTTTATATATTTTGGTCTGTTTGACCTTAACCTTTCACACAATGACCCAATAGTCAATTGGCATTCTCTGCTAGTAATGGCCAATCTATCTACCAAGTTAAAATAACCTATGCCTACGGGCTGTGTAGTGATTTCCCCGACAATGTTTTTTTAATTATTTGGTGCTTTTTTTACTACTTGTTGGTCGATTGGACCTTGACCTTAGACGCAAGGATCACCAAACCAATATGGACCATCTACGTATCATGACCAACCTACCTAATAAGTTTGGCGAACCGAGGCCCTGAGGTTGCAAAGTTATTGAACGGACGAGATTTTACAATTATTGTTTGTGTTTTTAAATAATGTTTTGGTCGGTTTGACCTTGTTCTTCGGCGCAATAATCCAAAAATGGAAACGAATCGTCTACTACTCATAAACAACCTTAATACCAAGTTTGATAAATCTAGGCCAAACGGTTCTGTAGTTATTGCCCTGACAAGGTGTTACACTTATTCAATGTTGTGTATTTTATAATATTTGGTCTGTTTGTCCTTGACCTTTGACCTAAATACCCAATAATCAATACGGATCATTTACTTGTTATGACCCACCTACGTATAAAGTTCAAAGAACCAAACCTTATGGTTGCGAACATTTTGTACAATAATTGAGTAATTTTTTTATCATTCACTAGTCGTTTTGACCTTGAATCAATAAGGATCCTCTACCAGTCATGACTAACCTACGTTTCAAATTCAAAGAACCTAGGCCGAATGGTTGCGTGGTTATTGGCCGGATAATGTTTACAATTATTTAGTAATGTTTAGCATATTTTGGTCTTTTTGAACTTCACCTTTGATGCAAAGACCCCAAAATCAATATGGATCCTCTACTTGTCCTTACCAACCTCTCTCAAGTTTTTAAATCCTATGCCCAATGGTTGTGACGTAATTGCCGGAGAAGGTTTTACAATTATTGGGTGTAATTATATCTTTTTGGTCTGTTTGATTATGACCTTCGACCTAAGGACCCCAAAATAAATTCGATTCCGCTACTAGTAAAAACCAACACGCCTACAAGTTTTGAAGAACCTAGACCTAAAATAATTATGTAGTTAGACCGACGGAACAACATTTGCAAAGAAATATATCCCCGCTTCTTTAATAGGGGGGGGGGTCATTCTTAGAAGGTGTTTAACATTAGTCTATTAATTAGCTGTGTGTTAGTGAAATCGACGAGATTTGCATATGTATTCTCTTTTAAACAAAAAGCTTTATTTAAAGTCGTCCCGTACATTTTGGAAAAAAACACAATCATTGACGATTTACTATTTATATACATGCATGTCCACTGAACTCTTTATAGTGTCATTTATAGTAACTGAAGCTACACCATTCAACGTTATGTCGGTTAAATGATTCCATCAACAGTGCGACTTATGAGTATATGTAATTATCTTACGTAATTAAGCAATCACCTGCTGTCTATGTAATTAGCTGAAGTAATTAAGCAAAACCCTGCGATTTATGTAACTAACTTACATAATTAAGCCAAAACCTGCGATTAATGTAATTAGCTTATGTAATTAAGCAAAAACCAATATGTATATATTGGAGTATATTAAAATGCATTACCATAACGTTGAAAGTGCGATTAAGACATTATTGTCAAGTGTTACCATTTTCTGATTATAAACAATACCTGATTAAATTAGTTTCCTTGTTAAAAGGGTTTTAACAGCTTTTACTCATTTAAAGCGTTACTATTCATCCAAGAAAAAGTTATAACATTTGTATTTGTATTATGACATCGCACTCAATACTCGTATATAAACTGACAAGTGATATAATCTATAAGAGAACTATGGACAAGTATTTCAGGCAAATTTAAGAAGATAACCTGTCCTTATACCTTATACAAATATCATGAAAAAAAGACACATGTTGAGAAAGAAAGAACGAGAGAGGGCACAGAGTAAGTCGATGACAAGTCCGCTGAAAAATTAAATAAGAAAAATACAATAGAAATAAATTTCAAGTTAAGATGATTCATTGGATAAGTAAGACATGCAGAATTGATCTGAAATGACACAAACAACAAATACTGTAGAGATGTGATCAGAAACGGGGGACGTGTTTGGGTTAGTTACCTAAACACCGGACTAGCCACCAATATCCTGATTTCTTTTTTGAGTTCGTAACCAAATAGTTTCCCGGAGAATAAATGTTCAATATAAACATTCATCATCTCAGAACATGGCAGCTAAATGTATTCAACGAAATTGAATGTATCATCATGGTCTATACAATGTAGTCTTTCAATATTGTTTCAATATATTTTTTTATACGAAACGAGAACACTGCTAACTGGAATTAAGTTAATAAAGTTAAATGTAGCATACTTGGCATACAAAGCAGTTAACAATATAAAAATTGATATAATAAACTTGTGTTGACAATTTTTTATCGTGCACAGTAAAGCGTTAGTTCAAGGTTTCACCTAATAATCTTTTGACATCATCTTGATACAAGTATTGATAATTTAAAAAAAAAAAATTGATAACATTCAAAATATGTTATCTGGACAATTGTTTGTTTTTATATGTTAATATATTGTTTAATTCAAGTGCTGTGATTCTTGTAGTTGCAAACTATACCAATTATTTTAATAAAAAATATGATGTTTTCTTCCAACAGTAAAACAGTATATAAAGTGAACACAGGCGAATCGTTAATAACTCCCTTTAATAGAAACATTTAATGAATGTACAATTTTCATTGGAACAAATACTGCTTAAATAATAGCTCAAGCATGGGTAACAGTAATAAAATGCTTCTCCTTGAGAAATCTTCAAAACCGTGACCGACATCATGCTACACGTACTATGTCATGTTTTCACTGCGACTGCATGCAAGAAACATGTTTGCCTTCTGATAGAAAATGATAATCAAATATAGTCTGGATGAATTGGTTTGTTTAGAAATATAACTATTATTTTTTTGTCGGCGTTTGTACTGTTTTACTAAAATTATATTTATCATTTAATGATATGACATTATTGTGTTCAAATGACTTCAGAACTCATTTTAAGATGCGACATGTTTACGCAAAATAATAATTCCCATTATTGTTTCAAATATATATATTTTTTTTTTGATTACAACGTCTTTATTCGTATACATATTATATACACAAATGCATATTACATATGCCATAGTACATTGTTATACAGTGATGTACGCAAAACCACACTCGATGTACATATGTGTTGCAATCTTAAGAACTATAAAAAAACACGAAGAAAAAAAAGCAGGTAGCACAGAGTCTAATGTTATACATGTGATATGTACTAAACACCAGGCATTTAAACGTATTTCTTTTTCTGCACAAATCGCACAATTTTCATAGTAATGATTATAATACAATATTGTTGATGTTTACGATTTATCCTATTACTGACCACCTTTCCTTTTCTGTTTCTGATAGTTTAATATTACTATATATATTATAAGCCCATGCTAAACTTTTTATTGAACCATTATAATTTGGCATTATCTTATTTCTTCTACAAGCAAACATGTATCTTTTTACTTCAAGGCATAACATATCAATATTGTCTTTTCCTGGTTTAGTATTTCCAAAAATAAGAGTCTTACAATTTACAATATTTCTTATGTTTAATTTGTGTACCAGATCTTCGTTGATATCTTTTATCAAGTTTCGATTTTAACACAATTCCAAAATAGAAGTATTGTTTCTTCATGCTCAGTGCAAAATGTACATGTACTGTTACTGATTAATTTCATTTTACTCATTTAAGAATTTGTGCCTAATATTTGGTGAATAATCCTAAATTGAAACAATTGTAAATAACTATCTCTTGTTATGTAGAACATGTTTTTAAAAATATAGTTCCATTCATCATCGGCAATAGCAAACATTGCCCATTTGTTTTTACGAATTGGTTCTATGTCATTTTCAATAAAACAATAATATATTGATCTAGATCGACTTTGATAACATAGAAAATATTTGGCATAGCATGACAGGGTAGAATTATGTACCAAAAATCTATGGTACTAAACTGTATATTCAATGACTTAATAAATTTCCTCACTGCATGTATAAGGCCTTTATAATGAATAAAGTTGATCGTTTTACCAGTAAGAAGTTCAATTTATGCTTTGCTTAAAAATGAGTTTGAATCTATTACTATGTCTCTAACGAATCGTACACCCCTGTCGTACAAATCCTTAAGAAAAAATGTTTACCAATCTTAAACTTGCAATTATAAAACAAAGGCATGTTCAGAACACTATTAACATCTGAAATTGTTAACACATCAATAATTTGCTCATAACACGTGAACACTTCAAACCAAAATCATTTTTTATTTTACCTTTAACGACAGAAGCATAATGTGTTCCTGTGTTAAAAAATGTCCCTATATTAAAGAGAGATCTAATTAAAATTGAACATTTACTGTAATAGCATGAATACAATTTGCTTAACCATGACAGTTTTATTTTCTTAGAGTATGCATATATATCTACCATATTTAAACCACCATTTTCATATCTTTGTACAAGAATTGAACTTCGTATTTTGTAAGCTTGATCATCCCATACAAAGTCAAACATAACTTTATTTATATTTATTCTATCAAGAATGTCCCTATCGCAAAGAAACAGTGAGTAAACAGTGGAAGTATTATAGACTTTATATAACAGTAATTCTACCAATTGGGGTAAGTAATCGTTTTTTCCACAGAAAAATTAAGATCTATCATACTTTGTAAGTTGACATCAAAAATGATTCCTAATAACTTAAATCTCGTTACACCCCATGTTAGTTTGTATTTAGTCTTTATTGATCTTGAGCTGTATTTCAGTGCTCCCATCCAAATAACATTAGTTTTCAAAGTTCACTTTGAGGCCAGAAAATAAAGAGAACTCATGAAGCATGTCAAGAGCACAGTTGAACGAATTTTCAGAACCATCTAACAGAAGTTAAGTATCGTCAGCAAATTGTGAAATTTTGTATTCAATACCATTGATAGTAATGCCTTTGATATCTGAACAGTGTTTAATCTTTAAGGCTAATAGTTTCGCACATAAAATAAATATGTAGGGTGAAATAGCGTCTCCCTGTTTACAGCCGCGGTCTATTGAAAAACTCTCAGATAAAAATCCATTTAATTGGACCATTGTTTGTGTATTTTGTAGGAAAATTGAAATCCAACGTTTAAAACTAAGTCCAAAATTAAAAAAAGCTTAAAGGTTGTTCAATACAGTGGAAGGATAGTGTGTCGAATGCTTTTTCGAAGTGAATTAGCATAATAAGACCTGATATTTTGTTATTTTCAGCATGGTTCATAATGTCATATAGTAGTATTGTGTTGTCCCCCAATATATCGCCCGGAAACAAAGCCAGTTTGATCGTTTGAGATACGCGTTGGTAAGCATGATTTTAGTCTATTTGCTATGGTTCCAGATGCTACTTTGTAAACAGTATTAAGTAATGTAATAGGTCTCCAGTGTTTAAGAAAGTGTTTTGGCTTGTTATCCTTTGGTAAACACGTAATTATACCTTGTTTTTGATTCACGGAAAAACTATTGGTTATATAGGCAAAGTTAATACTCCTCAAAACAAATCTTCCAATTTTATTCCAGAACATTTTTAAAAAATTGGTTGTAAAACCATCAGATCCAGGGCTTTTGTCATTTTTCATATTTCTCAGAGTATTAGATAACTCTTCGTATGTTAATAGACCTTCCATGTCATTAGATTGTTCAGTGGTCAATTTATTTAATTAAAACTATAATCCGAATTCAATTCCACTCTTTGGTATAAATTGTTATATAACGACGCAGTTTCTTTAAGAATTGCTGGCTGATTGTGTATCAATTGACCGTCATCTTTTTGAATAAAAGGTATGTTTTTGTTTACATAATTTCTCTTTTCAAGTGAACAAAAATATGTTGTTGTTTTTAATATATTGATATTAGAGACTTATAACACAAAACACAAACATGCCAGAGAGTCATCTTAACATGTTATTTGAAATTGCTTGATCTTTCATGTCATATTGTGTAGGCAGGACACACAAACAAAGGCTGTGACAAATAACCACTGCAGTAATGTGTGCATATAAAAGGCTAAAAGTGCTAAAGATTAAAGGAGCATGTTTATCTGGATCTCCCTGTTCCCTTTTAGCTCGACTATTCGAAGAATAGGTGAGCTATCATACAACCCCCGGCGTCGGCGTCGGTGGCCGCGTCTGAAATGGTTAAAGTTTTTATTCAAAAGTCTTGTAACATCAAAACTATATAAGTTATTCACTTGAAACTTGGAATACTTTTGCCATCAACTCCAGCATCAGGGGCAACATTCCACATAACTCTGTTTTGTATGTTGACACAGGTATGCCACTTTTTCACTTAGATTTTCTGGTTGAAGTTTATATTCAAAAGTTTTGTAACTTCAAAACTACATAAGTTATTCACTTGAAACTTGAAACTAACCTTTGTCATCAACTCCAGTATCAGGGGTAACATTCCCCATAACTTTTTTGTATTTTGACAGAGTAATGCCCTTTTTCGCATAGATTTTCTGGTTAAACTTTTAATTCAAAACTTGTGTAACTTCAATACTACAGAAGTTCTTCACTTGAAACTTGGAACTAACCTTTGTCATCAACTCTAGTATCAGGAGCAACATTACCCATAACTCTATTTTGTATTTTGACACAGTTATGTCTCCTTTTCACTTAGACTTTCTGTTTAAAGTTGCTATTCAAAAGTTGTATAACTTCAAAAATACAGAAGTTATTCACCTGAACCTTGGAACTAACCTTTGTCATCAACTAGTATCGGAGCAACATTACCCATAACTCTGTTTTGTATTCTGACAGATGAATGCCCCTTTTGCTCCTAGATTTTCTGGTTAAAGTTTTAATTCAAAAGTTTTGTAACTTCAAAACTACAGAAGTTCTTCACTTGAAACTTTGAACTAACCTTTGTCATCAACTCTTGTATCAGGGGCAACATTACTTATAACTCTGTTTTGTATTTTGACAGAGTTATGCAAACTTTTTACATAGATTTTGTGGTTAAAGTTTTTGTTCCAAAAATGTATAAACTATACAAGGCTTCACTTAAAAGTGTTGTATTTTAACAAATGTATGCCCCCTCCCCTATCCAAAATATGTACCAACTGAAATACTTCAAATAGTCGAGCGCGCTCTCCTCTGACAGCTCTTGATATAATCACAGCACCTTTTATGTCCAACTGGTAACCATATATTTACATTTAAAACTAGTACTGCAGAAGTCAATAATTTGAAGATGACTATCGTTAAATAGTATTCATTGAAGCATAAAGACGAATAAGATCATTGGATTGATCTGTATCTCGCAAATAGCAGTTTTAATTGAATAAATCCACCAACAAACTTTATTGTTTAAAGCAAGTTGTACCGGCTATGAATATGTTTCCTTAAAAAAACAACCTTGTTATGCTATAATGGAAACAATACAAACGATGGCCGCATCAAAGCGCTGTTACAGAATCAATTTCAATAGCGCAGTGTTACACGTGTATAGGTCAACCGTTATTGCACTGAACGTTTCATGTATACGTTTCGGAAATTGTGGCTGCATTTATAGGAGAATGAAGACATAGAATTTCGTGCTTGAAGATCAACCCTATACAAAACAGCTACTCACTTGAATCTTGTGACTTTAATAAATGTTGGGTAACTTGATCAATAATTGGCAGCAGAATAGGTGTTTATTTATCGCCACTGCATGATGATTCTTTGGTGGAATGAATTGAAATAGAAATTATAGCGTTTGCGGTATTGCATGACAAAAAGCACCAATGAACACATTTATAACAGATTAACAAATCTTGACAAAGATAGGTTTGAAACGAATAATACTGTCATAAAACGAAATTCAGTTTTAAGTAGGGTAATTGTAATATAAGCACCGGTTTCGCCATCACAGCTTTGACTACATGGCCATCTGGTATATTTAGTAGAAAAGATCTATTTGAGGAATAATTGTTTCCTAAGCTTTAACTAAAAACGTAGTTAAATATAAAAAAGAAAAGACATAGAGGATATGTGTTGATTTCGGTGTAATATCGTTGTTTATTATATACCTGTTTATAATCTTAACACAATACATGCCTTATCAATCGGTGAAATACATGTCGACAGAAAAAAATCCGGTATTATGATACTCGCTCTTTTTCCGATCCCGTATTACCATACTAGCCGGACTACTTTTTAATCACGTCATCATAGATTTATGTAAACAAATACAATCTATACATACACTGATTAGTCAATATTGTCGTTTTTAAACAAATAAAATAAGGTAAATGCACATATCGTGGTATATAATAACAGGAATATTACGCTAGTTAATTGTTCCAAGAGTATGTATTAGTCTCGTGGCTTGCGCTATTTCCTATCACACTCGAGGCTCCGCCTCTCGTGTGATACCTCATCACACAATCCACTCGACTAATACATACTCATGGAACAATTGACTAGCGTAATATTCCGTACTTATTTCACTAGTTTTCATCGAAAATGATATTTTCATAATCGGCGCCTTTGGCGAGCTTACTTACGAATTTCCTGGACGAGTTTAATAAAATATGGTATGAAATGACAACGAGTGTCAGATCTTTTTTATCACATGCTTTTAAGCGAAAATAAAACGTCTAATTTTACCAAAACATGTTGATAAATCCTAAAAGTTGTGTATTGGAATGACGTTATTTTATGTTGACGACGTCATTTCACCAAAATAACGTCATGCGATTGGTCAGTCAAAGAATATGTAGCCAATGAAAACGCTCAGAAAGTTATCATACACATGTTTAAGATTATATATATGAACTCCAACAGTAAAAATATATAATTTTATTTCACCAATAAAATTTGATATTTTACTGAAAAGCATATAATAAACTGAGTTATACCACAGAAAGTCGACGTGATTTAATGAAGAACGAGAGTATTAGTGGAACTGATGGATACTCCCCGAAAATGCGCTTTTTCAGTTGATGGGAAAGAAATGAGAAAGGTTAAGATAATTTTAAAAACAAACGAGATTCATCCATCATGCATTGCAAAGAAACAAAGTAGTGGCTATAGATTTGGGAAAATTTAATCAATTTCAAAATGAAGACCAAGTTGCACATCTACTATTGTTACTGTATGTACCTATAGAGTTTCATTGATATCCAACGGATGATTGCTGAGAACTATAGATTTTCATTGACATCCAATTTATGGTTGCTGAGAACTATAGGGTTTTATTGATATCCAACTGATGGTTGCTGAGAACTATAGAGTTTCTTATTCATTACACATCTTTAGGCACTGTTGAACATGTAGGCTAAATCATCAAACATTCCTTTCATGCATTCCAGAGTTAGAGGATGAAAATAGAAAATACACCTAGGGCAATAACTCTACATTGAAGACAGAGTTTTTGGTTCTTTATTAAAGAAATACATTTAGGCACCGATGAACATAATTATGACAATTTATATAAATCCAGAAATTCAGAGCGGAAAAAAGAAAATCCGTATGGTCCCACAATTAATTTGCGAAGAAAGCATGGAACATAAGTTCTACTAGTTGTCGCGTTACAGTGTTGCAAAATTGGCATAAATTGATTAATGCTTTCCCATACGAACTACAAACTAGACATCTTTCTTACGAGAACGAACAAATATATCATTCATTAATTTAACTATTTTATAATGTATCTTTCTCTATGTAATTGAATAAAGGGCACAAACGACATTCAATTGCATTATGTATCCACATAAAATCTACTGCATTTTTATTAAAGGCTTTTGTATACATACATTTACTTGGCTCTGAGAAGAATTAAATGACACTTTCTATTTTATAAACCTTTTAGGCCTTTATTTATTACTATTGTAAGTAGAAAACGAAACCATATATTCAAGGAAAGCATGTGATAAGTCGCAGGAAGGTAAGATTAGAATCAACGTTTGATTTATCGAAGAACTAAATTAAACAAACGTGTTTATCACTTTAGATTATGTTTCGTGAAATATATGAATGGCAAGAAACCATTTTACAAATGGAAGAATCTTAAAAATCAACGAATGCCACTATAAAAGCCGCATAACATTCAATACTTTTTGATTTATAGATTAAATATTTGATATACTCGGGGTGTTCGGAAAGTTTCGGGTCAAGTGCTGTAACTATGTAAGTTTTTAATATTTCTCGATGAAATTAAAAAGCAAACATAGGTACATATATGTTATGTAGATTTATTGCCTCTATTTGAAAATGGTACCAATAGGTCGCTAATTCTCATTGCCATAGCAACGTAATGTCGACGTGAGCGGGGCAACTTTCATATTTAAAACACATAGTTTTTATTCATAATGGTGGAACCGCCAAATTTTCAAAAACAAAACTCCCCAGAATACTTGACACACTTCTGGTATCTATGGACCCAATATTCAAAACAGTTTTTAAAATTTTCTGGCGGTATTCGTCTGATACTCTCCCGAACAACGACGTCATCAAAACATGAGAATCTCAAATCTGGCTATATCGTTGGGAATAGCCGAAAATCACACGGCGCCAGGTCTGGAGAGTATGCGGGATGTCGGATAGTATCATTGTTTAACTCTGTCAGTGCTGCCCGTGTAATCACAGACGTAGGTGGAGTAGCGTTGTCATGGTGAAGGAAGAGCCTTCCATTCAGCTCTGGTCTCTTCTTCGTATCTGCTCTCATCGAATCACGTCTCAGTGTAACGTTTCGCCAGAGCTTCGGGTATCAAGTATGGCGTACACAATTAAACAATAGAACGAATAATATAACTAATATGTATATATAATTTTCCTAAAGCTACCTTGCTTTATGATTAGCTTATTGTAGACAAATGATTTGTATGGAACAGTAAATTAAAAAGAATTAACTGTTATTATTTTACAATGAGCCCGAGCACGACTTCCAATCTGCTACGATATCCATAGAGTGGTCTGGAACAATGTATTGACCCCGAGTCTTTGTTATGAAACACTATATAATACTCCGGGTCTGGTACACAGGCCTGTATGGTATTTATTCCTATATAGTCTCCGTACCCTGGGTATGGAATCTATGAAATGTGACTTGGAGTCTTGGTACGCAGGTATGGAACTTTTATATTATCAATTTACTAGCGACCCGAGCGATTGAAAGGTAGGAATCCTGTATTACATGGCCTATATGTCGCAAGAAGAGGATTGCCAGCCTCAGAGCACCCAAAGTCCCTAGTGTTTAATCAATAATATAATAATATAATTTGAATTACCTTCTATATTACTGTCGATGTTAACTCGACGAAAGCGAGAACAGATCTGCTAGAATTTACCAACGCTCACGCTTTTATACTACCCGCACATCCGGGTAACGTAACTACCTTATTACTGATGCTTAATAAGCACGGGTTTTATTACCTAATGCATGCGACTGTCCACACATTACTTCCTTTGAGAAATATTTGCCCTTTGGCGCAATCAGTGACTGTGTGTATAATATATCAACTGGATGGGTGAATTCGTCACATCAGCACCTTAAATGTGAAAAGGTTGTTTGACAATGAGTTAAGTCTAATTTTTGTTCCAACATTAATCATTAATAAACTAGAAGAAATATGTTAACTGTAAATGCGCTACTGAATTATCTTACCTTAGAGTAATACTGCACCGTAACCGTCTTCCCGGATAGAACAGCATGACAAAAAACGACCCCCCTTGACGTCAAAGAAGACGATAAACATCCGTTTCCTGGCAGACGTTCTCATTAGAGCTTTCGTGGGTGATGGCAAATTTGGTGTCTTCCATATTGAACTGTCTTGTTTAGTCTCTGGATCTTACACACTAATCCAGGTTTCGCCGGCCGTAATCATATATTATAGGCAGCGGTTGCTATGGTTTCTGTACTATTTCAAGAATTCTTCAATGTCGGCTACTTGCTGCTGCTTTTGTTCGTTAACCTTTCTCATATTTAAATGACTAGTGATGATTTCATGCACAGTCGCAGTCCCTAATCCGGTTTTTAACTCAACTCAATGTCACGAACGGTAGGTCTTCTGTCAGATCTCAGTAACGCCTCAATCTCGTCTGCTTTTCCTGACGCTACACTCGGACGTCCTGTCCTCGCAAGGTCCATCGCGTCGCGTGACGGATCATCCTTGAAAGTATTGTACCACTCATAAATGCGTGTCCTTGACACAGCTGCATCTCCATATGTACTTTAAATTAAAGATAATGTCTGTAATCGAGTTTACCTGTTAAAACGCAATATTTTATCGAGTACCTTTGCTCGGATTCATTCTTTCAAACGCAAAACTTGTTTATACGGTATAGACCGGAAATGACGTTGACAACGTTATACAGTATTGCGGAATAACGTGTGCGAACGTACTGTTCATTTTTCCGCATTATTACGGTCGCATTAATCCCTGTAATGCAGAGTATTTTGACTTCCACGTCAAGCTGTCCCGCTCACGTCGACATGACGTTGCTATGGCGATATGAACTAGTGGGCTATTGGTATAGTACTAAAATAAATGTAATTTATCCACTGACCATGCATGCAGCTATCGATCTGGAAAGTTTCATCGAACATTATTGAAAACTTAAATAGTCATAGCACTTATCCCGAAACTTTCCGAACACCCCTCGTGTAAGGCAAAATTATACTTCAGCTAGAAATGTAAAATGCTAACATGCATATTGGTATAAGAATATAAAAGCATAGAAATTCCATTAAGAATTCCTCCACTCGGATATAAAGTTCACGGAGATCTCTATAATAGATGCCTATCTGTAAGACAAAACAATATGCCGCGTTGCAAATGGATAAAATGCATTAGGTTTAATTATAAGGGGAAGATTCAAGAGATAAGTCTGATAGATTAATGACACATTATTGCTTCTTATTCAATCAGCCATTTGTGGATAAAAGTGATTCCTTAGCTAAAACAAATCAAAACGATGATAACGTAGAGACTGTTGGCGAAAAAAGCAAGTGTATTCTGTGTGCACTTCTTTATAGTAATGCACCATTTGTTTACATGAAGTTCAATGTCATACTCTGTAATGTTTTTGTTTTTAAGGCTAGAAATGTGTCCATAGGACACGAATGCCCCCGCTGATTGGAACTGGTCACAGAAATGTATTGGCAGTTAAAATTTAATGTTCATCTTTATTTTATTTATTGATATATATTTGAAGAAATGTTTGATCACATATTGCATTCATATTCAGCAAATTTCAAAGTAAGACGTCATCTGTGTGTTAATAACTATTGAGGTTTGACACTAACAGCAAATAAAAAGACTTATTATATTTTAACAATACCATTTCCGAGAATACGTCTCAACATTTGCGCCAAAACTATTTAATCATTCCGTTAATTGACAGAAAAAGAGAGTTAATTAATTAAGTGTTTTGGTCCAGCGATTGAAGAAAGGACACATTCTTGTAAAAGGTGGAAAGATGAATACATAATCAGACGTTCGCAAATAAAAAAAAGATACACGACGTTAAATAATTTATTATACAGTGCTTGCTTGCAATTTATAGCAAGACTGTTAACAGTGTAAGGCAAACGTTGTTTGCTTGCAGTTTATAGCAAGACTGTTTGCAGTGTAAGGCAAACGTTGCGTTGCTGAACTTAAGACATGTGTGTAAGGAATTCGTTACTACGCTATACTCAATACATGTTTCAAAAGTAAATCAAGCGATATAACATTGACCTCCAGACACGGTAAAGGCACTAAAACTACGCTATACTCAAAATCAAACGATATTACGTAAAGCTCGAGGTTAAGTCAAGCGTTATAACAATGAAATTTTGTCATGTTTCCGGAGTAAATCAAATGATAATACGTTGAAGAGTAAGTAAAACGTTAATCATTGTCAACAGCAGAAATGTTCTTCCGCTGATTTCGCTGAACACATGACTTGTTAGCCAAGTATGTCCAATATTATAACGCAGAACATATGACTTGTTAGCCAAGTATGTCCAACATTATAACGCTGAACACATGACTTGTTAGCCAAGTATGTCCAATGTTATAACCCTGAACTTGAGAAGGTCTTGTACAGTAACCCAGACGTTATTATGCTCAACTAAAGATATGTTTGCAGAGTATGACATATTGATTAAGTTGTATTCAGTTTAACTCAAGATATGTCTGAAAAATGATTTTAAAATGTGTACGACAAACTTATTTAACATTGCAAACAGTTCGCTAGTATCAATACTCTCGCATAGCACATTACTGATAATCATCTAGGAATGTTCAACACTTCGATAAATTAAATTGAGAATAAAGTGAATTTCTTGAGGCGCCACTGATTTTGATCAAGCAAAAAAACTGTACAAGATTAGGTTGCCGAACGATATTACCCCTGACCTTTGCGAATGACTGTCCTGTTTTAAAAGTATAACTGCGTCTTACGGTTTTGCACATGCAAAGTTCGCATATTTTGATTAAGATTCAACATGTTATACATTAAACAAAATAAACAAGACAGCACGTAATTGTTTATTATGTAGAGGTGTGGACATTCAATCGTTACATTTCGGGATTTGATACATATCTAGTAACCGGAATTTTATTACAAACATCAAATTGATGTGTTACATCGATTAGTGCAAATATTGATAGCACTATTATATGACTTTTATTCGCCATCATGTATATATTTATCGGTTAATATTTCGACTCTAATAAATAATCTTAATGTAGAAAATTTTAAGATATAAATGATTAAATTGAAAGAAAGCAAGTTTAGGGGCATTTCGATGATTGCGGTCGTATATCCCCATTTCATCCTTTTTATAGCCAAATTGACATTATGAAACGTTTCCGTGAAATATTAAAAGCGTCTTAAAATGTGATTACAATCATGTTACAATAGGCGTTGTTATGGTCAAAGAAAACTTCCTAACGAAATGTGTTAACATTTGTCCCTTGGGGTAACAAATATTGCGTGGCAACAGTTCATTCTGACGCTTTCAACAATGGGTAAATGCATGAAATCATGCGTGAATTTCTCAGAAATTCACAGTGACAATAACGCCGACACTATATTAAACGCGAATACTTGGTTTATAAGAGATTCTATGCATTATAAAACAAATATTCACAATCGTAAAGAATGCATTCAAACTGATTTAGGATTTCATAATCAATATACAACAGTTGCTAATAAAAGATAACAAGATGACTGGTATTTATTAAATACACAAACAATGAGATACTTTTTGGCTCTAGCGGGAGTATCGTACAAGTTTGTACTCGTCTATGAACAAGGATGAAGTTTCTGCTATTGACAATAAAATATGAGGCAATTTCATAATAAATGCTGAAAAGTTAGTATTTTAATATAATGTATTGTTTATAATTTTATCTCCGAGTAAGATACACATAATTGTATTTATTCTAATGCAATATGTTTCAGACAAACACAAGAGACAGAGAGCAATGACTCAATAATAAAAAGTTATGGGTTACATACTGTGCACTATTATCAGTCCAGAATTCACCAATCAATCTAATTGTGCCTATATTGTGCTCTATAATCAGTCCTTAATTATCCTGTATAGAGAAATAATTAGCAGTTATACCGGTTTCAGATGGATTATTAAAAAAAGTATATTACACCGTCTTTTATATTGTTATTTTTCGCTTTCTTATTCAGAATCATGACTTTACAGTGTTTTTATGAAATGGGACTTTTTCACAGACACTGTGCGTTTATACCAAAAAGAGTAATGACCAAAACAAAATAGTACCGTAAAACAATTATGACTTTTCTATGTCCAACAATTACATTAACAAACATAAAAACCTAATGAGATAGGAAGCGATCGCGCATTACTGCAGGAAGAATTTGTAGTAGTTGGCAGAAATAAATCTTATCTCATTAGTGTGGACCTCATTAACACAGAGAACATTACCTGTCGCATAAATATCAACACTGATGCTTTCCAGGATTGACGGAAGGATGTAATACAATTAACGCCCTCAGTCAGTCGAGAAACTCTAAAAGATGAATTTGAGATCGGTTTTATAACATATATTATACTTCATACGATGATTTGATTTGGTTGACTGGTCATCTGTGTGACACTGTCATTGAACACAACCTACGTTCATTAACCGAAATTAACAGATAATTAATTGAATTATAAATGTACGAGTATATTGCCACCACTAATGAGACACAAATCGTATAACGAGGTAAATAAGTTACACCTGACACAAGCCCCCTGATGTCGGACAAAAATGCACCAAAATACCCAGGTGCACAAGTTCACATGCTGATGAATATGTTTATAACGTTTCATCACTCTAGCAGTTATACTTTTCGAGTTACACGCGACACAAGCCTAAAAATGTGATTTGTTTTACTAAAAAAGAGCATAACTCCGCTGATGTCGGAAAAAAATTGCACCAAAATAAATACCCCGGTACACAAGTTTACATGCAGCCAAATATGTTCATGAAGTTTAATCACTTTAGCAATTATACTTTTTGAGTTACATTCGACACAAGTCCAAAAATGTCATTTTTTGCTAAAAATGTTTAAAGGGCCATAACTTCGGTGATGTCGTAAAATAACTGCAACAGAAAACCCAGGTGCACATGTTTACATGATGATGAATATGTTTACAAAGTTGTATCACTCTAGCAATTATACTTTTTGAGTTACGCGCGACACCAAAATCCGGGACGGACGGACGGCCGGAACGGGACGGACGGAAAAGCGCACATTTATATGCCCCCCCCCCCCCGGCCCCCATCTGAAAGTGGGGGCATAACATGTAAACATATAAACATACAAATGTTTACAATGTTGTTTTTATAAAGAGCTCGTAAACAAATGTAAAATATATAGGAACTTCAGCTCCATCAGCAATAGAGACGAAACTCGTAGAGTTCAACTTTAAAGGCAATTGATCAGTTGCAAGCACATTATAGTATGCAACACAAAACATACGAAACAAGAAACGTGGAAAATCCACGAAAACCCAATGTTTCGAACGAAATGCATTAAAGTCAAGACAAAAATAAATATTTTAGTAATGGTGACCTTGACCCCACAAATCCCATTTGCAATCCCAAGCGAGGTCTAAATATAAGGTATCTACATATGAAGTTTCATAAGTATCTATGTATTAACTTTCATTAAAATATCTCAATGCATTCTCAAGTTATTGAGCGGAGACCATTTTTCTATTTTTAGCAAAAGTGACCTAGACGACTCCACCCACCCCATATGCAATCCAATCAAGGTCTTGACATAAGGTATCTATGCATTGAGTTTCATTACAATATCTCGATACGTTCTCAATTTATTGAGCGGAAATCTTGTTTCTATTTTTAGTAACGGTGACATTGACCTTAACTTCACCCACCCCATATTCAATCCCAAGCGAGGTCCCAATATAAGGTATCTATGTTTGTAGTTTCATTAAATTATCTCAAGGCATTCTCACATAATTGAGCGGAAACCGTTTTCCTATTTTTAGTAACGCTGACCTTGACCATGACCCCACCCATCCCATATGCAATCCCAGGCGGGGTCTCGATATAAGGTATCTATGTATGAATTTTCATTAAAATATATCGATGTGTTCTCGAGTTAGAGAACGGAAACGAAAAGTTGACGTCGCCACCCTGCCCGCCCGCCCGGCCAACGACATACCCCAATCTATTAACCGAAATTTTTCTTCCAAAAGTTTGGTTAACAAACACAATTCATCGGATGCTACAACAGTACACACAATTTATAAATATAAATGCTATTGTACAAACATATAAACTTCGTAGCTCATCATTTTAAAGCAACCAGTTAAAATTTAACGTTCAGTTAAATTACAATACAGTTACTAATTGGTTAGAGAAACACTGTTTTTAAACATGTATTACAGCAATAAAACCATATTACATAGTTTATATTCATATCACAAGAAGAAGTTTCCCGGTATATTCCATTAGTGCAGACTTATACGTTTCAATTAACGTTTTGTTTATCCCGACAAATGTATTTCTGAAGTGGTTTGCCCGTAGTTGTAATAAATAATTTCTGAGACAAAATATAGTTTACGATACACTATATATTACTTGTTGTTTTTTTTTAAGTTTAATGGTGCACAGTGCCATTTCAAGGGAATAAATGAGGATTTATAACAAAACTAACTCAAAAGAGCCTTGGGACACCATGATTTGTGTTTTTGTATGACATATTTGAAATGTGCTTGGAGTGTTACGAGTGTTTATTTGAATTTTGTCTTCCAAATTGCTGATGAGTTTAGCAGAACATATAGTTTAAGAAGATAACTTGAACAAATCCAGTTCTTCGTTACACAGACACGCAGCTATGTTGTCATCTGCATTCCTAAAGTTTTTGAGAAAACCACAAAATATGGACGCAAAGGTTCTACAGAAGCAATTATAACGATGGTTAGTTTAGCAGGGTTTTCCGCAGGCCTGTTTCGCATTTCGGGCCCGACTTACAAAGCAGTTGGAAATTTGCCGACATGCTTTAATAATGCCGACATGCCTTAATTTTCAAAGCAACCATCCTTAATCTCTTTATCTGATTACAGAGGTCTTTGATCAAAAGGTCATAAACTAACGCCGAATCGATCGATAAGGTCTCACTTCCAACGGTGTGATTGACAAATAACTGAACAGTCTAGTCCCGCCCACAACGATCTCACTAGCCAATCAAATATCGTGATTTGAATGGCGGAGTTTATTCTTAGTAACAACTGAAAAGTGTTTGACAAGAGATACTAGCGCTTGCCAAGAAAAGCGAACATGCATTTTAAAACTTTTAATCATCATGTTCACTCTTAAATATGATTCGGGTAATTCCCTAAGTCATCTCACAAATTGTCAATAAAAATATCGAAACGAATAATGTAATACATAGCCTTAATTTATAACACAATTTGACGTCGTCGAATGTCATTTTGTTCACATAGACTCTATGCAATTGAGCGCGTGACCAGTGCGCGCACCTTTCATGACCTTAGCATGGGGACCTAATTTTCGCGCGCTTTTTGTAGGAAAACACGCTTTTTACATGGGGACACACGACCATATTTATTGTCAATTGATAACCGCATAATCAAATATTTAATAACAAAGGTTTGTTTTTATTGTCCGCATATAGTATAACTGATAATGTATGATGTTTTGTATCGCATTCAAAAAAAATTAATGAAATAGAAAAGTTATTTTCAAACAACTAGTGGTCATAACATAATTCAGGGCGGAAAAAAAACGGAGTCAAACGGAGCCGGCGCATTTTGCCGAGGGGGTGCTTAGGGTGCCGGGTGGAGTGCATCGAGCTGATTTATTTCGCGGGGGGGGGGGACGTGTTTCGGGGATGCCGACATGCCTTTAAGAAATCCTGAGGGAAACCCTGGTCGAGCCCTTGTAATTGTCTAGGAGTCTATATCAAAATGCCTGACACATGCCATAAAAACAAGGACTTAAGTAAGGCACTTATTTATAAAGTTACATTCGATTGTTTTAAAATTTATATTTGGCATTACAAAATGTACACAACACTTTCTCTGAAAGCCAAATATCGTTATATTTTTTATACAAAACCTATTCATTTTCTGCATTTTAAAAATTGGACGTACGGAGTAGACACACCCACGGTCCCCAACGTGTGATTAAAATTATAGATCTAGTACATTATTTTGAAGGAAAGGCAGCATTGACAGGACTATTGCAAACGCACACATCACCGACGAGTGTAAACATACACTATCTCACAACGATGAAAATGCTTGAGATAAAAAATTCTTGATCGATAATAAAATCATTATATATAATAATGTCACGTTATCCATTTTGCTTTTCACACTCTAAGGCGGCAATCAATCTTGTTGCGAAGTTGCAAAAAGATATAACAGACAAAGCGGCGCTTCAGCTTCAATGGAACCAAAAGTGCAGATATCGACATGATTAAATATCTGGTTAGAAGATATGCTCGTTCGGAGTTCGTCATTCTAGATTTCTCTTTCTGCGAAATGATGGCTGTTTTATATCTGCGAAGAGTGTAAAATGGATAACATACTTGATACCATTCGTGTGCTGACCCAATTATGATTAAGAACTAAGCTTATAAAAACCACTATGATGTATGACCGAACAACACAAAGCAAACACGTTTACACTCACACGCAAATAAATATCAAATAAATGATGAAAAACATGCACGTTTTTTGTACGATTTACATTTGCATTAGGGGTGTCACGATATTAAAACATCCATATCGCGATATATTGAGATATTTTTTCATATATTACGATATTTAGGGGCAACAATAGCAACATATGCATAACAGCAGATAGATAAGCAAAACAATTATGAGCAACACTTTTAAATCGCCTGTCATGGTTGTTTGCTGTATTTATTATATTACATACAGAACGATTTTTTACATGCACATTTACTCTATTCATGATGTATATTTGTTTTGTGCATAAACTATGTATGTAGTTCACTCCTTTTCTTATCTGGAAATAATGTAACCGGTTTTATTAAAACATGAATAGAAATGTAAATGGAATATTATTGGTCGCAAGTACAGTCTGTAATGGTCTGGCTATTAACCTTGAAGACACCCCGACAAAACCATCAACTTTACTAAATTATACCGGCTTTCAATTGTTTGTCGCTGACAATAAGCATGTTTTAATTCAGTCAAAAGTTTTGCAATCAAGATAATGATAACAGGAAAAAACACAAAACGGTAAAAAGACCATGTTTTGTACATAAATAATGCAATATATTGGTATGGACATTCATATTGCGATAATTTGTTGCAGAAGCAAATATTGCAATAAACCAATATACCGATATATTGTGACACACCTAACTTGCATGCCCCATATATCTCGGACTTTAAAGAGATCCTGGCCTATTCTCCATCCCTGCCACTCCAAGTAAATGAATAAATATAAGAAATTATGACCTTTGCCAATTCGTCGTCATCGTTTACAAGTGAGAAGGCATACAGCGCCCCTATTGTGTGAAAACTCGAGAGTGCAATCAAATCACAATATAAATTACCTCCGCACTAGGGGATGAACAGAAAAGTCGCTTTTTCCAGGAAACACCGTAACTGACGACATGTGTATGCAGAACATCATTTACGATTCTAGCGAGTTTTGCATGGTAAGACATTAAAGAAATGTCCTGCACTTGTACAGATGTCACTGTCAAGACACGGTAGTATAAATCTCTGTTTGCATAAGTGCAATGAATCTCAGTAAATACTCTTGCTGCTGATGGTAGTGGTGTTGTTTTGGTGGAATCAAGTAGTAGTAGCAGTAGTAGTAGTAGTAGTAGTAGTAGTAGCAGCAGTAGTAGTAGTAGTAGCAGTAGTAGTAGTAGTAGTAGTAGTAGTAGTAGTAGTAGTAGTAGTAGTAGTTGTAGTAGTAGTAGTAGTAGAAGTAGTAGTAGTAGGAGCAGCAGCAGCAGCAGCAGCAGCAGCAGACTAGTAGTAGTAGTAGCAGTAGACTAGTAGTAGTAGTAGTAGTAGTAGTAGTAGTAGTAGTAGTAGTAGTAGTAGTAGTAGTAGTAGTAGTAGTAGTAGTAGTAGTAGTAGTAGTAGTAGTAGTAGTAGCAGTAGTAGTAGAAGCGTTGCTAATGTTAATGTATATTAACAAAATTTCTCATGTGTCATTCCAAAAAATTAATGTTTATACATGCTAGTAACATTACATCCCTCAAAGGCAGTTCGTTTTTGAACGTTCATGAATTCATAAAGTTGATTTTTGGAAGTACTCTTATGGCAAATCCAATATTGCCAATTTGGAAAAAACTCCCGGCATCTCGTGATATATTAAAATTCGACCTGCTACGGGTACCCATACAGATATAAATGGGAGTAGATAAGATAATACATGAAACTTCCGTAGTCATTACATATTCGTTTGTTGTAAAGGTAATGTTCCCTTTACATTACAGGCATATGACACGAGTAACACAGTAACCTAGAAGCAATGGAGGTAAACAATCGGACGAAAATTATAACCTGGTGAGGGGAAAAACCAGTTTAAACTAGCTTCTATACTTTTTGATCTAGTGACCTACTTTTCGATACTACATTACACATTATTATAATTAACTGACCGTACATAATTGAGAACTGACCATTTTTTAAAGATGCATAGTGATTTGTTGAAACTATTCCTTAAAGAGTATGAACTTGGGATGACGAAGACAGTTCCAGCAATTCGAATAGCCTGGCAGATGAACTAACTAAATAAATAACAACGTTTGGCAAAGAGATCGTACTCCTCTTCGGGTGTAGACCCCCGGCTTCCTCCTAAATGGTAAGTATGTGCAAAAATAAAATGTTTTGTCTACCTTCAGACAGACAACCGACGGAACGACAATTGCAAAGCAATATTCCCTAGCTTCTTCGAAGGAGAGGGGCAATATAAGAAGCTGCACCATCCACTATACCAACCACGTCACCATAGTCATTTATACAAGAGTTGTCGTGGACTATTCGATAATATATTACAGTATATTTGTCCATGTTTGAAAGTGAATGGGGGATACTACACTTGTTTAGTAATAGAGGTAGTAAAATGGGAGATGCCCGACGTGGTAAATTTTACCCCAGGGGCATAATTTGAACAATCTTTGTAGAGGACTGCTATACGACGTTACATACCAAATACGAAACCTTTGGGCCTTGCGGTTTCATAAAACGTTTTGAATATAAACTTTAACCAAAATATCTATGTAAAAAGGGGCATAACTCTGTAAAAATGCAAACCAAAGTTTATAGAAAGGTTGCCCCTGATACTGGAGTTGATGACAAAGTTATGTTCATATTTTCAAGTGAATAACTTATGTAGTTCTGAAGTTACAAAAGTTTTGAATATAAGCTTTAACCAGAAAATCTTTGCGATAAAGGGGCATAACTCTGTCAAAATACAAAACAGAGTTATAGTGAATATTGCCTCTGATATTGGAGTTGATGACAAAGGTATATTCCAAGTTTAAAGTTAATAACTTCTGTAGTTTTGAAGTAACAAATCTTGTGAATATAAACTTTAACCAGAAAATTTATGTGAACAAGTGCATAGCTCTGTCACATTACAAAACAAAGATATGGAAAATGTTGCCCCTGATACTGGAGTTGATGATAAAGGTATATTCCAACTTTCAAGTGAATAACTTATGTAGCTTGGACGTTACAAGACGTATGAAACGAAAACCAAATTCAGACGCCCACGGCGGGGCGTATAGGAAAACTCATCTATTCTTCGATTGTCGAGATAAAAACTGAAGTGTTTCAATCTAAACACGTTTATCATTTCATTTGACTGCGATCTAAATGTTCGCCCCAAATAGAATTCGGCTCAGATTTTATACAGGCAGTAAACAATAAGTTTAAAGTGAACTGAACTAATGAGCAATAAGGATCGCTCTACATCAACAAGTTGTTTATATGGTTTGACCTCATGACCTTGATATTCACCCCATATGTCTTTTTTCAAACATGTCCGAGATTTCATCGATTCACACTTGTGTAATTAGGCGGATTATGCTATTTGACCAAGTGACCAAGATTTTGGCCGCATATGACCTCTGTTTGACCATGAACCAGATTTCATGAAGGACAACAATTTGGCCAAGTTTAAACCGGATCTATTTAGAAATGTGTTTCCTAGAGTCTTATACAAAGATTTATTTTACATAGTTTCAATGCTGATCGAGTATTTTCAACCCACATGACCCGTAATCTAGACATTAATTTTGTCGAAGGGAAGCTTGAAACCCAACAGGCCAAAACAATGAAGCTACGAGCGTGCAAACAGGTTTATATATGATCTATGTATTATAAAGAGCATTTTCCTATTATGTAAGATAAAAACGTATTATATACGCCACATGACCCACATTTGAGCTTCGCCTAGAGTTCATTGAGGTTATCGATTGGACAAGGTTTCAAACGAATCGGATGAAATCAGGAGCTCATAGAATGTAAATAAAACACATCCGCTCGTATTATTTGACCATATGACCTAGTTCTTCATTCCACAGTAACTTATCCCGTATGTTTTTGAGGCAATCAATCTGAAAAAGATTTCAACCTGTTCAGATACCAAATGAAGTTCAGAACAACAGAGGAAAGTGTGCTTTACTTGACAGCAAAATGCTTTTTATATTATCAAACCCAGTAAACTATTTTAACCACAGATGCTCCATACTTGACCTGATCCAATCTTTCGCGGAGTTTAGCAATCTGACTAAGCTTTAATCTGATGAAAAAGTGTGTTCATAATCAACGATTAAATATTTGACCTGACATGAATTATTATCAACCCGACAGAGCCTTCATTATTTTGATGGTTTCATAGTGATCCGATGGAAATTATGACATATAGAACGTCACTTGTGGACGACGGACTACGGACACGAATCGCCAGAGATCCTAAGAGTTTATCTGGCACTACGTTTCTGGTGAACTTAATAAAAAAAAAAACATCTACACTTGGCAGTGAGATCATACTCCCCTCGGGGTGTAGACCACCGTCCCATCCTAAATAGTTAGTATGTGCAAACAATATAACAAGAAATGTAGAAATTCTACGAAAACCAAATTGTTGATTGAAAAACATAAAAGTCAGTACTATGATAAAAGTTACTTAAATACACCAACACCTTATGCAATTCAAAACAACAATTCGCTATATGGATTAACGTGTAAAGTTTCATAACAATAACTCAACTAATTCCAGAGTTATTGATGTGGAAACCATTTTAGTAATTACCATATTTCGATCGTTTATGAAGCGAAATACGTTTTTTCTATTTAAGTAATGGTGTCATTAATCCAACCCACCCGAGCAATCCCAAAAGGAATCTCAATATATACTTTCTTACTCGCAGATTCATTACAATACATCATTTCGTACTACAGTTTTTGAGCGGAAACCGATTTTCTGTTGTTTATAATAGTGACACTGACCTTCTCCCCAGCCACCCCATATGAAACCACATGCAAAGTCTCAATGTGATACAATTAATCTATTTATGAGTTATATTTGAAGATTCATTAAGTAACTTTTTTCGTACTCCAGTAATGAAGTGGAAACCATATTTCTATTTTTAGTAACGGTGACCTCAACCAGGATCCTACTCATCCCATATGGAATCCCAAGCGAGGTTGCGATATATGGGATCTACATTTTATAATCAACAACTCCGTCAGCGTCAGAAGACTAGACCATGGTTGTATCCTGCTCAGGAAGAAATTGACCAAGGCCTTTGTAGTGTCATGTCTGTAAACATTGTCAAAAACGTAAAAGTAAAGTATTAAATGGCATTGTCACATGGACTGAAACAACGATGCGCATTGACAAAGTACTGGATCATAACCATTCGGAAATGCACAAGGCAGTTGTGCAAGTCGAGACATCAATTCAGTTCAATATCAACCGTGCTATCAGTGAAGAAAAACTGCCTGTAGGGGGATGAGTTCAAGGCTGTCGTGGATGCAACTAAAATACTACACTTCCTCATAAATCACAATATTTCCCACACGACTGTGTACAAGGGCATGGTGTGATTCGCAACCAATGAACTGGAATGTCCGGACCTACAACACCATTGTGAATACAAGAATGCAACATACACAAGTACAACTACATCTGCACAACTAATGGACTGCTTGGTGTTGGATATTACAGGAACACTCAAGGAACGCATCGAAAAAAGTATAGCCTATGCTATTTTGGCTCACCAAACTACAGATGTTAGCAACAAAAAATACTTTCTGTGTTAAGCACATAGACCGTGAGACTGGTGATGCTTGTGTGGATTTATTTAAGGACATGCACATCTGTGACGGGAGGGCACAGACTATATTCTGCAAAACAAAAACAGTAATCAAAGACTTGGGAAATGAGGTATTCATGTCATTCGGATCCGATGGTTGTAACACCATGATCGGAAGGAAGACGGGCGTGGCAAAGAGGCTCAGGGCGTTGAAACCAGATATAATATAGGTATACTGCCAAAACCATCGCCTGACACTAGCCGCCAAGGACAGTTTTGAGTCAATAAAACTACTGAGAGATGTTGACAACCTACCGGGACATGTATTCAATCGTGTATGCATCAAGCAACTGCGATTCTTCATTAGAAAGGTTTCAGAAAATCACAGAAGATGATGGCCGGAAAATCAAATAATTTGCACAACCGCGTTGGTTATCAGATCTAGACATAGTAACATCACTAATCTGTGCTAGAGGACCTGGAAAATGTAATGGCCACAAACAGTGAAAACGTCAGAATAGGTATTGGTTTTCCGCAGGCCTGTTTCGCTTATCGGGCCCGACATGCCTTCAAAGCAGTTAGTGATTTGCCTACATGCTTAAATATCGCCGACATGCTTTCATTTTCAAAGCGACAACCCTTAATCTCTTTATCTATTACACGGACCATAAACGAACGCCGTATTGATCAATAACGTCTCGCTTCCAACAGTGTGATTAACAAGTGACTGAACTGTGTAGTCCCGCCCACAACGATCTCATTTGCCAATCAAATACGGCGATTTTTAGGGCGGAGTTTATACCTTAGTATTCGTTTGTTAGTAAGTTTGACAACAAATACTAGCGTTGCCGGGAAAAGTGAACAGGCATTTTAAAACATTTGATTATTATATTTAACCCGGTAATTTTATTATCCATTTCACAAATTGACAATCAAAAATATGCAAACGAATAATGTAATATAGAGCCTCAATTTAAAACACAATTTGACGTCGTCAAACTGAATTTTGTTTACATAAACACTGCAATTAAGCACGAGGCCAGTAAACCCACGTTTTTCATGAGGAATCCGTGACCTTGTGCATGGTAACATAATTTCGCGCGCTTTTGTAGAAAAACACGATTTTAACATGGAGATACAGGGCCGTATTTTATGTTGATTAGGAACAGCACGTTCCAGTATTTAAAAGCAACGGTGATTTTTGGGCTTTTAATGTCCGCATGTAGTATATATAGGATCTGACACGAGTTTTATACCATAATTTATTTAACGAGTTCAGAAATTTTGTTAGTAAGCGAGCCTTTGGCGAGTTTACTAACAAATTTCCTGGACAAGTTTAATAAAATATGGTATGAAATGACAACGAGTGTCAGATCTTTTTTATCACATGCTTTTAAACGAAATAAAACCCTTCTAATTTTACCAAAATAAGTTGGTAAATTCTCAAAGTTGTGTACAGACGTGACGTCATTTCATGTTGACGACGTCATTTAAGCAAAATAACGTCATGCGATTGGTCAGTCAAAGAATATGTAGCCAATGAAAACGCTCAAAATGTTATCTTACACATGTGTAAGATAGAAATATTCGTAATGGTTGTAATTAAAAAATAGTTTTTGAAGAACAAAACACTAGCGGCCGTGACAGAATTTCAAGGCGGAAAAACGGCTAGACTTTTCAACAAAACCATGTATGATTGAAAATTAATTCCATTAAAATGCAGCCTAGTGTTTGATGCACAGATGTACACTGCCTCCAAAGGAATTAGTCAACACGTTTTTATTCAATGAAGTAACGCGGTTATTGCCATTTTAGTAGAAGACATATTTTTAATAGTTTCAGTTTTATAACAGTAAGAATTCCCAAATTAAAGATAATGCAAAGAGAGGCGCCGGTCGAGCAAAGGGCTAGGTATTTTAAGCGATAAAGGGCGGTAGTTAAAGCGATACTGCCGATTAGATCGCCGCCGGAATTTAGAACGTCGCAACCGATTTCGCGAAGGTGGGGTCGCGCGATGCGGCCGATTTTGGGAAGGAGGGTTGTAGCTTGCAGCCGATTTCGGGGAGCTGGGGTCGGGCGATGCGGCCGATTTTGAGCAGGTGTCGGTCAAACTGAGCGGTCGATTTCGGGAGTGAGGGACTAAGTGGTCGGATTGAAAGATCTCGAGAAGGGGGAGGGTTGAGCCGATTTTTGTCGCGGGTGTGTGTGTGTCGGGGATGCCGACATGCCTTCAAG
This sequence comes from Congeria kusceri, assembly GCA_027627225.1. NCBI lineage: Eukaryota > Metazoa > Mollusca > Bivalvia > Myida > Dreissenidae > Congeria > Congeria kusceri. The sequence continues at coordinate 19,441,495 of CM051035.1, forward strand.
AAATCCTGCGGGAACCCAGCTTCCAAATGCCAGTCGACTCTTAAAGGAGTTGAAGACATGGAAGATACCTCTACATTCTTTAGGACTGATAAAATAACATGCTTAGCAGAACATTTTAACAAAGACACAGATGAAGTTCTTAAAGAGTGGGATTGTCTAAAAAAAATGCTGTGGTCGACCTTGAAGAAAGTGCCACGAACACATCATCCAAACTGCTGAAAGTACTCAGGACTGTACAGGTGACCAATGGCAATACGTTGAAACACATAGTAAAGCTATGCGCTGCAGTTGTTGTGTTACCTGTAAGTACAGCCGAAGTGGAAAGAGTGTTCTCTAAAGTCAAAATAACGAAAACGGACATCAGAAACCGGCCTGAAGTGGAAACTGTCAACAACTTACTAATGATCAACAGGAATGACCAGTACATAGCGTGTAGTTAAGAAATGGCATGGTGGACACATTAAGAGGAGAATGTAAACATTGACAGTTTTGTTGTGTTGTTGAAGAGACTTTCAGATGCCATATGTGATAAGAAGAACTGTAAACAAACACTAGTTTTATTGATCTATATTCACATTTGTTTTCTTTGGAAAATACTTCTTTTGCCAATTTATTGAATTAAATGCGGTTTTACTTTTCAATTTTAGTGTGCTTTGAAACAATAAAAATGTTTAAATGTAGAATAACTGGTTCTGTGCATTTGTGAACTTGAACTTACAGCTGGAATATAAATTAAAATCATGCATTTGTGTACTTGGTCTTATTGCTGAAATAGAAATTCAAATATTTATATATCATATATGTATTGAGTGTTGCTGTTATGCTTTATAATAAAGGAAAAAAAATCACATTAAAGAATTTTTCTTAACATCGTATTTGATCAGCCAGTAAATAATTTGTTTCTGAGTTATTGAGGTGGAAACCATTTAAATTTTTGATAATGCCTAATTGTAACCTTGACTTTACAAGTCGATGCAAAGTATTTACACGTTAATTTTCATGACAACAGCTCAAACAGTTTTTGCTATTTTTAAAAATATCATTACCTTGCCCCCCCCCCCCCCCCTCCCAACTCATATGCAATTCCATGCAAGATCTCCCTATAAAGTATTTATAATATGTTAACGTTAATTATTCATGTATCACTGGTGAAAACATGGGTCGGTTATGATCGGTTTATTCACTGTACAGATATTTATAGTTATGGCATTCATCTCATATTTGATACGTCATGTGTTTCCAAAGGAGAACAAGAGCATCGTCTACGGGTGCTGGACGCTCGACGTTTTTGTATTTGATATTATTCTGGCTGTTGGTAATAGAATGGGTTCATCACTGGGATCAAGTGTGTTGAATTTCAAGTCAGTTACTCTTATAGATCATGAGAAATTTGACCTTAAGCTGAAATTCTAATTTAAAAGAGGGCAATAACTCCACCGAAATCCTTGATATAGTTACCTCATCTTGTCTACAGAATGGGTTAATAACTGTGATCAAGTCCAAACAAGGGCAGATAACTCTGGAAATACAAATCACAGGGTTACCTGCCTTGTTGTAATGAATTACCCTTTTGTTAGTGAACACGTATTGAAAGATGAAAATGGATACCTTTGATAGTTTTTGAGAAATTGACTCTGACAAAAAGGTTAACCAAAGAACTGAACCAAAATACTTAACCAAAAAACGTAACCAAAAAACGTAACTAACGCAGACGCTGACGCAGACGCAGACGACAGAGCGACCACAATAACTCGACTTTTTTTTCTTCGAAAAGTCGAGCTAAAAATAAATACAGCCCCATAATAATATAAATTAACTGTTTTATTAACTCCATCAGGAACATTGACTGTAATGTAGACATTTGTTCTTCTTTTTTGCTTATATTCGCCTTTAACGACAATCTATGTAAAAAGGGGCATTACTCTGTCAAAATAAAAAACTGAGTTATTGTAATTGAGAATGTTGCACCTGATGCTGGAGTTGATGACAAAGGTAACTTGTGTAGTGTTAAAGTTACAAGACTTCTGAGTATAGCTTTTAACCAATATCAGAGGCGGACGCCGACGCCGGGGCGAGTAGGAAAGCTCACTTATTCTTCGAATAGTCGAGCTAAAAAGTGATTTTGAAAAAAAAAATTACAAATAATTAGGAAAGGTGATAAGAAATTGAGGATGTTATAGAGACAGTTATTGAAGGATTAGGCTTCCGAGTAATATCCTTTAGAGTTCTAAGCCAAATATTAACTTCTCCCAGAATAACTGTTTAATGTAAACATTCATCATCCCAACAATGTGCGCCTGAATATTTTAACTAGCCTCGAGATATCCTGAAAGTTTATAATATGCAATTTTGAAACAGTTTTGATATAAAATAGAAAACGAGAAACCTTCTTACTAGAGTCTATTTTAGCATAAAAATCTTGTTAACGACGAACACGTACATTGATTATAGTAAAAAAAGTTCCATACTGGGACAACATTTTCCTGAAGACAGGTAAGAATTAGTAAAGGTTTCACACTTGACATTAGAACCTTTGAACATTATCTTGATACACACATTTGTTTTGTTTTTCAATCGATTAAGTTTAAAAAATTGCTAAAGAAGATTCATCGTATTTACATGTATGTACAGTGTTTCAAACTGGTGTCGCGAGCTTTACTTCTACGTCCTCTACAAATTAATTTAATCAGAAATTAAAATTAATCAGAGAACTGAAAACACATAAACACACAGTCGGGTCGTTAATAACTCTCTTCAGTGACATAAATTATACTGTTAAATTCCCAGATAAAATAACCAAGGACAAGTAACTTCAACAAAACGATTTAAGCATTGGCAAGAAAAACGGGGTTGTCTTTTATATATCGGCCGACATCCTGCTACAAGATGACGTACTTTCAAAGAAAATGCATGCAAGAAATAGTTTTTGCCTTACGTTAGAAAACTGATATATCAAATATACCAGTGTCGCCATTTATGTGGCATTTTCTAGAAACATTACTATTATGGTTGGCATTTTATAATTAGCGTATAAATTGCACTTACCGTTTTATGATACCAATTCATAGTCTGCTTACGTATATTTTCAAAATCAAAATTAATATAAGTAATTATGCTACTTGAACATTAATACTTAAAAATAATATTACTGGTTTACAAAAAAGAATATAGCATGCGAGAGAGTAATTCTAATATGTTAGGTGTTATTGCGCCACAATTTATGTCTGATTGTTCAGACTTCATCGTAGACAGGATGTTAGAAAGCAATAAAAACACACGAAATATCGTGACTAGTAACAATAAACATCACATTAATATGATGTATACTTATTTAAAAGGTTAAAACGTACTAAACGTATACAGATTGGATATATCACGAGCATCAAGTTCTATTGCTATACTCACGACTGTATTTTATGGTTGGTCACAACAGGAATATTGGAAGTATTAATCACATTCTCCCTTTATTTTGTTTTTTTTGCATTAAGCCTAAGTTATGAAACCGGATTTTTGTAAAAGATGTTCAAATTAAGAATATGTTCAATCCTTTTTTAAGTCAAAGGGAACCGTGACAGCCAATCCTCAATATCCAATAAACGCTTCCACAAATGTCAATCATATTCAAATTAATCTGCAACATTATCCAATCATCGCACTTGAATATCACGTGTTTAGCGGTTAAACTAGTTCATACTAAAGAGCACGTGCATAATGTTTGTGATATTCAAATGAGGACGTGGTAATGTGGTGATTTTCAATGAATTTAAATTAATCCTTTAATAATAGCTGAGGAGGAGTTTCAACTTTCAATTCGTGGCAAAACCCGGATCGGTCTATGATGGTATGCCTACATGTGTACAAGTCATTGCACTGAAAGAAGCGGAAATTGCGTCTGCATTGATATAGGAGAATGAAGACATATAATGTTTGAGTACTTGATGACCAAGTATTTGCCAAACAGTTACTCCCTTGAGTGATTTTGCTTCAGACATGAATATACGTGACTTTTTCATAAATATATGATATGTTGTTTGTATTTTTTAAATTTAACCCAGACACACTTTGTTTTTCTACAAATTAAATATATTTAAGTACTTTTAAATGTTAGTTACTTGTATAGTTACGAATGTCTGGTAAATGGACCAATTTTTAGATTCAAAATAGCCGTATGTTTTTTAGTGAGGTGTTCAATGACACGACAATTCAAGCCCCGCGGAATCACACGACGATCAAGACACCGACATATAATTAAAAATACAGTTAAACACGTAATGGTATATTTTCGTACGCAACAAATTACAGTGTTATCAAAAAGCAACATATGCAAAGTAAAACAAGAGCTGCCACAGGACAGCGCGCTCGACTATTTCAGTTGGTGCAATTTTTTAAGATTTTAAGGTGGAGGGGAGAAAGAAACAGATAAGTTAATTCATAAGGCTAGTACCACGTGCTGTCACTATAAAGTGACATTTGCCCCCGAATGCTCATTTGAAAAAATGAAAACAGAATGCTGGGGATTGCTTTCCCTAGTGGAGACGTTGACTGTAAATAATTATTATTAGTTTAACCAAATTTCCAAAGTTAAAAATAGACATAAATATAAATAAAAAAAAAGAGTTATGGGGGTTGCATTCCCTGGTGGAGACGTTGATATTAAATACGTATTTGAAGTTTCAAGTAAATACCTTTGGAAGTATTCAATATATTGGTATTTTTTTTAAACTTTAATCAAAATTTATAAGTTAAAACGGGGCATACATTTGTCAGAAACACAGAGTTATCGGGGTGTTTTCCCTGGTGGAGACGTTGAAAGAAGTATTTTAGTTTAAAGTAAATAATATTCAATATATTGGACTAAATAAGCAACTTTAACCTTGGCCGTACGGACATACGGACGGAAAAACATAGGGACGGACGGTTCGCTTTTAATATGCCCACCTTCTGGGTCATAACAATTAAAAGCAATATGAAATCTAACAAGGGACTTAAATCCGTCAAAAGAGAATACTGGGGATCGTAGCATCTGATGCTGGACGTGATAACAATTTCAAGTTTCAAGTGAATAACTTACCTAGTTTTGAATTTATAATACTTTAAAAAGACTTTAATCTGAAAATCTATGTAAAAAGGGGGATAACTCTGCCAAAATGTAGGTTTTAACTTATAAGACTTTTGAATTAAAACTTAAACCTGAAATATCTAACTAGAAAGTGGCACATATCTGTCTAAATACAAAACTGAATTCAGGAGATTGTTGCATCTGATGCTGGAGTTGATACAAAAAATATATTATACACGAAATTATGACATGTTTGCAAAGTACTTACGACAAGAGATGACCTATTAAACTCAATATATGTTTCCAGAGCGTTGCTGTATTGAACTGAAGACATGTTTCCAGAGTAGGTCCATTGTATCTGAACGCATATTATAGAAAGACAAACGTTTTTTTTCTGAACTTAAGACTACGTATGGACTTAAAATTATATAATTCTTCTATTAATTTCAAAATGCTCACAATTAATTTACGATATGGAAGTAAGTCCTCGGTGATCTGTTAAAGTCAAAACGACATATCTTGCAAGAAATGAAACAGCTAACACGCATATCGGTAGAAGAACATAAAACAGTATACCATTAAGGATTCCTCCATATGGATAATAAATTCCCTTCATACGGAAATTAAATTCATGGAGATCTCTATAATAGACCCCAATCTGTAAGACAAAACAGTATGTCTCGATGCAAATGAATACAATGAATTAGGTGTAATTATAAAGCCAAGATTCAAGAGATGCGTCTAATAGAATAATGGCACATTATTGTTTTCTTATTCAATCAACCCATTTTTAAAATTGACTTCTTTGCTCAAATAAAAAGAGAAGCACCAAGACATTGTAGACAATGGAAAAATGCGGAAAGCGCAGGGGAGACGTATTTTGGCCGAATATATATCTGAAATTCTTGATGAAGAAAGGTAGAAGTTACGTGTAGATGATACAAAATGTATGCAGCTGATATTGTTCTTTTGAAACTTGGTAGAAAATCATCTGGGGAATATTTTTGTACAGTTTCTTCTGAGCAGCTGAGTGGTTTCACAGAAAATTTCACAAATTTATGTTTAGCTGTGGTGGCCGTTTCGTGCAGAGGACGAATACTTGCATACATTTGTTACGGAATCACCCAATGAACACTTGCGTATAACTAGAATTGTCACATGAGTGACGGATATATCCCCACAATACTGTCTTGTCACAAAACTATGGCATATATTCGAAAGAAATGGACACAAAGAGAATGCTTTAATGTGTGAATGTTTATCAGTGTATTTGGAAAAAAATAATTTCAATTGGAGCCATAACTCTTTCAACAGTTATTGGTTTGTAACCAAAGTCGAACCTGACCTGTATTTTATGATGTTACACCTATTTACAAAAAATAATTTAAATATGTTGAGCCTTTCACGAGTTTTGGTCCGGAAACAGTGTTTTAGGGAATTTAAGTAAAAAAGGGGCCATTACTCTGTCAAAATGTTGTTGTTTGTAACCAAATTAGAACTTGACCTGTATTTTATGATGCTACACATGTGTATTAAAAATTATTTGAATATTGCAAGCCATTCTTGAGTTATCGTCTGGAGACCATGTTTTAGGGAATTTAAGTCAAAAAGGGGCCATAACTCTGTCAAAATGTAGTGGTTGTAACAAAAGTCGAACTTGACCTGTATTTTATGTTTCTACACATAAGTACCAAGAATTATTTGAAGATGTCAAGTCATTCTTTCATTCTTGAGTTATCGTCCGCAATCATGTTTTTAGGGAATTTAACTCGAAAAGGGACCATAAGTAACCTTGTAACCAAAGTCAAACTTGACCTGTATTTTATGATGTTACACATGTGTACCGAAAATTATTTGAATATGTCAAGCCCTTCTTGAGTTATCATCCGGAAACCATGAAAACCAAGAGACCGACTGACCGACAGCTCACTCCTATATACCCCCTAAACTTTGTTTGTGGGGGTATAATTATTTGAAAAATTAGCCACATGTTTATGTGAAGATGTTGCTTCATGACCTCTATTTTTAGCTCAAGAGGCCGTCCAGTGCAGTAAAGCGGATCTATCTGCATTGGTTTGGTAGAGGACCATTCAGTGAACTTTTGTGTAAAATGTCATCAATATTGACCAAGAACTGTTGAAAATAGGACAGGAATATGAAACTTAAATGCAAATCGTTCCAGTAATACAAGCAAAAAATCGCTCCAAGAAAAGCAGAAATTGTCTTGTATCTAGTGTTTTGCAGCATCTTCATTATTTAAGTTATTTAATTACCCAGTATGTACATCGATTCATTGTAAGGGATGATCAACTTTGAAGTAATGTGTGAACAATTAAATAAAGTGTATCCATATTCATCAACGTTCAGAGTAGGACGCACATATGTTTATCGAATATATATTCAGGGGTGACGCAGACAGTAAACAAGAAGACAATCTCATAAAGATTTATTACACTTTTAACAATCTGGCCATCCTCAGAATATGTTGAATTTGCAGCAAAACAATGTAATCTGCACGTAAATTGACAGAAAAAGAGATAGTTAATGAGTTAATGATTTGTGTTTTTTGTTCCAATTAATGAAGGCAGGACACATTCGTGGTAAAAGTGGAGCAGTTCATACAAAATCAGATCAGTTAAATCAGATGGGAAAACTAGTTAGCGACCTGCGCAGTATAATATTATTATATTATATTATTTGCTTGCAATTAATAGCAAACACACATGTTTGCAGAGTAAAGCAAACGTTTCTAGCTGAACTCAAGACATGTTAGAAGAGTAAGTCAAACGTCGCTACGCTGAACTCAAGATATATTAGTAGAATAAGTCAAGTCATTACGTTGAACTAGAGGTAGCCAAATGTTTTGTTGTGAACTCAAGACATGTTTTCATATTTAGTCAAAGGTAAGTTATTGGACTCAAGACATGTTTCAAAAGTAAATATTAACAAAGTGAAACCCCAGCTGCATCAGTAGGAGTGAACTCGTATTATCCATAGTGAGGCAAATATAAATTTTTTGAACTCACCTCGTGTTTGCAGAGTTAAAAAAGAGTCACTGATATGACAAAATAAATATTCCCATACTTAGTCCATGGTTATTTTATTGATCTCAATACTTGTATTAAGAACGAATAATTTATACAATGTTGACCTCAAGACATGTTTGTAGAGACAGACAACGTTATTCACATGAACTCAAGACATGTTTGCCGAATACAATAAGCGTTGTTGTATAATGATATTATGATGAACTCCAGACATGTGTGTAGAGTAAGACAAAATTTATTCAAGACAGGTTTGCAAAATAAGATAAATAATTAAATGTTGAACTCAATACATGTTTTATTGAACTCAAAACATGTTCCCATAGTAAGGCAGTGTTATTATGCTGAACTCTAGTAATGTTTTTAGAGTTAGACAAAAGTTATTGCATTGACTCCATAAATGTTTCCAGAGTTAGTCATGAGTTATTGAGTTATTGTATTGACCTCAAAACATGTTTTAGAGTAAGGAACTGATACTATGTTTGACTTTTAGCCATGTTCCCGCAACAAGACAAACATATTTGACCTGAACCTGAACTGTAGTGAATATCTGTTCTGTTCTGTTCCTGAACTCAAGACATGTATCCATAGTAAGTCAAACTTTATTGACCTGAACTCATGTTGCCAGAGAAGGATAAACGTTATTGACCTGAACTAAAGACATGTTTCAATAGTAAGACTAACGTTATTGACCTGAACTCAAGAAATATTGCCCGAGTAAGACTAATGTTACTATGTGGAACTCAAGACACGTGTGTTAAGAAAAACATCCGTTATTATCTTGACTAAATACATGTTTCAAAAAAAGACGAACGTTACTATATTGAACTCAATAAAAGCTTGTAGAGACAGACAACAATATTGACCTGAACTTAAGGCATGTTTGCACAGTAAGGCGAGCGTTTTTTATGGAAACCAAGACATGTTCCTGTAATAAGGCAAGTGTTACTTTTGGTGATATAAATATATGTATTTAGAGTAAGACAAACATTAGTGTATTGGCTAAATAAATGATTCCAGAGTTAGTCCATGTTTATTGTATCGACCTCAGAGTCAACAACTGAAACTATGTTAAATGTCATGCCATGTTTACGGAATAAGACAAGCGTAATTGTATTGAACTGAAGGCATATTTCCAGAGTAAGACAAATGTCTCTATGTTGAACTAAAGGATGTTTAAAAAAAGATATTGTATCGACTAAATGAATGTTTCCAGAGTAAGACACATGTTACTATATTGACCTCAAGAAATTATTGTAGAGAGAGACAAGCGTTGTTGGAACTCAATACATGTTTCCGGAGTAAGCAAATGATACTATGATGAACTCAAGACATGTATGTAATATAAGACAAACTTTATTATATTGACATAATACATACTTCCAGAGTATGTCCATCGGTGTTGTGTTGAACTCAAGACATTTTTCGTGATGAATCAAATGTTACTTTATTGAATTCAAGAAATTCTTCAGACAGACAACCTTAACACAAGACATGTCATGCGTCCTTGTATTGAACTGAATACATGTTTTCAGAGTAAGGCAAATGTTACTATGCTGAACTCAAGACATGCTTGTAGAGTACGACAAAATATAGAGTATTGTATTGAAGATATGTTTGCAACGTAAATCAAGCGTTGCTGTATTTAACTCAATACTTGTTTCCAGAGTAAGACACATAGTATTATGTTGAACTCAAGACATGAGTGTAAAGAAAGTCAAACGTTATTGTAATGACTAAATACATGCATTCAGAGAAAGACAAACTCAAGAAATGTTTGTAGAGTAAGACAAAAGTTATTGTACTGAATTTAAGACATGTTTGTAGAATCAGAAAAAAAAGTTATTGTACTGATTTAATAAATGTTCCCAAAGTATAGCTATTGTGTGTATACTGATCTCAAGACATGTTTCCAGAGTGAGCAACTAATACTATGTTGAACTCAATAAATGTTTTTAGAGAAAGACTGAAAGACAAACTTAATTGTACTGCGCTCAATACATGTATGCAGAGAAAGGAAAATGTTACTATGTTAAACCCGAGACATGTACGTATAGTAAAACCATATTCCAAAGTTGGACAAACGTTTACATATTTGAATATGAACTAATTTTTGCTGAGTAAGTCCGATATTATTTTTGTCAATTCCAGCCTTTTTTCATGAGTAAACAATTAGTAAATAAAGGCATTTTTGGCAGAATAATATGAATGTTCTTAAGTTGAAGTCAATGCATGATTAGTATCACAACCAAGATGTCCTAACAATTGGAAATGACACAATCCGTAGCTTTATAGGTTTCTGACATTTATTAAGGAATGCTATTTGAACACAATTTGAAATTAAATTAGGAACAAATTGAATTTCTAAAAGCGTCACTGATTTTTAATGAAGCATCGAAACTTAACAAGATTGGGTACTGAAGCAATATTAGCTCTGACCTTTTCGTGGATGATATGTTTCAGTTGTATTGTGTCTAACGGTTCTATCAATGCAGTTGTTAAATTACGTATGTAACAAGACGTTATATTTCGAGTTTTTATTTACATTAAGTAATGATTATTTAACATCAACTATTAAATTGAAGTGTTGCACTATCTAATTACAAAATACTGATGTGCTATTATAGTATGAGTTTTTATACCCATATGCAGCAATCAATCTGAGTATGACTCTTAAATAAACTGCGAAATTAAAAAAAAATCCAAGATGAACGGTTTTTTTTAAAAAAGAAAGCAGTTTTAGAGCGTTTCAATGCTTCGACTCATATTTTCACATTTCGTCTTTTTATAACCATGATGTCACTCATTTAAAAGTCATTGCATAAAATATTACATGATAAACCACTGTAAGATTTAATCGTCGTTTAACTTAATTTCAATTCGCTCTGTTTTAATAAAGTATTTGTCCCTCGAGATAACAAATATTGCGTGGTAACAATTTATTCGAACAAGTCACCATGTATGAATTTCTACAACTTTGCCACACAGGGATAAAGTGCAGCAACTAATACTCTGTCCACGTAACAAACATTTCTAGTACGTGCATTGCATTTTAATATCACCATTTGCATAAATTACAGCATGCCATATATTTCTGAAGATATATCGTTTATTAAATAGTGTGGTATTACAACAAAATATAAAGACAAATAATTAGTGTTGGCTCCTTGGACAGTGTCGTAAATATACATCATGTACATTTAACATGTTAGCAAGCAAAGATTATCACTGGCGTTAGTTATTGTCATTGAACATGCCAATCTAACAACATCTGCAAATGCTGAAAATATTATAATTTGTACACTCTGTATTGTTCTTGACTTGTCCTCGATTGAAAAGTTTGGTATTTACTTTAATGAGACGATGAGCAAAGATTTCGTCAAAACAGCAGAAAGAGTTGTTGTCCTTATATGAGAGAGAAAAGTCTTTATTCGGACAAAAGGCAATAAACCCATGATTTAAATATATACCAAACAAAGAAATACAGACATAAGAAAAGACATACGATATCAGTAAATGCAAATGAGGTTATCAGTTAAACAAGAGCACCACCAACGGGTGCTGGACGCTGGACTTTCTCATATTTGATAGTACTGTAGGCTTTTGTTTATAGAATAAGCGTATCACTGTCATGGAGTATTTTGAATTTTAAGTCATTAACTCTTATAGATATTTAGAAAGTTGACCTAAGCAAAATATTCAAAGTTGAAAAAAGTGCTCCACCAAAATCCTTGATATAATTACCACATCTTATCTAAAGAATGGGTTCATAACTGTGATCAAGTATTTTGTGTTTCAAGTCAATGCCTCTTAAAATTTAGTTAAATTTGATCTAAAGTGAAACTTCTAAGTTGAAAAAAGGGCAATTACTCAAGCAAAATCCTTGATAGAGTTACCTCCTCTTGTCTACATAATATGTTCACTGTGATCAAGTACTTTGTGTTTCAAGTCAATACCTCATAAAAGTATTGAGAAATTTGACCTAAAAGGAAAATTGCATGTTTAGAAAAGGGTAATAACTACAACAACATCCTTCAAAGAGCTACCTCCTCTTGTCTGCAGAATGGTTTCAGCACCATTCACAAGTACATTGAGTTTTAATTTAATGTCTTTGATAGTTATTGAGACATTTTATATTTACCAAACAATTGTCAAAATAAACTAAGTTGTAAGTCCAAACAAGTGCAGATAACTCTGCAAATACAAATCACAGGATTACCTACCTTGTTGTAATGGAGTACACTTTTGAAAGTGAACAACTATTGAAAGTTTCAAATGGATACTTACAATAGTTTTTTGCGAAATGGACTCTGACAAAAAACTGAACCAAAAAACTTAACTAACGCAGACACTGACGCAGGCGCAGGCGACAGGGCGACGAAAATAACTCGACTTTTTTCTTCGAAAAGTCGAGCTAACAATATGTATGCAATGCGTTTATGATACTTGTACCGTACACTCAAAGCAAAGCTAAATTCTCCAGTCAGTATAGAGTGAAAAGTTTCTGTCATATTTTTAAAAGAAAGATTCACGTTATGAGATTTCAGACGAATTGCTTTTTAATCCATTTCGTGTAATATGGTTCACAAAAGAAAACTGCTTTTTATAATTTTATATGTAGCTATGGACGACGAGAAGAGTTCAGTTTTTAAGGGACAAGCATTTCAAAGATGGTCTTCAAACATCCTTGATCAATATTTAAGGTTTCATTTAATATGCATAACACTAATGGTACAGTTCTTGTATTTCAGTTGAAACATGTTGATGACTGAGGGCGTTAACTGTAGTACATGCCCTCATCCTTTCTTGATCCATTCATCCATCAAAATCCAGCCAGCCAGCCAGCATGTTGATGTGGTAAACAGTATTTCTTTAATGTGTGTTTCCAGACGGAATTATGGACATAGAAAATTATAAAAGAATTACGTCTTTTCTTTGCCCAATTACATTAACAAGCAGGAATACCTAAAGGGACAGGAAGTGAACATACTTAACGAAAGGAAAAGTGTGTATCATTTGGCAGGAAAAATTCTCATTTCACCATTGAATAATTGTGTTTGTGTAGTTCTCATTAACATACCACACTCGTTGCAGAAACATCGATGTGTTTTTTGTTTGTTTTGTTTTTTGTTTTTTTGGCGAATGGCTAGCTAGGCGGATTGCTGGCTGGCTGGCTGGATTTTGATGGATGAATGGATCAAGAAAGGATGAGGGCATGTACTACAGTTAACGCCCTCAGTCATTAGAGAGACTAATAAAGGTGAAAAATCGGTTTTATTCCACATATTATCTGATATATGGCGATTCTGTTTAGCTCACTGTTGATCTTCGTTTACATGCAGGTAACTAAATTCAGTGCAATTCACGTTCATTAGCCGATTTTACCCAACTGATAATTATAAATGTACGAGTCTATTGCCTCCACTAATGAGACACAATTATCTCTACGACATACATGTAGTACTAGCAAAGAACAATTTCCTATAGATGAACATGCCAGTATTGCTCTATTTACGCTTAATAAAATGGAATGAAAGGAGAAATAATAATAAAGTACACATGTTTGATGTAAAAGCTTCCGAAACAAATGTAAAACATCCTGAAACTTCAGATGCATTGGTAGCAAAGAAACTAATAATTACAACGCAATATTAAATGTTATTGAAACCATGCTACCAGTTGCCTATATAACGCAGCATACAACACGGTGAATACAAAACAGACACACATATTAAAACTTGACATAGCTGTTAATGCAATTCAGCAGATGTTAAAACAGCTTTTCAGTTGCACTAATCCACACAATGACCAAAAATTAATAAAGAAAAAGACAAATACAAATATATAAGTATTAACTTCATTACATGGCAATTCACAGTGAAGAGTAATAAAGAAGAATTGGGCGTTCCATTTAATGACACTTCAAATACTCATGGATGAGGGGGAACACTTATTATAACACATATTTCTGCATTACAGTCTTATAATTCATAATTTACGTGCATATCAAAAGATTACTTTTCCTAGAATATTACATTAGTGGTGTGCAATACATTTGAATTAACGTTGGTTTAATGACAACTTTATTTATGAAGCGGGATGCCTGTAGTAGTGTTACATTTCTGAGACAAACATGTGGTTTACGACTCCTTGCGGTATTTCTGTAATTTCAACGTGGGACAGCAATTACTTGTCTGCCAAATTGTCGTTTACTATTAGCGCTTTTCTTTTGAAACTCATTCCTCAACCCTTTTTAGAGATACACAAAATATGGAATGATAAAATCTACACAATTACTTAAATAATTTGCGGAGCTTTTAGATTATCTACGAGTTAGTATCGAAATGCCTGAACGATTAAAGAACACACAGGTACTTAATTCTTGCGAATATTTATAAAGTTACACACGATGCTTCTGACAAATATCATGCTGACCATATAAATTTGTATTTTTTGATACAACATACGTATATTGAAATAACGTTCGTATGGCAAAGCTTTTAACCAATAGTTATGCACTTATCTTAAACTGGACGAAACTAATTCCGAAATAACAAGATATGCGAATAAACTGATAAACAAGTATTGTCATCGCAAGAGACCAATGTCCAGAATCGCCCATAACAGGACATCCCATATCCAGTGGTTCCATATCAAACTGCAGTGATAAAGACTCGGCAATGAATACATGGATTAAGCTTATATCATAAAATATAATAACGACATTTTATACATGTTGCTTGTAAACTACTTGGTTGCAATCAATCTTAAAGATGAAATACATCTATAATAGACAAAACGGCGCTTCATCGCATGAATCATCCGGAAAGGAACAGAAAATGGAGATCTTGGCATGATGAAATATCTGGTTATGTGATATGCTGTTATTCTGATATGCAGTCCATTATTTTAGAATGTTGTCTGTTGAGAAATTATGGCTCTTTTATATCTGAGAAGAGAGCAAAATGGGTAAGGATAATAAAATCTTAGAACCATTCGTGTTTTGACCTAATTAAATCAAGAAATTAGCATATAACATTTTTAGATCGATCAAAACAGACATCACGTCAGACACAAAAATACAAACGCTGCAAGGAGAACGTTTATCATATACACGCAATTTCATATCCGAGAGTAGAATGAAAGAATGTACAGTGGGGAGATGTACAGTTTACTAGGTTTTTTTCTGTTTACAAGAAAAGGAACAAAGATTTTTATGTCCTATATATCTCCGACTTTTGAAAGACCCTGACCTTAACATTACCCCTCAACACACCACTAAAAAAGTATTGAAGAAATCGAAGAAACCATGCCAATTGTCAACTGTGACAATGATGATTCTTCTATAAATCCTTAGAAAATACTAGATGCCTGTTGGCAACATGTCAAGCCCATTGTCAAGAAAGCGACTTCTATCGTAATTATTTTAAAATCTCATTTTCTAACAAGCAGATCTTCTCCTCTGACCTCTAGGTGTGACCTTGACCTTTGAGCTAGGGACACAGATCTTGCGTGCAACACACTGTCTCCAAACGGTGAACATTTCTGGCTATTTATTTTTTTAATTCCATGATGAATGATCAATAAACAGTTCGGAAAGCTGTATTATGCTTATATTTGACGTTTGACCTCTAAGTGTGACCTTGACCTTTGAGATAGGGACACACGTCTTGCATGCAACACGCCGTATCTACATGGTGAACATTTGTGGCAAGTTAATTCGAAATTCCCAGATGAATTATAAATTAACAGTCGGGACAAACTGTATAATGCCGATATTTGACCTTTGACCTCTAAGTGTGACCTTGACCTTTGAGCTAGGGACAACGGTCTTGCGTGCAACACGCCGTTTCCACGTTCAGAACATTTATGGCAAGTTATTTTTAAATTGCCTGATGAAAGATGAAGTTAAAGTCTAGACAAGCTGTATTATGCCCATATTTGACGTTGACCTCTAAGTGTGACCTTGACTTTTGAGCTCGGGACACAGGTCTTGAGCGCGACACGCAGTCTCCACATGGTGAACATTTGTGGCAAGTCTTTTTTTAAACTGCCTATTGAATGATGAAGTTACAATTCTGACAAGCTTATTATGCCCATATTTGACCTTTGACCTCTAAGTGTATCATTGACTTTTGAGCTAGTAACACAGGTCTTGTGCGCAACAAACCGTCTCCACATGGTGAACATTTTTGGCAAGTTATTTTAAAATTTCCTGATAAATGAGGAAGTTACAGTCCGGACAAGATCGGACGGACGCACGCACGAACGCACGAACGCCGAACCGCCATTGTGACAATTTTAAACTGCCTAGTGAATGATGAAGTCACAGTCCTGACAAGCTTATTATGCCCATATTTGACATTTGACCTCTAAGTGTATCCTTGACTTTTGAGCTAGGGACACAGGTCTTGAGCGCAAGAAACCGTCTCTACATGGTGAACATTTATGGCAAGTTATTTTAAAATTTCCTGATAAATGAGGAAGTTACAGTCCGGACAAGATCGGACGGACGCACGCACGAACGCACGCACGCACGAACGCCGAACCGCCATTGTGACAACTAAGTCGAGCTGACCGCAGGCGGGCTCGACAAAAATGGATCCATTCGATATCAAACTTGTCGTGTGTTAACCAATAACGATCCTTTAGCTAAAATAACATTCTCCAACCAAAACCGACATCGTTTAAAACTGAAAAATATATAATCTGCTAAGAGAACGTTTATCATATAGACACAAAATATAATAAAATGAAGGGAAGATTACCAGGAATTGTATAGTTTATTAGATTTTTTTGTTTACCAGCAATAATCAAAGAGTAAATATTACGTCCTAAATATCTCGGACTTTTAAAAGAAGCTGACATATTCACAACATCTTAACACTCCACTCAAGAAAAATTGAAGGCATCGAATAAACCATGACAATTGTCAATAAACAACTAGACCATCGTCGTTGTTTACAATGAGAATGCATAAAGCGCCCCTATTGCGTGAGCTCGAGAAAACTCGAGAGTGCAATCAAATCAGAATATAATTACCTTCGCAATACGGGATCACCAGAAAAGTCACTTTTTCCAGGAAACAATGTAATTGTCGACATTTCTATGCAGTACATCATTTTAGATTCAAGCGAGGTTTACATGGGAAGACATTAAGGACATTTCAACTGCACTTTTAAAGAGGTTACTTTACATCCACTGTAGTAAACATGTGTAGTAAACAGCTCTGTTTGCTTTAGTATCTAAATAAATACGTTTGGTATTAAGGTGGCCGCCTTTAGTGGGATTAGTGGTGGTGGTGCTGATTCTGCAGCTGGTGGTAGTGATGTTGTGGGGCGGCATCGCTGACAACGGTGGATAGTAGTAGACGAAGTGTTTATAATGTTATTGTAGTTTGAATGTTGTAGATAGTTGTAGTTGTTGTTGGTGGTGGTGTTGGTGAAAGCAGTGGCAGCCTAATGTATTCTTCAGTTATTTATTTTAAATTAACAACAATTGAAACAAAACGCTACATTATTGTTAAAGCATACTGAAAAAGTCAAGATAATTTCATTTTGCCTATTGAAGTTTGCATTACAGGGTCGGCCCTATTTTATAGGGCTGCTGTGAGTATCCGAGTACTCGGATACTCACGATTTCGGGCTGGGAATCGAGTTCGAAAACTCGCCATTCACGATTTCGGGCTGGGAATCGAGTACGAAAACTCGCCATTGCCGAGATCGTTTAATTGCCATCTTAAATTTTATATTTACCTTGTATTGATTTTCATAAAATTAGTTGATATATACACAAAATAAACCCTTTTGAGACATTATATTGCAGTTTTATGTGTGTGCATGTCTTAGCAGAATGTAAACACAAGGCACGTGACAAGTAGAGCTCAATATCGGGAGCGTTACATTCGATGCTTTTTTCAAAACCTGCATTTTTCAAGTCACCAATAAGAAATAACGTAAGTTTTGCCAAAGTTAGCCTAAATATGCGCTGGTGCACGTAAATCCCAAATCAATTAAAAAGATAAGAAAACATGAATGCGAAACTCCTATCAAAACAATGGCGTCAGATACACGCGCAAGTACATGACGTATGGCGGAACAACAATACCGCAAACCACCAGCAAAATTTACATCCCCAGTGTGGAAATACTTCGATATTTAAAAAAAATGACGAGAAGGCGATAAATTGGTTTAATATTATAAAGTTATTAGTCGTCATGGCTCATGAGAGTGTTTTCCTGTATCACAATGTGAAACAGCTGATTCATGGTTCGATCTGTGAATCGTAAAGCCCGACTCATGGATCGGACCGGATCGGATCGTCACTTACCCAATGATCCACAGCCCTGCTATTTTAACTATTTGCGTTTCCTAATATTCAGTGTTTAAAAGTTTCAGAAATTATTCGATGTGGATAATTTTACTATTCTAATAATCAAGAAGTTTGTTGAATGTGTACATCTAATCGGTGTTGAGATTGTAAAGTATTATTTTGAAGCAAAAAAACGTCTTAACAACGTCACGGGGACAATTTTTCAGACGCGATATAACATAGTGTATGATTTTTACTTTTTTATATCTCAAAAATAATGATTTTTACAAACAATATTCTAGATGTATCTCGGAATTAAATATAAATTTGAATTATTTACGAATACATTTAAATTATCGCATATAAATTTAAACACAACGTTTATTAGCAAAAGGGGACAATTTTTTAGATCTGGAATCATCAATAATAAACAATGTAAATTGCACCAGAAATTAGTTTTTAAATTAGTGAAATAAATACTGGCTCTGATGTATTTCATATTTAAAATAATGTGAAATTTCGTGAATAAAAACATTTATTTCACACACATCAAAATTTAGGGTATTTCATTTTTGTCATTATTTTAATTTTAAAAATTCACAGTTTACCTTTTTCCTTTTCAACTTCCTATTTGCTTTCTGTAGAATTATTTGCAATCAAACTTACGTCATGTTCGGTCTACAGTCATGAGCGTTGTTCAACGAAGTTTCTCATGATTTACGCGAGAATTGTAAATTATACGCAAAATTCTGTATTTATACCTGGATATTATTTTTACAAATTTCAACACGATTTTTGCGTAGTTTTTCACAAACAACATACAGAATTAAACATTGTCGTGCTCTTAAGCAAAAGATTATTTGAAGAAACACTAAGTATAATCTATTCCCGTTAATTTTATATCAAATAGAAGTATGATGATGTTTAAGCGACATACGTATGTAAGAATTACATTAAAATGGCAGCTTTGTTTTTACTGACACCCAACTTTTGACGTTACGTCTAATAAATCGGGAAACATCGAAATGTCATCGTTTGACTCCGTCTATTTTCGTTTCACGACGTCACTATACACATGACGTCACTGACGTTAACGACGACCGTAACAACCGCTAATTTTCATCGTACACACAGTATGGACAAGACGTGCCATTGCCGACGCTTCTTCGACGTAGGGCTGACACAATAATGGGAAATAATTTTTGTAAACCGAAACGGCAAGGTGAAAATTTAAAACTGTTCCTTTGCCGGAAATTCGTTAATTTGTCGGGAAAACAGAAAATAGACGAGCTTGTACAGTTAGCGCTGGATGAAGAGAATTTAGAAAAATTCACAAGAAGAAAACTGAGTAAGTTATTTTTATTTCTACAGCGTTATTGCGAAAGACAGATGATCACATAATTTGACTTTCCATAAACAAGTCCCATACGTGCATGCGTACGTTCGTGAATATAGTATGTCAAATAATGGAAATATGAATGTAACAACTTATTGAAGTTACTAATGTAGATTTATTCAATAGTAAATAATAAATCGGGATACTGAAATAAATATAGGATTTTATATCATTAAAAGAATGCGACTTGCGACTACTAATACGTAATCAATACATTGCTCGTGTCAACGTGTAACGGCTCATTTACCAAAATGCACGGTTGCATGCTTGGCAGTGATCGGAAATTCATTTTGTGTAAAACATTCTCATTAAGAAGTCAGATAGGTTATATTCATCTTAAATTAATTACTTTCATTGCAATTAACCAAGAAATAAGTCTCGATCATTACTCATTAAAATAAGCATACACAAACCAATGTATTTATTGTCATCGGTGCATTACAATACATGAATATGTATTTTGTAATCTTAGGATACACACGCATACTAAGCTTGAGTAGCAAAAATAACTGAGCTCAATAAATAGGAAACAACCACATCGATTTAAAAAGTCAATTTTTTACATAAAGAATCTATAATTATATTAATTACATAATACGTTGTTGTATTCATTAAATTCGTACCGATGTAGTCAACATAGTTTGGCGTAGCTGCCTAAACCAACCTTTAATTTTTATTTATCTAATGCAATGTATTGGAGAATTGGAGAAAAGTCATCAGTGAAAGTATCGAAAATGAAAGCTACACACGTTAGAGGGAAGCAGTTTAAAAATAACACTTCAATGTAGTTACCAGTAGTCGTTTTTATATTATATAGGCTAAGACAGCCCAATTTTCGTTAATCGGCTTTACAACTATACAACACAGGTCGAATATCGTTCTCAAAAATATATCTAGTTTGTATTGTCACATATCTTCTGCACTTTCCCATTACATTATTGTGTCCAGTCAACTGAAGTATTTGTTGGTATTTTTCAGAGCCCCTCAATGAGAGTGAACTTTTGGAATATTATGAAAAGCGAGACGCGCTCGTGGGCGAGTTCGCTGATGACGTCATAGAGGCCGAACTCCTTATTCTAGGCATGAGATCGCCTCCAGAATTTACAGGAAGTGACTACGCGAGTACCAGCAGTGACGTCACCAGCGCAATGACCTTATCAGATGATGAGTATTATGATGATAGCAACAATGACAAAACTGACAACACGTACGTACCTGTCAAGAAAGGGGTTTTCCTCCACAAAAATGGCACCACTCGTATTATAAATGTCAAACCACTGACGCGGTCGAATGCAGATCGCATTCATTTCGGGAAACAAAATGCCGATGACGTGAAAACTGGTGATAGCTTATCTGTCGCCGTCTATCAAAGAACTACAGACGACACACGCACAGAAGCGCGTTCTGTGTCGAGCAATGCAAACAAAATTCATTCCTCAATTTTTAATAACACACTGGTTGTACACGGACACATTATAACAGGAGGACGGCAGACAAATTGCAAGAAGAAAGTGGATAGTTTTACTACAAGGCAACATTCTAACGCGGGTAGGATTCAACGGGGTTGTAGAACAAAGGCTATAACTCCCATATCCTACACCGCACAACATAGATGGGCTACCAAGGACACAATTTCCACAAGTGAAAGTTGTGATCTTCAACGAAAACCAAAGGTAAGTAAATTAATTTATGTGTTAAGTTTTTGGAAAAACCGAGTTCGCAGCAACAATTACTTGAGCGATACGAAACCCATCGACGGAAACAGACGAGTAATGATTTAGCACTCGTAGGTTTCCGACGATGCCCAGTATGCAGGAAAATATATTCCTATATTTAAAATAATGACGTCGCGAAACGAAAAACAAAAAATCATAAATGTGATTGTTTTTCATTATGAAATGGTGTCACTCTGAATAAAATGTTTGTATTAAACATGCGATAATACTTATATGTAAATAAAAATCAACGCAATAATTTGTACTGAGAGTATATTTCCATACACAGCATCTGGGGGCCCAGGAGGCTGGGATCAGGTGGCCACAGACGCTTGGAGAACTCAGTACGACTGACAGGGCCCACTTCGTCACCCAGTTCCTCAGGAGCACCCTCTTCCGGATGCGCCGAGACCTGAGGAACGCTGGCATCCCCATCTGGCGGCGAGGAATCAGCCAGTTTCAAACGTGGGTCATAGAGTAAGTATAGGCTACGACTTGCATTTTCCTGTAGTTGATAAAAAAGTATGAACACTTTGATATACAACACGTATATCAAAGCGTTAGTAATTATTGCTGTTTATATTAATCGCCATGGACAATGTATGAGTAAATATTACCAATAATATATTACCAGCATTTTGATGTCATAATTTTCTAGTAAGCGTTGAAATACGCTCGCACTTCAGAACAAACACGATTAAGTATTTGCATTTTAAGCACTTACGATATCAGATGGTTTTCAAGTACTGGTAAGTATGCGCAAATTACAGCATTTTAGATAATAATTTAGTATTAATACGTACTGTCACTCTGAAACAATAATTTCCGAGTTTTCGTATAAGCAACCATTAGCATTTTTGATACAAAATTAACGAGCATTTCACACAGTAGCCCTTAGTAAGCGTTAGGTATTTGCAATGTATACTGGTATATTTATTTATTTCTATTGATCATTAGAAAATACCAGTGATATATTTTTGATTCAGTTATGCTATTAACATCATAAGTAAGAAGTTGGTATCTGCTTCATGAAAACATAGTAAGGATTAACCCTTATAATTACCTATTAGTAATTGTAGAATACTTATTTGCACGTTAAAGTATGGAAGCGTCCTGGTGCCAGGTGTAAAAAAAAATAAAAAAAATAATGCTCAATATTAGAAAACTTATCTCGTAATTTCGACTTTTTATCTCGTAATAACGACCTTTTATCTCGTAATGACGACTTAGTATCTCGTAATTACGACATTTTATCTCGTAATTACGACTGAGTTTCTCGTAATTACGACTTTTAATCTCGTAGTTACGACATTTTGTATCGTAATTACGACTTCTTATCTCGTAATTACGACTTTTTATCTCGTAATTACGAATTATTGTTAGTATTAGTATTAGTATTATTACTACTACTATTACTACTACTACTACTACTACTACTATTCTTACTGCCACTGTTGCTGCTGCTACTACTACTACTTCTACCATACTACTACTACTACTACAACTACTACTACTACTTCTACTACTACTTCTACAACAACAACAACTACTACTACTACTACTACTTATAATAATAATAATACAACTACTACTGTTATTGCTACTACTGCCACTGCCACTGATACTGCTGCTACTGCCACTACTACTACTGCTGCTACTACTGCTACTTCTTCTACTTCTACTACTACTACTACTACTACTACTACTACTACTACTACTACTACGACTACTACTACTAATAATAATAACAATAATAATAATAATAATAATAATGATAATAAAAACATGAAAAAATCTATATTAAATGAACGTATCCACATTCGATTTATATTTAATGTATTTTTTTCATGCAGACAAAAAGACAGACAGACAAACACACAGACTGACAGTGTACTTTTGGTACTATTTAAATCTACAGTAGCCTGCTTATATCACACTTGGCTTATGCGTCATCACTACGCTCTTATGTCAAAATTACGACTTTTTATTTCGTAATTACGACTTTTTATGTCGTAATTACGACTGAGTATCTCGTAATTACGATATAAAAAGTCGTAATTACGAGATACTGTGTCGTAATTACGAGATAAAATGTCGTAATTACGAGATAAAAAGTCGTAATTACGAGGGAAGTTTTCTAATATTGAGTATTTTTTATTTTTTTTTTTTTTTTATACCTGCCACCAGGACGCTTCCATATTAAAGCATTTTGATGGAATAAGACTAAGAAAATATATCCTAGCTCTTTTATTTAAGCAATAATCATGAAAACGTTAGCATAAACATATATAACACTACAACCTCGATTTACACTCTGGTGTCATTTATTCACCTAATTATCTTCATCGTATATTCATATCGTGAACACTAACATGAGTGTTATTTTCGACGTATATATTCTCGAAATATAGCAACACAAACACAAATCTATATAATCATTATAGACTTTAGAATCTGTTCTGTTCGCAGCTGTTATTGCCAAATTTGCTAAATGGTAAGAATTTTTCTACAGAACTGGGAATTTTATGACCCTTGGCCTAGATATCATGTGTCCACTCATCTTAAATTCAAAATACACGTAATTAGAACTATTAACTTTCATGGTTGTGTGTGCGGACCGATTCTAAAATCACTGCCAGGGGCCTACAATCAATGTTCATCTTTAACGACACATTTCCCTTAAAATTTAATGAACTGTTTAAAGTAAATGAGTTATTTGCAATGTGGACAAATCTATATTATAAACCATTGAAACGATAACACAATCGTACTTGTTCTACATCGGCAGTCCCCACTCCGACAGGAATCATCGCATGTATTGTATACTTACTGTATTCCTCAAAACTGTATTATATAGTCCAACTGTAAACAACTTGTATTGTCCACACGTAAACAAATAGTTTCGTTTTAATAGACCACATGTAAACAGCTTGTATATTCCAAATGAACACAAATTATATAGTAAATGTAAACAAATAGTAAATTTCATATGCGATCTACATGTACATACGTGTCACACATGTTATCACGCGTCGGGTACCATCTACATAAACTATTTACTGAACATATGTCGGTTACCAGCCTTATACACGTTTAGTTTTGTACACGTTTAGTTGTGAAGCACGGGGATTTCGTGCGCCGCAAGGACCGTTATCTTAAGTACGTACGCTTTAATTTAAAGGCATGTGTTGAATGGTGTGATGTCAATTATTTTGTTAAGCATGTGTTAGTACATATTAGTTTTCATTCTTACTTAACACACATCATTTATATCCATCATTTGCTGTTGAAAAAGGTTTACGTTTCTTTTAATTACACATGAAAATGATTAAATACAGGTTTAATGAATATCAAATCTGCGGTTTAAATATTATAAAAGTTTAGCAAACACATATTTGTTAACACAAAACTATCGAACGTGTTTAAAATATGTTTTATTTATTAACTTGAATACAATGTACAAATACTAAATATTTGGATATATAAAACGTGAGTGTAATTGAAAGAATTGAAAGTCAAACTTTCATACGCATTTCGTATTGCGTGTTTACTTCCATTTTCAGGCATGACGATACATTAGAGCTTGAGGAGGTCATTCAGCATATAAATACCACACAAAAGTTCAAGGTCGAATCCCCACGAGTGACGTCACAGTTGCCTAGCGACAGTCGCAAAAATTGAGAAAAATTACTCACCAACGTAAAACTATATATTTCCTGATTATTTATGAATATTTATTAAACATTTTCTGCATACTCTGTTTCCTTACCGCGTTCACAATTATGCCCTGGCCACAATATACATGTATTTACCACGAAAGAACTCGGAGAGCGCCAAGATAGGCAACTACTTAAAACAAATGAATTTTCCAGAGATATGTTAGCTCCCTTGACCGGTCGTCCAATAATACAGAATCCCTACAATTCCAGAAAATGTCATGCAAATTGGTTATAACTTTAAGTTGCAAACTAACAAACAGATAAACAGATAAACAAACAATCAAAGGGTAACAAAAACATAACCTTCGCGGCGAAGTCAATACATGCAGAACATATTTTCCTGGATCTTATATTACATCCACATTTAAACTATTCAACGACCAAGATATATTCAATTATACATTAGCAATTTAGCATGGCAAATGAATGTATTACGTGATTATATAAGGAAGTGAATGATAAACACCTTGAAAATAAGGACATTTACGATTAAAAATATTTACGTTTTTTAGAGTGAGGAAAAATCTTTCTGGAAGGCTTGATTTTTAAAACACTATAAATTACAGAAATTATTTTAAAATTACTAGGTAAACTATGGCATGGATTTTATTTAAAAAAGAATATACATTTACATAGTTTGACCGTCGATATATAACGAATCTGTAAATAAAAAAAGAATACGATATTGTTTATGTTAATATGTAATACTACCGCAACTGAAAACTAGATTACAAACGAATACATGCAGATATATAAATAGTATTTTAACACTATACTCGCTGATTTTTTCCATATACAAAGAACAAGATTATCATTGTTAAACTACACAATAAACATAATTAAATTAGTCCCAATTATGACGGGATCACAGTAAAATGTAGTTTTCATTACAATTGCAAAAATATTTGTCATATCATGTAAGAATCACAATAATTTTCGCATTATGTTGTTTATCGGCCAACGCCCTCGTGGTTTAATTCCTACGCATCAAAACGACAACGGGTTGTTTATTGGCCGATAAACAACGATAAATTGAAAATTATTTCTTAAATACATAACCATCTATACAACTACCATATAAGGCTAATAAATAAATACGAAAACAACAAACGTGCAACTTGTATAATTGGCATTACAATTAATATAACACAATTGGCAATTCTGGTAAAACAGTGCCAACGCAAAACACATAATACGTATTCATCTAGTCACGTCAGTAAAATGATATTTATATGCCAGTTTTGGACATCTTTCGGAACAGGAAGCAACCTATATAGTTTAACCATATGCACTCAGACACACACAAAGCCAGCTGCAAGGGAATATTTTAAGACTGGAGTATTAGTCCATAATTATGTGAACCATTTGACATTCTAATAAAATGCAAAGTATTGAATATGCTAGATCTATATTAAATTTTACAGTTAGTTCTTGAAATGAACTTTAGTATCACTGGCTTTTCATAAAATGGAGCTCATATAAATAGGCATTGATAAAATGACCAATACTACATCAGACATAATATAAAAGACAAGAGGACAAGAAGTTCAATAAGTTTGTAAATATCCGAAAAAGCTCAATAATACTGGGATAATACCTAAAATCTAACCTCTGGCTGATTTCGTTTAAAATTGTGAAACGTCTTTGGTCACAAAGAGTTTCTGTTACTGTACAAATGGTTATCAATGTTGCTGTTGTTGCGCTCAGTTCGAATCCTTCTTTCAATTTAAAATTACGAATTTCTGGAGATAAACGAACAAGATAATGTGTACAACCATCATCCTTATTATGATGTCTGACTTTCCAAAACAAAATAGTCATGTGGTGTCTCGGATCGAGAATCTTGGTCACCTGTGGGGTCGTTCTCTACAACAATGGGCGCATGCGCAGAATTGTTACCTTTACCAAATTGTACAAAGTCGTCTGGAAACGAGGCATTTTGTGGATTCAAAGTGAAATAGTCGTGTATGGCTGTCTCATTGGTATCTTTGCTTTCTACTGGCCCCACAGGGAATGGACTGGCAGAGTCATTGTCTGTTATTGCGAGCTTGTTGTAAGTGTCGTCTGCTCGCCCGCTGTCATTCAGAGCCTGATAATCAGATTTTGCACCACCTTGAATTGCAGAAGATTGTAAGATGTTATCAGAGATTACGCTGTACACCGGTGACATGATAGCGGCTGACACGTTAGTGATGGGAACCGTTGTCTTTCCCGTGTTAACATTGGCAGGTTCATTTTGCTCGATTCGAACGGTCGATGTTTCTGGCTGTATCCCAGAGTATACGTGCGAGTCGCGCTGATATTTCACAGACATGTTGCTTTCGTACACAGCGTTGAAACTCTTCTGAGGTGCAGATGCTGTCATCCGGTTGAGAAACGCCATATTCTGTAAACGAGTTTTATTGTTTTTAAAAAATGAACCGAAATATGAATGAAACATCTGCACTTGATTGTGGCTACTTTAAATTTATTGCCTTTTGAAAGTCCATTAGAAGAGCAATATGTATATAATCACTTAAAAAGAACAGGGAAGAAAAATAATTTATTTAGGAACATGTATATTGGCCTAACTTACAATGTATAGCTTCCAAAGGAAAATAAATGCAATATGTGCTCAGGTTTTGTCCAGTTTATCGTAGGCAAATGCAATTTGTTGTAGTTGGCATTCTTGTGAAATTTAATAGACATCGTTACTTACAGGACCAGTGCCAGGCGCGTGACGCCAACACAACATTGACGTCGCTTTCCTGAAACAAATTCATTATGGCGTTTCAATGTGGAGCTAAACAACATAAAACAAAACTTTTGGCATTGACAATTTGATTAATGGATTCTTAGGAAGAGTATACAATTGATTAATTGTAATGTTTGATAAGAATTGAGTTTATTAGTCGTATAGGTAAACAATTTAAACAAGAGGGCCATAATGGCCCACAGCGCTCACCTGAGTAACTTCAATTGTAGACAAATAGGTGCCAGGTTAAATGTAACTTGGGCAAAAGACGGCAATAATCCATGTGTTTATGCTTCGTTCCGGGCCGCATTGAAAGGTGTCCATAATCATGCGGTTATGTTTGGTCGAGTTTGGATGAAAGTTAAAGTCTCAATACTTTCCAAAGTCAAGCTTTTGCAGTATTTGCAAACTTTGAAAGTTTGGTCAATATTGGAGGAAAAATGAAGTACCTTACGTTTTAGTCAATGTTTGCATTTTTTTCTTGAAACAGGGGAAAATAAATTTTCTGGTATGAGCTGCCCAATTCTGAGATATTATGGTGTTGCACAATATGTGTAAGTTTAGTCAAGATTGCAAGGAAAATGAATATGAACATAATTCATTTCATTGCATCGTTAGAGCAATAACTGGGTTTTTCTGGTCCGATTGTTGGAGAATTACATACGGCTGACAACGCAGGGCAGTCCCCAAATACCTTTGTGCTCAAATGCTCCAAAATGTAATACCATTAAAACTATAATAAATCATTAGAAACAAAACACACTTGTTCAATGTCGGGACACATATACAAAGCAAGGACACAACTATTGAACCAACTGCCATTCCCACAAACAGAAGTCCGATGGCCAAACCAAAGGACACGCCATCTTGTCTTGCGAAGTCACATAACGTATGAAACGTATTGTCAACGAAAGTGGTGGTTGATTGTGGTATGGTTTTCGTGCTAGTAGGAAGTTTGTCTTTGTTCACTGAAACCCATATAAAACATATAAATATGTGTTTTTTCGCTATCATGACATGTGGGAAAAATATGCAAATTCATTTGCAAAATATGCATTAATTCATGTATGTAATCATTGATTTATTCAATTTTCAGAAATAGTACCGATAGAACTCTCCTCGGAGCTTGTATTTCCAGCTGATGTTGTGAATGTACAATTGCAACTTTCACATAACTTCTTTAAACATCCTGTATTTCCAGCTGATGTTGTGGATGTACAAATGTAACTTTCACATAACTTCTGTAAACATCCTGTATTTCCATCTGATGTTGTGGATGTGCAAATGTAACTTTCACAGAACTTCTGCAAACATCCTGTATTTCCATCTGATGTTGTGGATGTGCAAATGCAACTTTCACATAGCTTCTGCAAACATCCTGTATTTCCAGCTGATGCTGTGGATGTACAATTGCAACTTTCACATAGCTTCTGCAAACATCCTGTATTTCCAGCTGATGCTGTGGATGTACAATTGCAACTTTCACATAGCTTCTGCAAACATCCTGTATTTCCAGCTGATGCTGTGGATGTACAATTGCAACGTTCACATAGCTTCTGCGAACATCCTGTATTTCTAGCTAATGTTGTGGATGTACAATTGCAACATTCACATAGCTTCTGCAAACATCCTGTTATTCCAGCTGATGCTGTGGATGTACAATTGCAACTTTCACATAGCTTCTGCAAACATCCTGTATTTCCAGCTGATGCTGTGGATGCACAATTGCAACTTTCACATAGCTTCTGCAAACATCCTGTATTTCCAGCTGATGTTGTGGATGCACAATTGCAACTTTCACATAGCTTCTGCAAACATCCTGTATTTCCAGCTAATGTTGTGGATGTACAATTGCAACTTTCACATAGCTTCTGCAAATAAATGTCGACAAATGATGCAATATTACAATATTTAAGAATGTCTACAAGGCGTGCGATATAAAAGATAGTTTGATAAAAAATCAATTAAGAATGTGTATTATAAAGAGCAATAAAACCATTTTAATCCTTCATTTCTTGATACTGAGTAAAATGTTCTCTTTATCTTTAACGAATCCTTAAATGTATGAAGGTATCACGTTTTCGTATCGTATACATTTATGAGAGACAAAACACCTAAAACACTTCTTACAATCATCGAGCATTTGTATTTACCGTTGTTTATCAGCCAATAAACAACGGTTTAGGTGTGCGGGCCCGTTTTATAAAGTTAATAACGTAATTCTTAACTGAAGTTGAAAATCAAAACTCAAAGTAACAATTTGTGTTTAAAACACTATTCTTATGTACATATATAAATATTAATGCATTTGGAATTATAACGCAATTTCTGCGTCAAAATAATGAAATATTCATTTCTTTGTCAGAAAATCTTATTATAACATGTTATAATTTTTTATAATTGTTCATAATTTTCATCTAAGAGTCTTTAAAATACCATCTATCGTGCGTAAGAAATTAACCACTGGCCGCGTGTCATGTTAAAATTTGATATAAATTACTTTCCAAAACCCACTAAACTTTTACTCTTCTTAAAGTGCAATTTTGTTTCGATAAAAATATGAGTACACAATTATTAAAGTACAATTCTTAAGTTAGTGAACGTTGTAAACGGGTTTGCTTTTAACTATGCATTGAATGTTTGAGCATGTGTCTGATATGCTGAACTGTATTGTGTTGGCAGTTGGTTAAACAAAATTTTTTAAAAATGTAACAAGAGTTTGTGCATTAATACTGCCGATGGAATTTCATCGACGTCTACACTTTGTATTGAAAAACAAATACCTCCGAATTGCTTCCTGATTTGAAATAGTCACAAATGTTTCCTGAAAAAAGAACAATTTAATCCGTTTATTTAAACTACAAAACCAGATGTCAAGTATACAAACAACACGTTTAAATGAAGTAGCGTCTTGTATGGTTAGGTTCATTATTCCACTTACTCAAAATATGATATCTGTATGGTTATTCAATCTACAACAACCTCTTCAAAACAAAATAGGAAGCAATTTGGATATTTGAACACATTTGTATTCTACATATATTACAACAGAAACAAAATTTAAAATAAAAACCACTCGTATTTTCATAAAGATGGGAACCCTTTATATAGTTTTACTTACATAACAGAAGAATGATTTTATAGTAGACGTCCCTGCTTAAGAAATAGAACTATAAAAATGGTAAAGCAAAATATAACAGTTTAATAAAACATAATTCACGTCAAAATAAACGTTTTACACCAGTAAATGTATTGAAATAGTAATTCTTTACTATTTTAAAACGAATATATGGCTCTAAAGATACAAAAAAATATTTCATAATTGTTAAAATTAAAAATCACATTAAGCCAGAGCAAATATGCATAAACCTTTTTGACGTAATTTCATTAAAAACAATATACCTTTGATGTTTTTCCTTACTTTGTTGTCTACGCAGTCGATGATTTCAGTTATATTAAAGCATATTCTGTAAACAATAATACGAAGCAGTTGAAATAACCTGACATATGTTTACAAACTAGTTGCACATAAATTCAAATAGTGAACCTACATAGTGTGCTTGTTCCAAAGCCATTCCATTCCGCTGGAAGAGTTTTGCCGATTAAAGGCATGCTAGAGCGGACAAATTTATGGTTAACTTAGTATATTTAAATAATATATTTTTGGACAGCGAATCAGATAATAATCCAATTATTAACTTCCTAAGGAAGATATGATTTTGACAGCGTTGGTTTGTTTGACTGCTTTGTATCAACATGACGCAAAAGCCGTTAGAAATCGACTTGATTTGTTTCAGTGAAGGTTGGAAATAGCCTATTAAATAAATGCTTTTTACATTATAGTGATGATCCGGATATGTATCCATGAATTAACTTCGGGAAATAAAATTTGCCTTGGAGATGGTCTGCGCTCTGCGAGTTTTATTGGTTTTTGTAAATATAATACCCACATATTTAAGGGCGTTTAAATACTAATTATAGGCTGTCACAATAAACAACTGTCGTATAATGATTAAAGTCGTTGACAATGTTAAGATATTTTTTTTTAAATACCATGTTAATACATTACCGTGTTTCCTCTGCTATATGTATGTGTATGTTGACTAAGCACACTGAAACTACAAGCACTAATTTAATGTATTTTTTGCGCCGATAACTTAAGAGTGTTCAAAAGAGAGAAATGCAAATAAAAGATAATCAATAAACTTAAGCAAAATTGTTTTTAATTTCACATTAAAGACAAGACACATTAAGATGCATATTATTATGACAAGTATTTTAACAGTTGATTTTGACTGATAAAATTACACGAGTTATTACTCAACCTTTGTCAACAAATGCATTTGTGCCTCTTTATTCAAACACCACTACTACTGAAAATTATATCACATTTTCAGGTTTACCGAGGAATTATGAAAATTGATATGAATGGGGCACAATAAACTGAAAACACTGTAATGCTGTTGTTTTTTACTCAACCTTTGTCAACAAATGCATTTGTGCCTCTTTATTCAAACACCACTACTACTGAAAATTATATCACATTTTCAGGTTTACCGAGGAATTATGAAAATTGATATGAATGGGGCACAATAAACTGAAAACACTGTAATGCTGTTGTTTTTTACTCAACCTTTGTCAACAAATGCATTTGTGCCTCTTTATTCAAACACCACTACTACTCAAAATTATATCACATTTTCAGGTTTACCGAGGAATTATGAAAATTGATATGAATGGGGCACAATAAACTGAAAACACTGTAATGCTGTTGTTTTTTACTCAACCTTTGTCAACAAATGCATTTGTGCCACTTAATTCAAGCACCTCTACTACTCAAAATTATATAACAGTTTCAGGTTTACCGAAGAATTATAAAAATCGATATGAAAACAGTGTAATGATGTTGTTTTGTTTTTTTTAACTTATACATTAATATAAATATACAATCACTGAAGTATTTCAAACAAGGCAAAAACACTTACTGAACATCGCAAACGTTTCGAACATTTTTACCATTCGACTCGATATGTGATTTCCAACAAAACAATACACTTCACGTCTCAATCGATATAAGTTTACAATGAAAAATTATCAGTTTAGTTTCAGAAGTCGTTACTCCAGAGTAAGTAACAGAAATTTACTTGAACGATCTGCTTTCAAAACATAAATATTGAATGTCTCAATGTATTGTTCTTCTTTATTTTGTTCGCACTCTTCTGTTTGAATTAAATCCAAGTTTAAGCTTGTTTTGATCGTACTAACTGTAAATACGAAACCGGGACGGTACTTTCCGCCTACAGTGAATTTATGTTTAGAAGAGACTTCCTTGAAACAGAAAATACCATAACAGCGGAAAGTGTCGTCCTGGATTAGCCTGTGCCGACTGCTAATCCGGGACGACACTTTACGCACATGCATTAAGCCCGGTTTTCCCACGACACGCCTCAAATGTATTCATTAATATAACATGAAAATAAACAATGCAACGTTTAATTAAATATCTTTGTATACTTATGCGATTTTTGTCGTTTGAGAATGATTCCAGACCTTAACAATTATACAAAATGCAATTTACTCTACAGAGAAAATCAAAATTGAACTGGACGTTATGTGTTAGAACTAAGATTTGAGAGAAAAGCGCGTTCTTTCAAACACACACATATATATATATACAACTGACAATAGCCGAATAAAGTATGTTGCCTAAAGCGATTGTCAAATACAGTTCCGGTTGGTCTTTTTAAATTAGTTTCAAAATAGTATTTTCTGTTTGACAATGAAGCTGAATTGCAAAACAAAACACGAGATCCACGACTGCCTTTAAACTAGGTTTAAATCCACGATGCTTGACAATGACTATTCAAATGCAGAAATCTCATGAGGATGTGATTTTGTTCAGTTGAACTGTACATTTTTAGACTATTGTCACTGGAATTAAATTAATCGCCTTATAACTAATGATTATTGACGTTCTAAAACAATATAGTCATGTGTTTGCTCGGTTTGTAAAGCATCCAATGGGTTTCTTGAACCTCTGCGATCAGTTAAAGAGCCTGAACCTTTCTCCAACACGAAGTACGCATGCGCACTGCTGTGCGATCAGTTAAAGAGCCTGAACCTTTATCCAACACGAAGTACGCATGCGCACTGCTGTCTGCGTCTCCCGATTCCGTAGGAGTATAGCAATCAGGATGCAATATAATATAATTATGATCGACTTTGGCGCTGCTTGTACTTTCAAGTTGGCGGTAAGTGTACACTCCTCGGTTGTCATTTAAGTCTTGATAATCAGAATCTTTGCCATTTTTAGTTGCAGAAGACTGTGGTTTTCTGTTATGCACTGGTGACGTGACCGCGATGGAGGTGTTCGTGGAGCCTACCCTAACCCCAAAGACTAACTTTGCAGTTGTGTATTGCTTTCGTTGTTTTCTACTAAGTGTGTTTTTTTTTATATCATATTACTATAGGAAATGTTTGTATTTTCCAATAATCCGAAAGCATCACATTCAAATATATGATACCGTTTATCATAAGTTGCACATCTACAATTGTTATTTGTTTTCCCGCAATATTTTACGTTACGTCATTTTTAATTTGACGTAACGTCCGCTACTTTTTGTTTATTTTCTTGAAAAAGGCGAAAGCCGAAACGTTAATAGTTCTTAGATGAATATTATGTGTTTTTGTTGATTAAAACCTTACTTTTTATTGGGAAAAAAGAAAACCAATTTGTCTCAATTTGGATGGTTCCAATGGTATTGTTTAAATAAAACAATGTTGGTATGTCGAGACCAGCGGGAACAAATCACTACTATTATCCTGTTTATTTACATTCGTGAAATATGCCTTACATAATTAAGTCTTTCGTGTGTGTTTTTACATGCGGTTTTGTATGGGGTTTTGTATACACACGGAAGTGTTTTGTGTTGTGATTGCGCAGAAATGAAAAAATTATTTTACTCAACTAAGAAACAGTAACATAATAATACTTACGTGTGCAAATTCGGCACATATATACAAAGCAAGCATGCAGCTGTGGCACCGCCAGTAATTCCAACAATCACAAGAGCGACACCGTCTTGCCGTTCAGAACCCGTTTGTCTGTGCACTTTTGGGGTCTGCAGCTGTTTACTTTGTACTGCTAATATCAACAGGTCTGGACTGTGTCCTGCCAAATTCAACTGCAGGTGTTAACTGTGTACTGCTCATATCAATAAAAGGTGTGGACTGCGTAATGCTAATATCAACATAAGGTGTTGACTGCGTACTCCTGCCATCAACAGAAACTGTGGACTGCGTACTAAAAGTATCAACACAAGTTGTTAAAAGCTTAATGCTAGTATCCACGCAAGGTGTTGACTGCAAACTGAGAGTATCAACACAAGGCGTGGACTGCGTACTGCGAGTATTAAGAGTAGGTGTGGACTGCATACGGCGAGTATCCAGGGTAGGTGTGGACTGAATACTGCGAGTATCCAGAGTAGGTGTGGACCGCATTTCTGCGAGTATCCAGAGTAGGTGTGGACCGCATACTGCGAGTATCCAGAGTAGGTGTGGACCGCATACTACGAGTATCCAGAGTAGGTGTGGACTGCATACTGCAAGTATCCAGAGTAGGTTTGGACAGACTACTGCGAGTATCAACACAAGGCGTGGACTGCGTACTGCGAGTATCAACAATGGGTGTGGACTGCATACTGATTGCATCAACACAAGGTGTGAACTGCGTACTTATAATGGAACCTGAAATGGTTGACATGGGTGATCGACTCGTGGAATTAGTGTCAACACGATAATACAAGAAAGAAATAAGCCGATGTATAGTATCAATGCGTTCAAGAAGTCATTGTTTTGTTATTTATAATGCTACAACTCAAATCAGAAATTAAACATTTTCCGAATTAAAATATAAGAAATTACAATAGCGAATTGTATTATATTACCAGTCGAAAGGTAAACAGTTAACTCAACTGAACGTTCTATATGTTTTATTTTTCCAGCAAGGAACTTGACCAGCTTTTATAAATGTGCAATGTCAAATATTCAATAAATGTAATGCTTACGAATTATATAGGCTCTTTAAAGCTGGCACCAGAGATTTACTAAAATTGACTAGAGTTGTGTTACTATGGATGGAATGGCCTTTTTAACAAAAAAATCTGCACTATATATACTTTTCTACAGGACACACTGTGCCCTGTGTCAAACACACACGACACAGTGCGCCCGCAGCTATAAAAATTGTGCCAGACACTAAACTCAGTGTGCCTCTGAACAGGTGCTCAAAAGCAATGTTTCTAAATATAAGTACTATGAAGTCACAGAGGGAAATTAACAAATACAAAGACATATAACAATATAATAACCTCAAATTTATGTTTTCTACTGCTAGATAAGTAATTCATAGTTATATTTAACTATTTACTATGAAAAGAATGCTGTAGAAACTTTAAAACTACGCCGACTTTTAGTTGCCTAACAACGGGCTGAGTAAAAATCAAGATGGCTGCCGTTGCTTGCAAAACAGGAAGTGTTTAACTTTAAATGGCAAAATCTATGGATTAAAACAATTTCAACTGGTAACATTCGGCAGAAATGTGCAAAGAAATATAAATAATGGATAGACATTAGAAATTTATATGAATACTTAATTAAACTCTGTTGATTTTATGAAATAAATGCCTATCTTCCAACCGGAAGTATTCATACTGGAACAATAACAACAATGGAGTTAAAATGGAATGCACACAGAAAAACTAATTCTAGTCTAAACATGTGATGCTAGTGTCTGGTCTGTAATATTTAAATGATCAGCACTTTTAATTATGTGACCAGGCTGGAATAAACAACATTTAAAAACAAGAATGAGTAATTATGCAATAGATTCGACCCTAAGAAGATCCAAGGCAAACAATTTGAATTACAATTAACAGTTAATATAATATGCTTATATTGCTGGGGTGTTACAATATCTTGGGTAAGCATGTTTCCCCTTCTGGTTACTTTACAGCTACAACGTGATATTGTTCTATATTGTTTGCGTTTGGAGTAAAATAACAGCATATGATTTAGATTTTGAAATTTGCAAATATGCACTTATTAATCGATTCAATAACGATTGTGAGAAATCGTAAAAAGCGCATACTCGTATGTTTGACAAAAACGAATAGGTAGTCACGTGAATTAGATTTGTTTCGATTGCTTGTATTGTTATTTTATTATAATACCTGTTTGATGCATTCCTGAAGCTGAGTTTCTAGAGTACCTGAAACATTTTTTATTTTCCACATGTATAATGTACAATAAACCACTTCAAGGGATATAAGTCACTGTTCTTCAAACAGATCAACAATGTTCCTTAATTCTTCAACACGTACGTTAAACGACACATTTGTATTTGTTATACAGATATACATGTGTATCTGTTTTAATGAGTTTAGTGTTATATGTTAAATCAAAAACCTGTAATTACGTAGGTGTATGGCAAGACTCTTTTGACAATATTTGTACATTTCTCGAGTCTTGGTCATGGCGTGTAATACTGTGCATAATAAATTCAAAATATCGTCAATAAAGGCAATAATCGTTTATAAAAAAAATCTACCCGTGCAATACCTATGACATTGGAGACACTATGCACCAAACACCATCTGTTTGCTGATTCCACGTTTGTGTTGATGCAACGGATGGCCTCACTATTGTCCACACATACTCTTCAAGAAACAGTTAACAAACATTTAAATATATTATATGTGAAATTATATAAAATAAAACTGACATACATTCCATGTTGGAAAACAATACCATATTCAGTTATATCATTTTTACAATAATAATACCACATAATAATTTATTAATGTGTAGACTACAGCCAGCGTTGATGAAAGGACTTAAATGATACGACACAGAAAATCGGTGTTAAATGTAGAGGAAATTAAATGCAAAGTAAATATGTACTTCTTGTACAGATCTACACTTTAGATTGTTTCAAAATCTTTCCGCGAAAGGTAATAAATTCAGGTTAAAATAAAGTATGTAAAAATGTGTTACCGTTCCGATTTTGAAGAATAAACGTAGAACGCTGCCACTAAAACACAATTGAAAATGGTTCAATGTACATGATCACCCGACAATAACGAAGCAGTCTAGCGTAAGCAATGCTACTTTTGGAATGTTATATAGTAATATTGCTGGTATTAATGCCTTCACACATATATGCGCCAAAGTTAAGGTTAAGCCAAAGGACAACGGTAGATAGTTTTAGCAAAATTGGAAAAAATAAAACACTTACCAGTGATTATATAACTACTTAAATTAAACTCAACTTCGACAATCCTAGTTATCCTTTTTATAGTATGAATTCCATACACACTTAGCATTTTCCAGCTACGTTTAACTTGACAATATTTTGAAACCGATGTTCCAAAAACAATAATTCCGTAATTGAAACTTTACTAAGATAACACATTTGAATTTAAATCATACATTAACACGGAAAGCACTTTACTTGTTTTCAAGGAAGTGAGTTTACTCTGTGTTAAACGTGGTAATCGTATCTAGTTTAAACAGAAATTTACCTGTTACCATTGCCAATAGTTTGTTAATGTTCATCGCCATGGTTAAAGATATGCGAATAAAATAGGAAACCGCTTATTAAAACAGAAATTAAATATGCTTAGGTTCGTTTCAATTTTATTATTTGAAGACAAATAAGTATAACATGCCTCCACGGGTTAATAACTACGTGAACAAGAAAACATTAATCAATTTAAAATCATAAGGGGAAAATAATATAAATGTTATCTGATTTATTAAGTATTATTATATATGCACGTGATAGCCAAAATGGTGCAGTGGTTTAAATATTGTTTCATTTGCAATTTTCAAAAATGTTTGTTTGTATCTGTATTATATTTTCACACATAATATAAAAAGCCCAAACAATAATTAAACCATTAAACATAATTTTATATAATGACCTGCCGCATCTTCGTGATAGCTACTGTTTAGAGTACATTTATAATGTACATGTTATTCCAAAACAAACATGGTAAGTGAGGAATGGATTGGCAGTGAATACATTGGACATTTGCTTACTCTTTATATACAATGATAGACGTCATGGAATGAATCTATAAAAATGGAGGGGGGGGGGGGGGTTAACCAGATTGTTGTATACCATATACTAATCTACTACAATCCGCACGTTCACCCACACAATCGCACACATATAATATAATAAAGTTAATAGAAAATGCATAACATGTAATAAAATATTTAAATGGGTTGTCGAAGCAGTGTTTTTTTCAATGCCACAAAAGGATGAATCCCCTATTTTTTTATGATAGAGACGATTGGTGGATTTTCCGATTAGCATGGGTGATTGTATGCGTTTAAGCAGTGACTGGGTATAAATTAGATATTCAAATTAATAAAGCATGTCGGTTCTATTTATAGTTTACAATATTAACATATCGACTTCGAATCATGGGAGAGAACTAGCGCAAAACATAACATGTTAAGAAATAGGTTGAAAGTTTAAACTGTACAAGCAATACACACAGTCACCAAATTATTTCCGCAATATATAAAGTATTATATTAAGTATTATTAAGTTTCAGTAGGTATTACGAACACTATAGTAGTGTGCATTTTCCCTCTATTAAAACTTTTGCTATCCAATACGCATTAAAGGCACTTGTTTACATATGTTCGCATTTTTTTACGTATACCATTAAATGTCATAACTTTACAGATTTAAACATTGGAACTAAAAACATCAAGTATAATAACTAGAAAAGTATTCGCCTTAACCGCTCGGCCATTCCGACTTCTATATGTTACTCTGCATTATTTACTTTATGTTTAAGTATTCCACGTGTTGTCAAATATTTCAACGAAAACAGCAGAAACCGTCCAAATTATTCCATCGTTTAGGGTTACAAACGCTTTATAATTTTATAAACTTCTTTTGCATTTAATGTTCTTTTAGTTTTGGAATCGATGCCAAAAAGTTCAATAATTGTCAATCTGTAAACAGGTCCGTTAAACAATGCCATCACGAGTTCATGTTTGACTTTGCAAAACGAAATAGTCGTGCAGCGTCTCGGACTGTGGTACATCACTACCGAAATTATCCTGTGTTAAAATAAAATACGCGGGCCCAGTGCTGACACAGTCGTCTGCCAAGTAAGGCGTGTTCTCCGATAATACATTTTGTGAATTTAACGTAAAGTAATTGTGGTTGGCTGGCTCATCGCTCTCTTCTCCGATTTCTTTTGGTTCATCTGGATTTGAACTGTTGGCATCATTTCCCGACCTTTCAAGTTGGCGGTAAGTGTCGTCTGCACGGTTGTCATTTAACTGTTGATAATCAGCATCATGACCTGTGGTAACGGATAACTGGACATCTGCTTCCGATACTACGCTGTACACGGGCGATGTAACTACATCGAACTTGTCCAGCGTGTGGATTTTCTTTCCTTTGTTTGCAGTTGCCTTTTGTCCTCCATAAGGACGTGGTGTTTCTGTCTCAATGCCCATATAGATGTGCGATTCCCGTTGATCTTTCACGAACAAATTGCTCTTATACTTTTCTTCGAAACTCTTTTGCGGTGCGGAGGGTGTCACCCGGGTTTCAACCCTCATATCCTATAATATAAATACCATATATTTTCCCATTTATAATGTAATACATGATGCAATGGACGTATTATTAACACGTTTGATTAAATATAGAGAATCCAATGTCGATTATCTGACAGCAAGCAAGTAAATGTACAAACCTGCTTTTTCCCACGTAAGCACATAATTGACGTAGTTCTCCTGTAAATAAATTGTGGAATAAAACAATAATTCTGGAAAATGCACGCATTAATGCATATAATTGGCATAAACAATCAAATTCTGGCTCAATTTGCATATTTTAAAGCACTTCTTTTTCAAAAGAAGCATATTCATTTGTTGCGATTAACTGCAACAAATCGTAATTAGAACCTTGATTAAAAACAGCTGTGGATGATAAGTAACATGAATTTTTTTTAGCAAATTTATATGTCACAGAAATAAATGATATACTTTCATTAAGTAAGAAAGCATATAATATACTTGTGCAAATTTGGCATTAATATACACAGCCAGCAGATAGCTGTCGCACCGACAGCAATTCCAACAAACAGCAGCCCAATGGCCATCCCAAGCGTGACACCATCTTGCCGTTCAGAAACGGTGGTCTGTGCACTACTTGTCTGATCTGAAATATTGGTGTTAATGCTTCTAACAAGTTTGGATTCGATAACGTACACGAAGAAACGAAAAACAAACCGACTGATCGGTGGTCTGTGCACTACTTGTCAGATCTGAAATGTTGCTGTTAATGCTTCTAACAAGTTTGGACTCGATAACGTACACGAAGAAACGAAAAACAAACCGACTGATAAGAGTCGTGCGTTCAAAAAGGCAATATTAAAAAGGAAACAATGATTGCAAATAGGAGGCGAAAAATAAATGTGATGACAATAATACGTTTGATGTTAAGATTACCAGTCAGTATATCGTGATAAGTGTTGGTTGTTGAGAGCGGTGTAGGCTTGCAATCGCAACATTGATCGGAGGACTGCACAATGTATAAAATGCAAACATTAAAATCCATGACAGTTTAAGTTAACGTCGAGTATCCTCGTCATTACATATATGGTAAGGTAAAATCTGTGTGTTTCCATTATCTATACTTTTATCGAGTAAAATATCAATTATGAAAAAAACAAACCCTTCGAATTTTATCTATTTCAGTTGAGAAAATATTAAATAGGACACTACGCTTAAAACAATTCAATACATATAGTTATTTTCTGGTAAAAGAAACGTACATCATTGTATTCCAAGTATGCAGTATATTTTTGTAGTTTTATTCAATAGATAGGCCATCTAATGACCAGTATATATTTATAATTTAGTTGCTCCAAAGCATGAAAAAAAGAACATATTCATTTCCAAATAGTTCACTTTCAAAAAGTTATACCAGTTTTCATATTCGTGACTTTATCATTGTACCTGTAGGCTGCATTCCGAGATCAAATTCTCTGGAGTAGTGCCTGAATGATAAATATCTTTTATTACACTTATTTAATTTATACAAATATTAAAATTTGACAAAAAAACAATTTCAAAACGACGAATGATTTTTAATTGAAAATTTTTATGAAGTACTGAATTACATGTAAGTACTTTGCATGAATAACATTTAAGACATTCCATTTCATTTCTCGATTGTATGTTACATTTTATTTATTTTCGCCAGCAAATATTTAAAAAATATCACCATTAAAATAATGTATATATCATCAAAATACAAAACCCATTCCTATGTCAGTAGGCCAACAGAACCATAAGCATATCTTCTTCGTTGAATTGAGTATTCGTTGGGTGCAAATTGTGGGTTTACTACTTTCCACGCAAACGTGTACTCTTCAAGCAGTAAAACATTAAAATGTTACACATTTGTCAATTATATTAAATAAAATAGTACAATTTAATCAAACATACATTCAGTGAACAACAAACCGATATTTTAACTATTTCAATTTTATCAATTGCACAAACATTACTAGTATGTTTCGTTTTTTTCCGCATGAGGAAATAATATCGTGGGAATAAAATATGCTTTCTACTTTGTAATAATTATTTGTTACCTGTCGGATTTTGCGGAATGAAAGACCAGGGCCACTGAAACATTATTTTAACATTGTTAAATATATTTAACACACGACAATGATCAAGTAGTCCAGCATTAACGCTGAGTAACAGATAGCATGATTATGATGAATATTAATTTACGAAAGTGTAAGTGCAAACATTTAAGCAGTGTACTTGTTGGGTTTCAATATCTATTATAATTGCTGGTTTTAACGACTCTCACACCGAGATGAAGTTATATATACGCCAAAATAACAGTAAATCCAAAACAAACCAAACGTAAATAATGATTGCAACTTTAAAATAATAATAATAATAACAGCACTCACCAGTTATCATATATCTTCCCAGCATTCTTTTTTATTTGGGTCGATACAAAAATAACACAAAATACGTCAATTTTAGTTATTACATTTACTATGTTAATTCCTTAGACACAATAATATTTTGTAACAACGTTACAACGTTTTTAAAGCTCACAATTTATAAAATAATTATCTGACTCCAACTCTCCTCGATAAACACATGTTCAATTATTTAATAATACATTTACACAGAAAGCATTCTAATTTTAATTGTACAATTTTTTTCAAGGAAGTAATTGTACTCCAGGTGAAATTTGAGTGCAGCTTTTTGAGACAATCGTATCAAATTTTAAGCTAAAATTTGCCGGTTTCCGTAGTCCTTGATGAATAGACTTTCATTATGTTAAGGTTCTGTCGCCATGGTTTAAAGATATGCGAATGGAATACGATACCGCTTATCGAAAAGTTATTTTTTACGGAAATTAAATATGTTTAGGTTCGTTTCAAATTGAAGACAAATAAGTATTACATGCCACGTACGTATCCACGGGTCTAAAACAACATGAACCAAATCAAAGTATAAGCAATTCAAAATGACAAAAAGGAAATTACAAAAAGTTATTTGATTTATTAAGTATCATAATATATGCATGCGAAAGCCAATACTAGTGGTTTAATAGTTTCTTTCATGTATACTATACAATGGGACATTACATATAAACAAAAACACAGACATTTATAAACACACAGTATAAAATTTATAATGACCATCCTCATATCAATTGACCAGTAGATACGTGTCAATCAAGGATTGATTTGACCAATTACGGGTTTATATTTCAGTGGTAAACAGTAGCACATGGTTGCATAATCCAATTGATTTACTTAAAACACTTGGACACACAACCTTGGACAAACAGACAGCGAAGCGATAAATTTATGTCTACTGGTTAATTGCATTTATCTAGCACGGATGTCTTCAAGTATAGAAAAAGGTTTGTTACATCGTTTAACGTTATTCTGTGTAAGTAATGAGCGTTCGGTATAATTAAAAGGCACGTTTTCTTTGTATTTAATTTACTGTTAAATCAAGATATAAATTAGTCTCGGTAAAACAAGAAACCAGCGCTTTACGTATCTGTTAATAGCCGCCAATTATAGTATATTAATATAATGAACGTCTAAAACAATGTACCCTCTTTTCTATTACGGTGCGTCCATTTACCCGGTCTGGAGGCCAAGTTGCAGAAAAGAAAAATTGCGTTTGGGAATGTTTGATATAAATTGGAAATGTGCAACAGAAATATGGAATCGACGCATATTCTCAACGATAATTTGAAATAAGTAAGGATTTGGAAGAAAAACATGGCAAA
Organism: Congeria kusceri; assembly: GCA_027627225.1. NCBI lineage: Eukaryota > Metazoa > Mollusca > Bivalvia > Myida > Dreissenidae > Congeria > Congeria kusceri. Next base: position 19,485,848 of record CM051035.1, read on the forward strand.
TGAGTAATTTACAGGCATTTAATAAAACTGAACATTTGCTTATTTTTTATGTACAATGATGGACATAGAATGAATATTGAAATATGAAGGGCATAAAATGTACCGACAGAGTGTTGTATACCATATAATAATTTACCACAAGCCACATGGAATGAATCTTGAAATTGGAAGGGTAGACATGTTTAACTAGAGTGTTGTATACCATATAATAATCTACTACGATCTACACTCTCATCCGCAATATTGCACATACATATAATAGAAGAAAATTAATAGAAAAGTCATAACATGTAATAAAAATATATAAATGGGTTGTCGAAACAGTAAGGTTTTTTTTAATGTAACAAATTACAAAATTTGGGCGACTCCTCTATTTTAGTGAAAGAATGGATTGATGGATTTTCATTGGTGACATGTGTGATTGTATGCGTGTAAACAGTGACTGTGTATACAAAACAATGTACATTAAATAATAACAAGACAATCGGCGTTGAAATTAATATTGAGATGTCATTTAAAGATTACCTAAACAGACGGCCAAGATGATCGGTTACGTGACTTCTCAGATCCCAGATTTTTTGGTCCCCACCAATATTAGGGGACTTATTGGACCCCAGATTTTTCGGACACTATCAGAAAACCTCTCGGACCCAAAAGTTAATTTGAGATAAATTTATAAATTTAAAAAATAAATAGAATTATAATTAATATCTATGCCGTGAATAAACCAATCATACAACTCCATGTTTCCACCAGTGATATATGAATAACCAAAATAATTTAGGTTAACATAATTGTTATCTGAATTTGTCAAGTCAATTTAACAAATTAACAATGTAAGAAAATAATTTCGGGAAAATTATTATGTATCAGACGAGTCTATATAGTTATTTATAGTACCGGTAATATACCATTCGTGTTAGTTAATATAATAACGATTTGAAGTCAAATAAGCATGTAGGGTGTGTATCCCAATACAAAGCAATAGTCAGGGAACATTCAGCGATTTTTGAAATGTTAAGACTTTATTTTTTGATAATGCAAACATAAAAATTCATTAGACTATGACGATTTTAAATTATATCAGTAGAAATATGATATATCAAGGGCTCCTGTGTATAATTAGTATTGCAAATTGTGTATTCATGCTACGCAAATAACAATTCGACATATTCCGAATCTTCTTTCATAACATCTTATCTATAGAAAATGTAGCATCTTTTTACACATTAAATAACATCTACTGGAGAAGTTGATAGAAAGATGCAATTATAAATAATCGTTAATAAATCGTAACCACAATTTTAAATCAAATTAACAGTAAATTTATAATATAAATTCCACACTTATTGAAATTTTTAGGTTTATGATTCTCTGAACGCTATTATTTATGCATGTACGAGTATATTAACACAGCTATACAGCCGTTGCTAGCTACGCTTGCTATTTTTAGAATGCCGCTACTTTTTGTGGAATGCGATGAACTCGCTAGAATCAATGGCTACATGGAACGGCAACTATGTGAGTGAGATTTATGATGGGAACATTGCACAATTGCTATTTATAGAGCGTAACGCTTATATAAATGTGGGCTAAACAAAATAGTTAGTTCGTTACGTGAATGAATATATCATTCTGTTTATGGCATACAATGAGAAAATACGTTCATAATTAGCCTCAGTTCTAGAATATACGCGAGGATATGTTTATAACTTCATTTTAACCGCTTATGTAAACAATTATGTAAATTGTTATTCCCCAAAAGTATGCAACAGTTATTGGTATACGTTAAACCATTGTTTGAAGTTTGCATTCCCTAGAATTAGAAAATTTGCCCAATTCTATTGGCATTCAATTTTCCCGCTGCATAATTATCGCAAGAAAATCTGGGTCAAAAGTGATCTTAGACAGCTACGCCGAAAAATGATAAAACAAGCCGGTTGTATTTATAGTTTACAATAACAACTGTTCACCGCAATCATCTTTGAATCATGGGGGAGAACTATCGTAAAACATAACATGTAAAGAAATAGTATGAAAGTTTAAACTGTGCAATCAATTCACACAGTCACAGTCACCAAATTATTTCTGCAATAAAATTAAAAATTATTAAGTTTCATTAATATTTATAAACAATGGTAATATGCGAATGAAATTAAACATTGGCATTTTTCCTCCAATTAAAACTTTTGCGATCCGTTACACATGTACACTTCCTTCTTCAGATCATGTTTGACTTTGCAAAACGAAATAGTCGTGCTGCGTCTCGGACTGTTGGTTCATCACTACCGGAAGGATCCTTAACTAAAACAAAATACGCATGTGCATTGCTATCTATGTCTTCTGCCAACGAAGGCGTGTCCACTGCAGATACATTTTGTGGATTCAACGTAAAATAATTACTCTCGCCTTGGAGTTCTCTTGGTTCATCTGGAATTGAACTGTTGGCGCCATTATCCGACCTTTCAAGTTGGCGGTAAGTGTCGTCTGCACGGTTGTCATTTAACGACTGATAATCAGCACTAGGACCTTTGGTAACACAATACGGGACATCTTCCAATACTACGTTGTACACGGGCAATGTTACTGCATCGAACTTGTCCACGATGTGCACATTGTTAGGTTGGTTTCCTTCTGCCTTTTGTCCTTCATCAGGCAGTGGTGTTTCAGTTTCAATACCGGTATATATGTGCGATTCCCGTTGATCTTTCACCGACATATTGCTCTCATACTTTGCTTTTAAACTCTTTTGCGGTGAGGAGGCTGTCATCCGACAATCAACTTCTATATCCTGTAACACATGATGTAATGGATAAATAGTATAGTACCAAGTATCCATTTCTCAGCTTTCATTTGGCATAGCTATACAAAAACATATACATAAAATAATACAAATTGATTTGGATTGTGACAAACGTAAATAACGTTTATAAGCCGATGGTGCAGTGTCAATATTATATTTATAATCATAATATATGTTATAAAAGGTACATGATTTATACTCAATAACATTGGTAAACGAAACTCCATTACTTACTTTCTTTGGCTCCAGTAGTTGTCGTCTGCACAATAGCGATGTAGCTTTCCTGATAAAGAATGAAACATAAAATATTCATTCCTAAATCTGATTAATGCTTAACCTAAAAGTGGCGGAGAAACTGATTCCTTTTCATATTTTAACCGAGTATTTAAAACTCAGATGTGACGCGTATTACTATTCCAATGTTTCACTGAAGTAGTTTTTAGTCATTTTGATTTGTTCAGTCGCTGTATAGGGCATGTCACGGAGGACGACGTAGGCCTACTACCGTAAATTTATCTGGAAAGTTATAACTGCATACAATTGGGTGACCTCCCCTGCACTGCATTCCAACATTCTAATAATAATGTGTTCAAACATGGTTACTCGTAAATTACAAAATTACACTCGTAATAAATAGAAGTTACTCAATGGCCATGTAGCTGATAGAAATCCGATATAAATATTTGGTTGCAATAATCAGAGAAAAATGGTGAACTTTAACGGGCAATAATGTTTACATTACTTACTTGTTCAAGGTCGGGACACATATACACAGTAAGCAGGTTACTACAACACCAATTGCCATTCCAACAAACAGCAGTCCAATAGCTAAACCATGAGAGATGCCATCTTGGCGTTCAGTGTCACACGACGACCGGTGCGACTGCGCACTGCTGTTGTCAACCGAAGGGTTGTTCGGGGGGCTGCTAATTATAGTTGCCGATGTATTTCTCATGGCACCAACAGTAGTTGTTGTACCTAAAACCGTTCAAAAGACGCACGGCAATGTCGTCATTTTATTGGGTTTCAAATGCGAAAATATGAATAAAACACTCCTTTATAACACAGTTTCGATCTTGCTGTTAGAAAATATTACCTGTCGAGGGCCTGGTCGTATTTGTCCCACCGCTAATAGGTGTTGGACATGCCGTGGTTTCTTTCCAACAGCAACAGTGCTAAATATATTTGGTAGAACACAGTTTTAAATGGCTATGTACAATAGATTTACTATAATTACACATATAAAGTTAGGTACTAAACGAAGTACTCACTCAAAATAAGAGTCAATTATATCCATTTTAAAACTGATTACATAAATGTTAAAGATGCCTAGATAAACTACAAATAAAAGCCACATAAGAAACGTTAAAGCATATATAGCAAAACTAGGTTGAAACAGCTATAGGAACTGATCGATGCTCTCCGATAATTTATTTTGTCAGGCAGATATTTTTAAAAATGAATAAGTCACTATATATAAAACTCCAAGATCGAATCAGTGTTCAAACTTGCGTACGCATAACACACAAAAATACCAGACCAACATGCAAATGATGCAACTTCTTTAAAAGAAATCAATTAAGGCCATTAACTGTAATAAAATCCGTGAGGTGAAACATATGGAAATATGATAATCTCATCCTGGGATTTAAGAGTACTGTCAAGAATCATTGAATTCCAACAGCAGTTCCAGAGAAGTAGCCCTGTTACAAACGATACATTACATATATTTAAAACAACGATACATTACATATATTTAAAACTATGTTGAAAGAAAAGAACGGCAATAAGCTCCCCCTAAATAAAATTCGGGGATCATAAAATAAGTAGACTACTGAAATGACCTAACAATATGAGCATGTCATCTTGATGGTGTTCCTGCTAACGTTTCATTGAATTCTTATTGATTCCTGGGATTTAGCATGGAAACAAAGGTGCCCAATTGTATATACAAAGGGAAATACTAGTAGCTCTGACGAAAATCATCATACTGGAATGACCCATACAAAAAAAAAATATGCGAATGTTTTTGGTAGCGATGGTGCGTACAACAGTTTCATTAAAATTCGTGCCTTTAAGTCCTGGGGAAAAAGCACAGACGTGGTTTGCTAACAACGGGTAATAACTCTGTTAAAAGTCGAAACGACCTTATAATATGCACATGTCGTCTCGGTAGCGATGCTGCAGATAAAGTTTCATTGAATTCGAGTCATTAGTTTCTGAGATCTAGCTCGGAAACGAAAAGATGGGTGAACTTTGCAAAGAAATGCAATAGACAGCCAAACTAAATGACAGTTGAATTGTTTTCGGATGGACGGACAAAGCGGCAACTATATGCGTCCGCCTTTGAGGAGCATAAATTGGGATATAAACCGGATTCAATAACAGGTAGATGTTATCTCATACCTGGATCGAACATGTCGAAGGCGCACCTTTGCACGCTGGAAAAAAATAATTTAATATATTGAGAATCGTGTTTCATCCTAGTCTATGTTCGAACGAAATTTTGCAGTGCGCTTTATGAAAACAAAAGCTTTCTTTGATATGAAAAGGTTAAAATATGTCATGTCCTACAGTCTAGATGACAAGATAAAGATCTACTAAACATGCAGCAGGGTCACATATTAATGTATATTGTGTACAAATGTTACCTGTAAATTCCATACCGCAAGAGCGTTGAATGAGATCTGTACATTCTGGAGGATTTTCTCTGCCTCTGTAACAAAAACAGAAAGGGCGTTTTAACACATATTTCAAAATGGGTCAATGATATGAGAGAATATGAACGTGTTTTTCACTAGTGATTTTCACTCGTGAAGCAGTGGAAAAATCCGCGTTCGTAGGATTTGTCCAGTTTTAGGAATTTTAGGTACATTTTGTAAATACTTCTATAAAACATTTAGGCGATTGTGAAAATCAGTATATTTAACCTTAAGTGCGCGTAGCCACATACAATCAAACACTGACAGCGTAGAAAGACTGTTGGCGACAAAAGAAACTAAAAGCATGTGAATTATAAGTGCATTTTTGCTAAAAAGGAAACATGTGTTCATCAATTTCCCACCTTTAAACTTTATAATGTGGCTTCTTATTCAATAGTATACGACATCATAATAAAAACTAATTTGTAAGTAAAGAACAAATATTTTTTCGAGCTAATTCTCTTATGCAAACGGAATTATATCGTTCAGTTAACATGGGAATCTGCAACGGGCCATGACAACCGATGAAGCGTAGTAGCTAGCGGCACCGATTGTTTGTGCTTTGTAGATAAATGAGTCAAAAGTAGGTCATACGATGCAAGCTCTTGATTTTCCATACTACAGTTTAAAATTAGTATATTGCAGTAATGAGTTATCAAAATATTCAGAATTAGAATCGATAACAAGAACAATCATTTTTGCAAGTCAATAACCGATGTAGCGCATTAATTTGATGGTCTTATTCCAGGACATTCACGTGAATATTTCGTGAATATTTCGTTTACATACAAGTAAATAGAGAAAAGTAATGGTGTCATTAATTTAAAGTTACTTTTTAAATAAATTTACGTTTTAGAAAAGGGCAATTATAATAAATCACACGATATACACATTATAATACATTATCTTATGTTATTACAAGAGATGTTTGTAAAACATGTATGACCCCGACTTGCAGCCTTTGTTCTTCACAGAAGTGTACTAAAAAATCTAAGCTGAGACATGTTAATCATTACCTTGATAGGAGTAGTCATCTCTGCAAGAGCATTCTTCCTATCAAATTTCACGACTCGACCCAAGCATTCAGTAATTATCACTATGTAATAGGTCATCTACTCAAAATGACCAATGTAACTATATAGTTTGAGAACCATGTACCAATGGTTCATCTGTTATTAAGTGGAAATGTTGTATTTTCACAAGCCCCTGTGACCTTGACCTTTGATCTCTTGATCTCAAAATCGATAGGGGTCTTCCTTCCCTCAAGACTAACTAGCATACTAATTTTTATGATCCTGGGTTAAAGCGTTGTCTAGATATTGTGTGGAAACGGTTGTCATGTGACAATCCCCTGTGACCTTGACCTCTGACTGGTTGACCTCTAAATCGATAGGCTTCTTTCTTTCCTTCCGAGTAACCAGCATAGTAACTTGGATGATCGTAGGTCAAAGCGTTCTCTAGATATACTGCGGAAACAAAATGGTCTACGGAGAAAACAGTGTTCATGTTACAAGCCCCTGTTACCTTGACCTTTGACCTGTTGACCTCAAAATTGTAAGACGTCTTTCTTTCCTCCCGAGTAACCAGCATACCAACTTGGATATTCGTAGGTCAAAGCGTATTCTACATATCATGCGGAAACGAAATGGTCTACAGAGGAAATAGTTTTCATGTTACAAGCCTCTGTCACATTGACCTTTGACCTGTTGACCTCAAAATTGATAGGCGTCTTCCTTTCCTCCCAAGTAACCAGCATGCCAACTTGAATGATCGTAGGTCAAAGCTCTATATAAAAAAATCGTGCGGGAAAAAAAATCATGTTATAGCCCCTGTGACCTTGACGTTTTCTAGATATCGTGCGGAAACGAAATGGTCTACGGACAGATCGACCATCCGACCGACCGACCGACGGACAGGTACAAAGCAATATACCCCCCACTTCTTCGAAGGGGGCATAAACATGAAAGAAAACAGGTGTATAACCAATATATAACCAATATAATAAACAGCAGAACAAAACAGCGTTTTTGTTTTAAAATAATTGTTTATCATGCGCATTAGTAGTTTATAAAACTACAAACTCTTAAAAGAACCCCAAAAATGTGAAAAAAAATCCTACATTTGCATATTTAGAGAAAATGTGTACGAGTCAATCCATCGATATTTAGAGAAAATTGTTTACGAGTTAATCCATCGAAGAACAGATTGCGTTTTAAGTCTCAAATACCACAAAAATACGGTCATTATAGAAGTTGTTAGTCAGTGCGATTGGATATGTACCGTACAGACAACGCAACTAATTTCAACTGACAACTCACAAACTATAAAAAATGCAGTGCACAGCAATAAAAGCCTTACAGTTGGGAAAATACATCACGGACTGTTATCTGTAATGTCAGGGCCACTGAAATGTAAAGGAACACAATTGTAATTAAATCCACATCACTCTGCTAAACAATAGTACCGATAGTTGTCGAATCGTTTATCTACAGATTTTTACTGATAAGATTTTTATTGAACACATGTAATTTTGAGTTCTGAATGTAGGGTTTATAAATGGTTTGTTGTTGGGTTAAGGGTAAAGTTACTGTTTGTGATACGACTAGTCCACAACATGATTATTGATGCGAATAAATTAACAACAATATTTAATGGTTTCTATGACGTTTAAACCAATTTAATGTACGGGTTTGATACGTCTATATATTGGCAACATTGTGTGTGTTGTAATTATTCTATGTTAACCAATTTATGCTATATTTTCTTATAGGATCCGCTTCGGACAATAGTACTATTAAGTCAGATTGTAGTGTCTAGATAGCCTTTGCAGTAAGAACATCTTACTTTCAAAACTAGTATCTCACTGGGAAGTGAGATTAATACACCCTTTAAGGCAGTCTAGATACAAGCAAAAGTAAATGATAACAATGTCCACCTGTATATTTCTCAATGCATGTAATTGTTTTTCATCATTTATTTAGAAAACGGTCACTAAAAATTCTACTTACCAGCCACGAAAACAGTTCCGAACATTTTTTCAATTTAATTTATAATTAACTGGAAAATAAGTCATTTATGGAAATATTGACGAACCTTCCCTTTTGTCAATTTTCATAGAAATATTAGCATCATTATTTCAAAGCTTTCATATTCAAAGTTCGCTGCATCAAAACAATCAAACAAAACTTTCACCACGATTACTCCAGAAACTATAGAAGTGCACTTCACTGTTTTGTTTACTAAACCGTTTGCAGTAACAAATTAACACATAAAACATTCAAGTTGTTTTCGTCCGTATTCGTGACACTCTGTTTCGTGCTCTTTTAACTAGATACTTAAAATACAATGTCAAAACAACACGGATGTTAATATATTCATCTAACGGAATGTTTGAACCGTGACAAATGTATGATAAAATCATTTTCTCATGACTTTGACGGTTTCATTTGAAATGTTTTATAGTAGTATCGATATTTTAGTGGAAATTAAAATATAAAACGAACAATTAGGTAAACAATGGGAAAGTTGGGAAAAGGTGTTACAAAGTCACTAATATTTCATATGAAAACATCTCAGTAAATCAATAAAAATAATGTTAATGTAAAATTCGCATAAATTAAGTGTTACAAAACAGAGATGCTTCCTTGCATGCAGATCGACAGATTAAGAATGTGGTAAAGTGTAGTATTAAATCGGTTTAGTTTATAAAATACCACTTTATTTAATAAAATAGAGTTACACAACATAACGTTAGCTAGCACTTTTAAGCATAACGGCCAACTGAAAAACTTTACGAAACCAAAATTTCGCAAACTAAAGTATCCTTTTTCTTTCAGATATTACTATTTTACATAAAGTGTGCGTTAAAGTGTTTAATTGTGATCAATAATTGATGTTTTTCACATAAAAATTGCATTTTTTTCATTATGAAATGTATATGCAAAATTGGCTTTCGCATAGGTTTTTTTAATTTTCCCAGGGGATTTTCATTTTCCCATGGGATTTTCATTTTTCCCATGGGATTTTTTCCCACATTTTGTGTGGGAAAAAAATCCCGTGGGATTTTAGATTTTTTAGAATATGCTTTTTTTATGCATATATATGCACATTAAGCGTTGTTAAACTGTTTGCACTAATTTTCGTTTGAAAGTTATGATTATAAAAAAATCCCACTTTTTAAATGGGAAAAATATCCAGTGGGAAAAAATGTTATTTTATTGAATAACTGGAAGAAATATATTGGGCTAGTTAAAACATTGTATTGTTTAATATTTCTGGGTATTTTTATATGCGTTTTCTTAATTTTTAAATTTTGAATTTTCCCACTCGATTTTCCCACTTTTAAAATGGGATTATTTTATTTTGTAAGAAAATGTGTATTTCCTAATTTTCTATCTACGTAATGTATTACTGATTAAAGTATGCTATTCAGCGTCTAAATTATCAGAATTACATTGTTTAAACGCATGATCAGTAGAGTAGAACCTGCGATTGCGCGGTCGAGCGCAGACTACTGCGCTTGACCGATAATGTACATTTTGTTTCAGCTAGTTATAATATTAAAGTGTTAATGCAATTATTGCATATAATGCTTAATTCGAACGTCGATTCATTTTTGTCATATATGAATCAATTATTAAATGAGGTTAGTTTAATATTTCAAACAGTAAAGGTTTTTTCGTGAAACCCGAGAAAACGTTTATATTTGGTACACACGTCATTCCACTCAGTTGATGAAGACACTCAAAGAATTAATGTACGAGTAATTAAATTACCGTATGTCATGTACTTATTGTTCTTCTATTATATATCTAATAATTTATAAATAAAAATAATACAAATAACTTGAGATTGGGCGAATGCTGCTATAGTGCTGTGCAATTACTTATTTTTGACAATAAAGATATTTCAATAAAGAAACCGCAGTGCTCGAGTTGGCTGTTCACGAGCGCCCGCACGGCCTGATCGGCCTAATTCAGCTAGATCATTTTTTGGAAGAATAGGTCGCATAGCCTGACTTCCGCTCCCGAAAGGTTGTCTTCAACCCTCGCAGTCAAGCGACCGAGGCGTTTCAGACCAGTTAAAGCTGCATCGTATGCTTGGCCTGCTCTGCACAGGGGATCAATGTCGTTAGTAAACTGAAACCGGGCAAACTCCAATATTTTGCGGTAGACGGGCCGAATGACCGCGTTGGCCGGCAGTAAACCTCCTGTTCCGTAGAACTTACAATATCAAGTTGGCCGTAGCGGGACCGGAAGGCTACCCATGCGCCGTACACGAGAATCTCCAAATACACTGCTTAATGTACTTAGTTGTGATTGTGTACAGGCATAAACATGCATATCATTATTATTAGTTCGTTACACGGAGTACGAACAGTCTTCCCATTCTCACCACATCCGTTTTCAATAAAACGTGTTAATCAATAAATTATGACACTGCTGCTGCTGCTACTGATGATGATGATGATGATGATGATGATGATGATGACGACGACGATGATGATGATGATAATGATGATGATGATCATGAAATATATACTGATATAGAATTTGATTATGGTGATGATGATGACGATGATGATGATGATGATGATGATGATGATGATACTGACGATGATGACGACGACGATGACGACGACGACGACGATGGTGATGGTGATGATGATGATGATGAAACAGATACTGATAGAGAACTTGGTTATGGTGGTGATGATGATGATGATGATGATGACGATGATGAAACAGATACTGATACAAAACTTCATGATATCGATGATAATGTTTATAATGATGATAATGATGATGACTATTATTATTATTATTATAATGTTTGTGTTGTTATTGTTGATGATGATGATGATGATGATGACGATGATGATGATGATACAACTGATGCTTCTACTACTCCCATGCAACAATCCTGTCATCTACTGACATACTAGTAATAGTACTGATAATGACGATGACAATTATGATGATGAGAATCATGATATTGATATTAATGATGAATTTTAAATGCCACTTTACAATATATAAACAAATATTGTATTGCGAAAATTATCATAGATTCTTTAATTTGGCCCTGTTTTTAGTCTTATTTGATCAAAATATTCACGTAAATAGTATGAATTAGTGGTGGCCTCTATACGTGTTGAGTTCGAGCAACCTTCTCATACACAATACACTCGTTTCAATTAAACGTGTTAATCACCTATTTAATTAGCTACTGTCATAAATCACACACCCCGATTAGTGGATTTATTCACACCTCGTTAATTGGCTAAGAACCGTCACGTGTTTATCTCCCCGGCCCGCCTCGGGATCATTTGATTGGTCCTGTTGTCCGCACCTCGATGGAAGCCCGGCCCCTACCTGAACAAAACTCTTCCATTGGTCAATGGCTTAAGCGAGTCTGTCGATTGAAAAGTCTGAAACGGATAAGAGCAGACCGCTAGGGTGTTGATCGGCTAACGGTAGCTACACGTATTGAATTGAGACCCGCCTGATGACTTATTATTTGTTTCAATATTATTATTTATATTATATTATATATTATATCTTCATAACATATTTCTTCAAATATCTACAATTAGTTTATGCATACACTGCTAAGTCCACTTTCAAAATGTATTTCTTAAACATTATACAATGTTATAGCACATCAAAAGTATAGCATATCAATAATATTGACGTAGCGATTACACACAGTTACGACGCATTGTAATACGAAAGTGTTGAGCATCACATACATATAATAATGTAATAACATTTATAAACACATCGGATAATTATTATAATAAATCCAAATAACATCTCGGAAGTTGTACAAGTGTAAACATGTACATGTACAAATGTAAATTAAATATCGATTTTTAACTTCTCGGCTAAATTTTGAGAGATTTATACAAAATAGAACCGAATGTGGATAGTAATAGCGGCTCCCTATACTGTACATTCGGCAAACAAGTAAAAACCTGTTATTCGGTTTCTATTTGATTCATGTGCCATGGGTGACAAATACGTTTGTTCACGAAAATGTTGGTGTATCTACGCGTTTTTGATTACGTTCTAAACCTTGCAGGAGCAACTTTTCATGAGTTTTAATAATTATATTGTAGTGCAGTATATTGTAATGTTACTGTAGGAATTTGTAATCATTATTTATTAATATTTCTGAAAGCGTAAATAATATGCTATTTATTAAACATATTTCTCTGTATTACACAGTGAAGAAATACAATGATTTATAGTTTCAATGTCTGTTTAAAAATCGGGTATTGTTAGGAACGCATGAAGAAAAGTCAAGTGTTTACGCAAAACCGTTTTTTACAACAAATTTGATATACCACTATTTCATAATTAATTCAACATCATGATCAAAAAGAATAACGTCCGTTTACAAGGAGACGGGATACCGCCGAAAATCATTATCATCATCATCATCATCATCATAATCATCATCAAAGCCATCAGAGACATTATCTCATAATAATAATAATAATAATAATAAAAATGATATTAGATTAAATTATACACATGTATTTATTATTTAATGATATGACGTTATTGTGTTCAAATGATTTCAGAACTAATTTTAATATGCGACATGTTTTTAACAAAATATTACATCCCAACATTGTTTCAAATATTATTGACTTATAACACAAAATACAAACATGCCAGCGAGTCATCATTACATGGTAGGTGTAATTGCGCCACCTTTTATATCTGATTTCGCAGACGACATCATTCATGTAGGCAGGATTCACGAACAAAGGTGCAAACATGCTTGACAAATAACTCGTGCAGAAACTTGTGTAGTTATATAAAAGGTTGAAAGTGCTGAAGATTAAAGGAACATGTATAACTAGATCACTCTGTTCCGGTCACAATATACTAAAAGATTTCCTTAACAAATTCAATGTAAAAGCAATAAATTCAACAAAAAATAAACTCAACATTTTGCACGTAGAGACCCTCATAACCATACCTTTTCTTAAAGAGCATTCCGAGCCGAATTGATTTAGACAATAAAAAAGATAGGTCATGTGATATGTAAGAAAGAACTCGACGCGAATCAAAGTTCACTGTTTTACGGCCATCTTTTTACCGGCTACTCTCCAGTTGAAGGTATACTGCCAACTGTCAAAGTCTCGTCATGTAGTCTCCAACCTTCAAGCGAAACAGTGAATTTTTAGTACACAACAATGTTTTTCCTACCACACGTACAAAGAAATATTCAAAAATAAAGTCATGGCAAGGGACTATACAGAAAATTGTGTCTTCAAATAAATGGTGTTGATTTATTTAGAGAGTATAGCATTGCACACCTGAAATATTTAGTATACTGTAACCTATAAGAGAAATTTGTTCTCATTAAAATTAGTTTTTCTTGCATATAATTATCTTCCCATGCATATTGCACCAATATATTAAGTTTGGCTTGTATATCTGTCCATTTGGCCATTTTATTTCATATTTTCAAACACAGGTGATTTTGGTCGGAAGCCGGTGATTTCAAGCGTCTTGAAGCTTAAATGTCCCTCTAACAATTAAAGCTGATATTTGCAATATTTGTGACAAAATACCCAAACAAACCAAACAAACATGTATGGGGGGCTTATGTGGGGTGAGGAGAGAATGACTTTGTTAGATATTTTTACTCTAAGCCATTTTGATAATGTATTTTTTGTGTATTTTTTTTAAAAAATCACCCCAAAAATGTAAATTTAATAGAAAAAAAATTCCAATTTCATCCAAGACAATTAACAAATTAGTCAAAATGGGAGATCAAAGATACTTTGAAGTGTAGAAATCAATCAGCTTCCAGTAATTGCTTGTTTCAAACCAATAAAGTGTAAAATCTTTAAAGCACCTTGTTTGTCGCAGCCTCTTCAATTACAGGCCACCAATTATATATTCTAGTATATAATGTCATGAGTGCCTTTAAACTGCAGCAGGTGGTCAATTTGCATTGCCTGCTCACATTTAGAGGTTTAAGGGAATACAAAATTGCATATTTTGGGCACAAAATAAGTACTTTGACTTTTTTTAAGGTGGCAATCTGGTCAAAATGGGGTTCATAACCAAGCAAAAGAAAAAGTTGCTCAATGTTGGTTTTAAACGAGGTGGGACTAGTCCGGTGAAGGGGAAAGAACATAATTATGAAAGAAGGTCAAATTCCAACACAACCTATGTAAGGTTAGAAAGGTCATCCTTTGAAGCACGGGTAGCTTACAATGACAAGGTTCTTACTTTTCGGGATGTAGACGGCTCTCAAACCCCAGCTAAGCCCTTGCGTCCGAGAGCGAACAAGATTCGCTATGTAGACCTGTTACGGGTTCCTGCTCCATCAAAAGTCCATCCCGACTTACTTACGAACAAGGTCTATGTCCCCGCCCTACTCCAGTCTATGATGTCCTCTGAAAATAGAAAGCATAGGTTAAGAAGTGATAAATGTAGGGGCGACTTGGTAATTGACGGCAGTGCTTCCATAAAGTGGGGCTTAGGCTGGGAGGAAAGGTTAAAATGTACAAGATGCAGATATGTAGGCAAGCATTATAAGCTTTACAATGAGGTTCCATCAAGTACCAGGGGCAGAAAGGCAGCTCAGATCAATGTAGGCTTCCAAATAGGTGTTGCAAGTACTTCTATTGGGAACACAGGTTCCCGCAGAATTCTCAACACAACCAATATCATTGCTCCCTCTCCACTTGCTATGCAAAAACAAGCAAATAAGGTCAATACTGCCCTTAAATCCCTAAATGAGAGAAGCATGTACCAGATTAGAGAAAACTTAGTTGCTGAAAATGCCAAAATTGGTCAAAAAGATCCCTCTAAGGTAAATGTTGAAGGGGACACTTGCTACAACAATCCAATTTTTAACTCTGACGCGACACCCTTTCAAGCCGGAACTATTGCCATAAGCACTATGTGTGAAAACAATACCAGAAACAAGCAAATTGTAGGGGTACAAGTAGCAAATAAACTATGCAGGACTGCATCAATGCTTAGGAATAAGGGTAAACCTGTTCAGTGCCCCAATCATAGGGGGCATTGTTCTGCAAATGTTTCAGAGAGGGAACCAATAGGTGATGAAGGCAAATGGAATAGGTTGTTAGGTGACCAGATCTCTAAGGACATCAAAATAGCAAATTTCACTTGTGATGGGGACAGTAGGGCATTCCAAGGTGTTCGTAACTCTCACGGTCACAATGTGGGTCATCTTAAGGATCTGAGGCACCTAGGCAACTCGCTGAAGCGCGAGCTCAACAAAGCGCCTTTCTCAAAGGGCATGCTCAAGGGTCATTCCAAGTCTAATATCAGGAGTCGGTTCGCTCTCTCGGTCACAGCTAGGTGTATGGCTGAGCTTAAAGCTGCCCACAATAAACACCAGGGTGACATCAAGGTTCTAAAGAAGGTCATGGTTGATGTAATCGCAACCATTGTTCTATGCTTCAGTGGTTACTGCGGTACTCATTGTGCAAAGTACAGTTATGTCTGTGCTGGTACAAATAGGCAAGCTAAGAATTTCATGCCAGACAATGTCAAGGTTAAAATGGTTGACAGTGACCAACAAGTCCTTAAAAAATGCATTGAAATGGTTTTAGGTCCAGCTGCTCTTGACGCTACCAAACTTTTAACCACAACCCAAAAAAGTGAAGCAGTAAACAGGTCGTACCAAGCTGTCAATCCTAAAACTGTGACTTTCTCACGCAACTGTGTAGGTCGAATTCACGGGCAGGTTCACAAATTAAACAATGGCTATGCTGACTCTGTAATTGCAAAAACCACTGAACTAAATGCTAACCTTACCCAGGGGTCAAAGATTATTAAGCAGATAGCATATGAGGACCGCAACGACCTTAACCGAAAGCAAACATCCGCTACCAACAAAGCACGAGCTTTACGTGCCAGGACGCGGAATTATCGATACAAACTGCATGAGGAATTACACTACGGCAAGGGCATGAGTGACCCCAAACCTGATTATGACAGTCTTCCACACCTTAAGCATCATAAATATGCTTAGTTGATTGTGTACCTGATAATAAATTGTTATTATTACCTGTTTTGGCATAAGAGACCTCTAACAAGTGGCCCTCGCGTCAGCATCAGGCGTTAATCTACCTGAAAAAGGCAAAAATACCCAATAGAAATAGATATAAAATGAAAAAAAAACATGCATTTATGTATTTTAAGTGTATTTCTATGAATAAAAGGAAGTGATAAAGCTTGTTGTATTCATGTTTTTACCAAATATGCAGGCTGGCTCAGTTCCATGCCCGCTGCACTGTCCGAACTGTAAACATGTCCGCCGTTCCATGTTGGTGGAATGGGGCTCTATGTTTAAATGTTCAGGCTTAACACACAAGCTATTGTTGCATAAGTGGCTCACAGAGTCCCTGGCGTTCAATTCTGACTTCATGTAGCACATTAACGCGTGAACCAAGTATGTCTCTGATTTTATGTCCGAAGGCAATTTAGCCCTCATTCGGCCATAATAGGGTAAGGAACTATTTGAAATACAACCATTCCAGATCAAACAATCTGAATTGATGCATTTAATGCACTTATTTTCTACTCTTTTGCTCAGAAATGACCAAAAATCTGCTTTCTCATCCATATTTTGCACTTGCAGACGATATTTTATTTTAACCCAAAGTCAGTTTAGGTCACAATATACTAAAAGATTTCCTTAACAAATTCAATGTAAAAGCAATAAATTCAACAAAAAATAAACTCAACATTTTGCGCGTAGAGACCCTCATAACCATACCTTTTCTTAAAGAGCATTCCGAGCCGAATTGATTTAGACAATAAAAAAGATAGGTCATGTGATATGTAAGAAAGAACTCGACGCGAATCAAAGTTCACTGTTTTACGGCCATCTTTTTACCGGCTACTCTCCAGTTGAAGGTATACTGCCAACTGTCAAAGTCTCGTCATGTAGTCTCCAACCTTCAAGCGAAACAGTGAATTTTTAGTACACAACAATGTTTTTCCTACCACACGTACAAAGAAATATTCAAAAATAAAGTCATGGCAAGGGACTATACAGAAAATTGTGTCTTCAAATAAATGGTGTTGATTTATTTAGAGAGTATAGCATTGCACACCTGAAATATTTAGTATACTGTAACCTATAATTCCTTTTTTATAATCATAGCGGCCTTTATGTCATACTGGTAATCATATATTTACATTTAAAACTAAACTGCAGAACTCAATAACTTTGAACACGACTATCATTTAAAATATTTCGTTGAAGCATAAACATGAGTAACAACATTGGAGTGATCTGTATCTCTTCAATAACTGTTTTTCTTTAAATAAATCCGCCCCTCCCACCTTAATTGTTAACAAAACATTAACGTTTCATGTACACGAATCGGAAATTGCGGCTGTATTTATAGGAAAATGAGGACATAAACTGATCGTTCTTGATGATCAACTCTTTACAAAACAGCTACTCACCTAAATCTTTTGACTTTAATAAATGTTTGGTAACTTGATCAATAATTGGCTGCAAAATAGGCGTGTATTTACCAATAATGAATTGAAATAAAAATTAAAGCGTTCGAGGTATTGCATGACAAGAAACACAAATGAACACATTTATAACAGTAAAACAAATCATGATAAAGACAGATATGAAACAAATGATATTGTCATAAAACGAAATACAGTTTTAAGTAGGGTAATTGTAATATAAGCACCCGTTTTCGCCAACACAGATTTTACTACATGGACATCTGGTATATTTAGTAGAAAAGATCTATTCGAGGAATAATTGTTGCCTAGGCTTAAACTAAAAACGTAGTTGAATATAAAGAAGAAATGACACTGAATTATACCATAAAAAGTCGACGTGATTTAATACGAGAATATTAGTGGAACTGATGGATACTCCCCGAAAATGCGCTTTGTCAGTTGATGGGAATGAAATGAGAAAGGTTAAGATAGTTTTAAAAACAAACAAGATTAATCCTACATGCATTGCAAAGACATAAAGTAGTGGCAATAGCTTTGGAAAAAGTTAATCAATTTCAAAATGAGGACCAAGTTGCACATCTACTATTTTTACTGTATGTACCTATAGAGTTTCATTGATATCCAACTTATGGTTGTTGAGAACTATAGAGTTTCACTGATATCCAACTGATAGTTGCTGAGAACTATAGAGTTTCAGTGATATCTAATTGATGATTGCCGAGAACAATAGAGTTTCATAGACATCCAACTTATGGTTGCTGTGAACTATAGAGTTTCATTGATATCCAACTGATTGTTGCTGAGAACTATAGAGTTTCATTGATATCCAACTGATGGTTGCTAAAAACTGTAGAGTTGTATTAATATCTAACTGATGGTTGCTGAGAACTATAGAGTTTCATTGATATCAAACTGATTGTTGCTGAGAACTATAGAGTTTCGTTGATATCCAACTGATTGTTGCTGAGAACTATAGAGTTTCATTAATATCCAACTGATGGTTGCTGAAAACTGTAGAGTTTTATTGATATCTAACTGAAGGTTGCCGAGAACTATAGAGTTTCATTGAATATCCAACTGATGGTTACTGAGAACTATAGAGTTTCATTTATATTCAACTTATGGTTGCTAAAAACTATAGAGTTTCATTAATATCCAACTGATGTTTGCTGAGAACTTGTGCAGGCAAGATTATTCCAAAATGTATTTTTATCATATAGACACACATAAGAAGTAATAGTTCTGTGGCATCTTTTTCATAACACCTTTAGGCACCGATGAACATAATTATGACAATTCATATAAAGATCCCTTCATGCAATCCAGAACTACAGAGCGGAAAACGAATATCCGTACGGTCCCACGGAAGGACGAACAACCTGATTGATTGCGTGACAACTACATGGATATGCCCCTCCTTTCTATGCATAAAAAATAACTTTCGTGTTAAACGTAATCCTAGATATTGCCCCATGAAAACAGCCGTTACTTATTTGAAAATATATTTCGCTGGCCAAGAATTAGTTAAGGTTAAGTTTAATGTTTAAGTCCGGAAGTTTAGACGTACCTGGGGCAAACTATTTCAATAAATGCTGGAAGACTGGAACAAATGACACAATTAATTTGCGAAGAAAGCATGAAACAGATCATTAAAATTCTACTAATTGTCGCGTTACAGTGTTGCAAAATTTGCGTAAATTGATTAATGCTTTCCCATACGAACTATAAACTATACATCTTTCTTACGAGGAAGAACAAATATATTATTCATGAATTTAACTATTTTATAATGTATCCTTCCCTATGTAATTCAATAAAAGGGAACAAAAGCCATTCAATTACATTATGTGCCCACATAAAATCCTCTGCATTTCTATTAAAGGCTTTTGTATGCATACATTTACTTGGCTCTGAGAAGAATTAAATGACACTTTCTTTTTTATAAACCTTTTAGGCGTTTATTTATTACTATTGTAAGTAGAAAATGAAAACATATATATACAAGGAAACCACGTGATAAGACGCAGGAAGGTAAAATTAGAATCAAGCTTGATTTATCAAAGAACTAAATTAAACAAACGTGTTTATCACTTTAGATTACGTTTCGTGAAATATATGAGTGGCAAAAAGCCATTTTACAAATGGAAGAATCTTAAAATCAACGAATGCCACCGCAAAAGCCGCAGCACATTTAATACTTTTTGATTTATAGATATCAACATTAAATTTGATATATAAATTCCATAAAGAAATGTATCGCACGGAAAACAAGTCCTTGATGAGCTTTATAAGGCAAAATTACTTCAGCTGGAAATGTAAAATGCTAACATGCATATTGGTATAAGAATATAAAAACATAGAAATTCCATTAAGGATTCCTTCACTCGGATATTAAGTTAATGGAGATCTCTATAACAGATGCCTATCTTTAAGACAAAACAATATACCGCGATGCAAATGGATAAAATGCATTAGGTGTAATTATAAAGGGAAGATTCAAGAGATAAGTCTTATAGAATAATGGCACATTATTGCTTTCTTATTCAATCAGCCATTTGTGGGTAAAAGTGATTCCTAAGATAAAACAAATCAAAACGCTGATAGCGTAGAAAGACTTTTGGCGAGAAAAGCAAGTTAATTATGAGAGCACTTTTTGCAAGAAAGGAAAAATCCGAGAACACGTCTCAACATTTGCGCCAAAACTACTAGTATTTAATCATTCCGTTAATTGACAGAAATTAATTAAATGTTTTGATCTAGCGATTGCAAAAGGACACATTCTTGTTAGATGTGGAAAGATTAAAACATAATTAGACGTTAGCAAAAAAACAACAAAGATACACGACGTTAAATAATTTATTATGCAGTGCTTGCTTGCAATTTATAGCAAGACTGGTTGCTGTGTAAGGCAAACGTTGCTTGCTTGCAATGTATAGCAAGACTGGTTGCAGTGTAAGTCAAACGTTGCTTGCTTGCAATTTATGGCAAGAATGGTTGCAGTGTAAGGCAAACAACTAGCAAGACTGGTTGCAGTGTAAGGCAAACGTTGTTTTGCTGAACTTGAGACATGTGTGAAAGGAATTCATTACTACCCTATACTCGATACATGTTTGTAGAGTAAGTAAAACGAGATTGCATTCACCTCAAGACATGTTTGTGCAGTACGGAATTCGTTACTGCGCTTTACTTAATACAAGTTTGAAAAGTACACCAAACAATATAACATCAACCTCAATACATGTTCGTAGGAGTTCTTTTCTACGCTATACTTAATACATGTTTGTAGAGTTTGTCAAACAATATTGCATTGACCTCAAGACATATTTGTACAGTAAGGCAATCGAAACTACGCTACACTCAAAATCTAAATCAAACCTTTTATGACGTAAAGCTCGAGGTTAAGTCAAGCGTTATAACCATGAAATTATGTCACGTTTCCGGAGTAAATCATATGATAGTACGTTGAAGAGTAAGTCAACCGTTATTGTCAACTACAGAAATGTTATTCCGCAGAACATAAGACTTGTTAGCCAAGTATGTAAAATGTTATAACCCTGAACATGAGAAGGACTTGGTCAGTAACTGAAACGTTATTACGCTTAACTCAATATATGTTTGTAGAGAATTGATTAAGTTTTACTCGGTTTAACTCAAGACATGTCGAAGAACTTATTTAACATTACAAACAGATCGCTAGTATCAATACTGTCGCATAGTAGATTACTGACATTTATTTGGGAATGTTCCACACTTCGATTAAATAAATTTAGAATAAATCGAATTTCTTGAGGCGCCACTGATTTTGATCAAGCAACGAAACTGAAAACGATTATGTTGTTGAAATATATTACCCCTGACCTTAGCATTTGATGATTGCCTGTTTTGAAAGTATAATTGCGTCTTACTGTTTAGCAAGTGCAAAGGTCGCATATTTTGATTAAGATTCAACATGTTAAACAAAATAAACGTTTCAGCACCTAATTGTTTATTCTACTGAGGTCTAGACATGCACTCGTTACATTTCTGGGTTTGATACACCTCAAGTAACCGGAATTTTATGTGTTGCATCGCTTAGTTCAAATACTGATAGTACTATTACGTGAGTTCTATTGGCCGTCATGCATATATTCATCGGTTAATATAATAATTTTAATATAAAGAATTATAAGATGTAAGTTATTTTATTGAAAGAAAGCAAGTTTAGGGGCATTTCAATGATTGCAGTCATATTGCCCAATTTCATTTTTTTTATACCCAAATTGACATTTATGAAAAGTTTCCATGAAATATTCAATTACAATCCACAATGATCGTCTTGCAAGCGTTGTTATTGTTAGGTCAACAACACACTTCTTTACGAAATGTGATAACATTTTGTCCCTCGAGGTAAATAATATTGCGTGGTAACAACTCATTCTAACGCTTTCAACAATTGGTAAATGCATGAAATGAAATCATGCATGCATTTCTTAGAAAATACCACACAGTTACAATAACATCGACACCGTTTATACACTTCATTTATTACAGGGATTCTATTCACTATAAAAAAGATGCTCACAATATAAAAGAAAACATTAAAAATGAGTTTGGATTTAATAATGAATATACAACTGTTGCTACTAAAAGATTTTGAGATGACTGGCATTTATTAAATACACACAAATTATATGTGTTTTGCCTCCAGCGAAAGAATCGTACAAGTCGGTACGCGTCTGTGAGCAAGGATAAAGTTAGTGCCATTGACCATAAAAAACGTAAAACAATTTCATAATAACCGACAATGCTCAAAAGTTAGCATTCTTATATAATGTAGTATTTACAATTTATCTCAGAGTAAGACACGATGAATTGATTTATTCTAATGCAATGTGTTTAAGACACAAATAAGAAACGAAGAGCAATGACTCAATAAAAAGTTATGGTTCATATACTGTGCACTATTATCAGTCCAGAATTCACCTATCAATCTAATGGTGCCTATATTGTGCTCTATAATCAGTCATTAATTATCCTGTCTACAGAAATAATTACCTGTTATACCGGTTTCAGACGGATTCTTTACAAACAAGTATATCACAGCGTCCTTGATATTTTTATTTTTCGCTTTCTTATCAAGAATCATGACATTACAGTGTTTGATGAAATAGGACTTTTTCGGTGACACAGTGCGTTTAAACCAAAAGGAGTAATGACCAAAACTAAACAGTATAGTAAAAGAATTGTGACTTTTCTCTGTCCAGAAATTGCATTAACAAACAGAAAAACCTAATGAGATAGGAAGCGATAATGCATTACTGCAGGAAAAATGTGTAGTATTTGGCAGAAATAAATATTATCTCATTAGTGTGGACCTCGTTAACACGGAGAACACACATGTCGCATAAATATCAACACTGATGCTTTCCAGTATTGACGGAAGGATGTAATACAATTAACGCCTTCAGTCATTAGATAAACTATAAAAGATGAACTTGAGATCGGTTTTATAACAAATATTATACTTCATACGAAAATTAGATTTGACTGACTGGTCATCTGTGTCATTGAACACAACCTACGTTCACTAACTGATTTTGACAGATAATTAATTGAATTATAAATGTACGAGTATATTGCCACCACTAATGAGACACAAATCGTATAATGAGATAAATAATTTACACCCGACACAATTCCAAAAATGTCAATTATTGCTAAAAAAAAGGGCCATACCACCGCTGATTTCGGACAAAATTGCACCAAACTAGCCAGGTGCACAAGTTCACATGCTGATGAATACACCTAAAAAGTTTCATCACCTCTGGCAGTTATACTTTTCGACTAACACGCGAGACAAGTAACAATATGTAAAATGTTGCTTATAAAGTGCCATAAATCCGCTGATCAATGACAAATCTTCACCAAAATACCCAGATGCACAAGTTCACATGCGGATGAATATGTTTATAACGTTTCATCACTCTAGCAGTAATGCTTTTCGAGTTACACGCGACACAAGCTTAAAAATGTAATGTTTTTGCTAAAAAGGTCCCATAACTCCGCTGATCAATGACAAATCTTCACCAAAATACCCCGATGCACAAGTTGACATGCTGATGAATATGTTTATAACGTTTCATCACTCTAGCAGTAATACTTTTTTAGTTACACGCGACACAAGCCTAAAAATGTTATTTTTGGCTAAAAAAGGGGCCATAACTCCGCTGATGTCGTAAAAAGCTGCACCAAAATAAATAGCCAGGTGCACAAGTTTACATGCTGATGAATATATTTATAAAGTTTCATCACTCTAGCAATGATACTTTTTGAGTTACACGCGACACAACTCCAAAAATGTAAAGTTTGCTAAAAAAGGGCCATAACTCCGGTGATGTCGGAAAATAACTGCACCAAAATACACAGGTGCACACGTTTACATGCTGATGAATATGTTTATAAAGTTTCATCACCTTAGCAGTTATACTTTCTGAGTTACGCGCGACACGAAATCCGGGACCGACGGACGGGACGAGACAGTCGGACGGAAGGACAAAGGCAAATCTATATGCCATCTCCTCTGAAAGTGGGAGCATAAAATGTTTACAATGTTGTTTTAATAAAGAGTTGGCAATGAAATGAAAAATGTAATGAAACTTCAGCTACATCAGCAGTAGACACGAAACTCGTAAAGTTACTGATCAACGTCACAAACACAGTTCATCAGCTGCTACAATCGCTTTAATGTTTCGCGCAACTTCAAAAGGACGCATAATTTATGAAAATTAATGCTAATGTAAAAACATATTAACTTCGTAGCTTATCATTTTAAAGTAACCAGTAAAATATAACGTTCAGTTAAATAACTCTTCAATTACTCAGTTGTTAGAGAAACACTGTATTTAAACATGTATTACAGCAATAAAACCATATTACATAATTATATTCATATCAAAAGATTAGGTTTCCCGGTATATTCCATTAGTGCAGAGTTATACGTTTCAATTAACGTTTTGTTTATCCCGACACATGTATTTCTGAAGTGGTTTGCCCGTAGTTGTAATAAATATTTTCTGAGACAAAATATAGTTGACGATACACGATAGATTACTTGTGGTATTTCCGGAATTTTAATGGTACACAGTAATATGGTTGCGTCTATTTAATAGAATAAAATGACGATTTATAACAAAACTAACTCAAAGAAGCTTGAAACATCATCATTCGTATTGTTGTGCGACATATTTGAAATGTGATTAGAGTGTTAAGAGTGTTTATTTAAATTTTGTCTTCCAAATTGCTGATTAATTTTAACAGAAGATACAGTTTAAGAACATAACTTAAACAAATACAGTTCCTCGTTTTACAAACACCCTGCTCTGTTGTCATCTGCATTTCTCAACTTTGTGAGAATACCAATATGGTTCTATAGAAGCAATTATAACGATGGTTAGTTTTTTATGTATGTCCTTGCAATTGTTTAGGAGTCTATATTGAAATGCCTGACCCATGCCATAAAACATGGACTTAAGTAAGGCACTTATTTATAAAGATACATTCGATTGTTTTAAAAGTTATATTTGGCATTACAAAATGTACACTACACTTTCTCTGAAAGGCACATATCGTTATGTTATTTATACAAGGCCTATTCATTTTCTGCATTTTGAAATGTGGAGGTACGGAGTAGAGAGACCCACGACGTGTGATATAAATTATAGATCTAGTACATGTAGGGAGTAAAATGGTTTGTGCACAATAATGTTCAATTACACTAGTAGTTCTGAGCAAAACGGTTATTTTAAAGAAGTCAGTATTGCCAGGACTATTCTAAACGCACACATCACCGATGATTGTAGACATACACTATCTGACAGCAGTAAAACGGCTTGAGAGAAAAATTCTTGATCGATTGAAATAACATCTTTATATATAATAATGTCATTTTATCCATTTTGCTTTTCACACTCTAAGGCGGCAATTAATCTTGTTGCGAAGTTGCAAAACGCTATAATAAACAAAACGGCGCTTCAGCTTCAAAGGAACCGTAAATGGAAATATTGACATGATTACATATCTGATTATAAGATATGCTCGTACGCAGTCCTTCAATCTAGATGTCTGTTTCTGTAAAATGATGGCTCTTTTATATCTGCGAATAATGAAAAATGGATCCGGCGGATAACATACTTGATAACATTCGTGTGCTGACCCAATTATGACCAAGATCTGAGCTAATAACTTTCAGATCAAAAACCAATATGATGTATGACCCAACAACACAAAGCTACCAAGCAACACACATTTACACTCAAACGCAAATAAATATCGAATGAATTATGGAAAACATGCCAGTTCTATACAATTCACATTTGCATTAGGTGTGTCACGATATTAAAAATTCATATCGCGATATATTTTTTAATTTATCACGATATTTAGGCGCAACAACAGCAACATATGTTTAAACAGCAGATAGAAAAGCAAAACAATTATGAGCAACACTCTCAAATTGCCTGTCATGGCTGTTTACTGTATTTATTATATTACATACAGAACGATTTTTTTACATGTACATGTACTCTATTCCTGATGTATATTTGTTTTGTGCATAAACTATGTATGTATTTCACTCCTTATTTTAACTGGAAATAATGCATCCGGTTTAATTAAAACATGAATACCAAACATAAATGGAATATTATTGCTGGCAAGTACAGTCTATAATGATCTGCCTTTTAAGCTTGAAGAAACCCCTACAAAACCATCAACTTTACCAAATGATACTGGCTTTCAATTGTTTATCACTGACAATAAGCATGTTTTAATACAGTCAAAAAATGTGCAATCAAGGTAATGAAAACAGGGGGGAAAAAAAAAACTGTAAAAAGAGACATGTTTTGTACGTAAATAATGCAATATATTGGTATGGACATTCATATTGCGATATTTTATTGCAGATTCAAATATTGCATATACCAATATACCGATTTATTGTGACACCCCTAATTTGCATGAAACTATTCCTCGAAGAGTATGAACTTGGGATGACGAAGACATTTCCAGTAATTCTAATAGCCTGGCAGATGAACTAAATAACTAAAAAAACAACGTTTGGCAGAGAGATCGTACTCTTCCCGGCTTCCCCTTAAATGGTTAGTATGTGCAGAAATCAAATGGTAATTAAACAGGGGTTAAATAATAGTATTGTGTCAATCAGTCTACCTGGTTGTAACGGTAAATGCTAATATTTTAATCGTGAAGGCCGGTTAGACTGATTAAAATGTTTGCAAAATAAGAACTGTCAATGATGAATGCCCCCCCCCCCCCCCCCACACCCAATGGAATATTGATACTGTGTGAATTGTTTTATGAACAAGGATTTGGATTAAAGACATAAAAGCAACCAACCAACAAAACCTACGTTCGGCCACTGTCCAAGTATTGCCCAGAAAATCCGACCTACCACTAGTTTTCGACCCGAGGATTCAATAATCAATACGGACCCTCTACTGGTAATAACCAACAAACCAGGTTTTATGAACCTAGACCGAAGGAGTATGTAGTTATTGTCAACTATTGGCCAGACCTTGACCTTTGACCCAGTGACCCAACAATTAATAATGATTCTCTACTGGTCATGACCAATCTAGCTACCAAGTTTGAAGAATCTAGTTCTCTGGGTCCGGAAAAGATTTTACAATTATTAAATATTGATTTTTATAAGCGTTGGCCCGTTGAACGTCACCTATGACCCAAGAACGCAATTATCAAAAGGAATCATCCAAAGAAACTAGCTAGGCCTAATGGTTAGGTCGCTATTGCCCGGACAAAGATTTAGTATTGGGTGTTTTTGTCATGTTTTGGTCCGTTTTACCGTGACCTTTAATCCAAGGAGCCCGAAATTTATACGAAACCTGTAACAGGGACGACAAATCTATCTACCATAATTTAAGAACATAGGCCTAAGGGTTGCGAATTCATTACCTGGACAAGGTTTTGCAACTTTTTTTTACTCTTTCCGTCGGTTTGACCTTGACCGATGATCAAAGGACCCCAAAATCAAGTGGGTTCTTTCGTTTTTGCCCGGACAATGTTTTGTCTACCTTCAGACAGACAACCGACGGAATGACAATTGCAAAGCAAAATATTCCCTCGCTTCTTCGAAGGGGAGGGGCATAATAAGAAATATAGGAATAATGAAACTCCAGAGACATCATCAGGAGAGAAACCCTTATTACCATCTTTTGGTCCTTTATTTGAGGCAAGTGACCAATTTCCTATACAATACAGGACATAACATACAACACACAATATAAAAATGATCAAAACTGGGGTCACCGCCTTGGAACGGTCAATGCAAAGCATTGGGGGTTTAAACAGGTTTAAAGGCATGCCGAACCTCACACTTAGCCCAGAATTATTCACACAAAAAGACACTTGTAAATAAACTTTAACCTCATAGCATTGCAATTCAAATTAAATAGTAATAAAAGCGATTATTAATTCAATTGAATTACAATTTAATTACTCAATGGTTGAATGTTCACCACAGCAACATAATTGCAACTTTCTGAGGCACGATGAAATGAAGTAAATACAATTATCAACTAAATCCGTTCTTGTTGACAAGATTTCAAGACCTAGCATCATATAGTACAAATCCAATATCATCGTCGTGCATCTCAGGAAAAAGCCGTAATACGTGGTGTAAAAGGACAGATTACATAGCTTTGTTGTATATGTTTAATATTTATAATTAATATAATTGAAGTAGTAGTTTAATATTAAATTTAAACGATCATTACTGCATGTACTAATGCAAACAGAAAATGAAAACTTGATATTTCTACAAAACGTGAATCAAATACCAAATATCATATTTTGGTGTCCATGTGCCGTAGACACTTACCTGTTAATCTGTTACAACGCGTTTGGGGATAGGTTTTAAAGCTGTTACTGTTTAAATTAAATCGATATATATTTAAAAGTGTTTACCCAACGAGAATAGATAATTATTTACAGTTAAAAGAAATTATCCAGCAAAAACAAACAGGCAGGTGTTACAGAGAATCTGCACCATCCACTTTACCAATCAAGTCACCATAGTCATTTATACAAAAGTTGTCAGTGGACATTTTGCTCGACTATTCGAAGAATATATTACATTATATTCGTGCATGTTTGAAAGTGAAAGAGGGATACTAGACTTGTTTAATAATAAAGGTACTAAAATGGGAGATGCCCGACGATGGTCCGTTGAAAAATCTCTTCCAAAGGTAAAACATTAAACGCCTGGGTCGTGGTCAGTTTTGACCCCATGGGTATAATTTCAACAGGACAAACAGGTCTTTGAAGAGGACCACTACACATTGTTACATGGCAAATATTAAACATTTGTGCCTTGCAGTTTCAGAGGAGAAGTCATTTTGCAATTAAGTCTCTATAAACCATGTGAACCCACCCACCACCCCAGGGGTGTGGCCACTTTTACCCCAGGTGCATAATTTAAACAATCTTTGTGGACGACAACTATACAATGTTATATACCAAATACGAAACATCTGGGCCTTGCGGTTTCAGAGCAGAAGATTGTTCAAGCCCACTTGCCAGATAAGTCTATAGAAAGCATGTGTCCCCGGGGCGTGGATTCTTTTTATACTAAAAGCATAATTTGAACAAACTTTTAGAGGACCAGTATAAAATGTTTCATGCCGAATATGAAACCTCTGGGCCTTGCGGTTTCAGAGAAATCAATTTTTAAAGCCCACTTCCCATATATTTCTTTTGAAACCATATGACCTACAGGTCGTGGTAAATTTTACCCCAGGGGCATAATTTGAACAATCTTTGTAGAGGACTGCTAAACGATGTTGCATACGAAATAGGAAACCTCTGGGTCTTGCGGTTTCAGAAAAGATGTTAAAATTCAGTTTGCTATGTAAGTCTATATAAACCATTTGACCCCCGGGGCTATGCCAGCTTTGAACCCAGTGGTATAATTTGAACAAACTTTGTAGAAGACCACTAGAGGATGTCACATGTCAAATATGAAAGCTCTCAGCCTTGCAGTTTCGACCTTGAATAAAGTGACACGAACAAATCATCCAAACTGCTGAAAGTACTCAGGATTGTACAGGTGACCATTGGCAATACTTTGAAACTAATAGTAAAGCTTATGCGCTGCAGCTCTTGTGTTACAGCCGAAGTGGAAAGAGTGTTCTCTGAAGTGAAAAGAACGAAAACGACATCGGAAAAAGGCTTCAAGAGGAAACTGTCAACAAATTACTACAACAGGAATGACCAGTACATGGACGTTGAGCGTGTAGTTAAATCATGGGGGAAACATTAAGAGAAGAATTTGAACATTGACATTTTGTTGTGCTGTTGAAGAGACTTTCAGACACCATATGTGATAAGAACTGTAAACAAACACTTTATTGATCTATATTCACATATGTTTTCTATGAGAAATACTTCCTTAGCCAATTTATTGAATTAAATCCGGTTTTACTTTTAAATTTGTGTGTGTTTTGGAATAATAAAAATGTTTAAAGGAGAATAACTGGTTCTGTGCATTTGTGAACTTGATCTTACAGCTGGAATAGAAATTAAAATAATGCATTTATGTACTTGGTCTTCTTGCTGAAATAGAAATTCAAATATTTATATATTATATATGCATTGAGTGTTGCTGTTATGCTTTATAATAAAAGAAA
This sequence comes from Congeria kusceri, assembly GCA_027627225.1. Classification (NCBI taxonomy): domain Eukaryota; kingdom Metazoa; phylum Mollusca; class Bivalvia; order Myida; family Dreissenidae; genus Congeria; species Congeria kusceri. The sequence goes on from CM051035.1 coordinate 19,516,548, forward strand.
ATAAAGACTTTGTCTTAACATTGTATGCGATCAGCCAGTAAATAATATGTTTCTGAGTTATTGAGGTGGAAACCATTGACATTTTTAATAATGCCCAATTGAAATCTTGACTTTACAAGTCGATACAAAGTATTTACTCAGTAAGGTTCATGACAATAGCTCCAACCGTTTTTTTTCTATTTAGGAAACCATTACCTTGGTTCCCCCCCAACTCATATGCAATCCCATGCAAGATCTCCCTATACAGTATCTATAATATGTTAACGTTAGTTATTTTCGTTATTCATGTATCACTGGTGAAAACATGGGACGGTTATGATCGGTTTATTCACGGAAACGGTTATTAATAGTCATAGCATTCACCTCATGTTTCATACTTGTGTGTTTCCAAAGGCGAACCAGAGCACCGCCTACGGGTGCTGGACTCTCGACTTCCTTATATTTGATATTATTCTGGCTGTTGTTAATAGAATGGGTATATCACTGTGATAAATTGTTTTGAGTTTCAAGTAAGTAACTCTTATAGATCATGAGAAATTTGACCTAAAGCTAAAATTCTAAGTTGAAAAATGGCAATAACTCCACCAAAATCATTGATACAGCTACCTGATCTTGTCTACAGAGTGGGTTCGTAACTGTGATCAAGTATTTTGAGTTTCAAGTCAATACCTCTAATAGATAGTGAAAATTTGACCTGAAGCGAAAATTCTAAGTTAAAAAAAGGGCTCAAACGATATCCTTGAAAGAGTTACCTCCTCTTGTCTCCAGAATAAATTCATTACTGTGATCAAGTACTTTGAGTTGCAAGTCAATACCTCATACAGGTATTCAGAAATTTGACCTTAAGCGAAATGTGTAAGTTGAAAGGGTAATAACTCCTACAAAAATCATTGAAAGAGTCCTCATGTCTGCAGAATGGGGTCAGCACCATAAACAAGTATATTGAGTTTCAATTTAATGTCTTTGATAATTAATCAGACATGTTATATTTAACAAGAAAATGTCATAATATAAGTTGTAAGTCCAAACAAGGGCAGATAACTCTGGAAATACAAATCACAGGGTTACCTGCCTTGCTGTAATGAATTACCCTTTTGATAGTGAACAAGTATTAAAAGTTTCAAATGGATACCTTTGATATTTTTTTTAATGGACTAGGACAAAAAAACTTAACAAAAAAACTTAACTAACGCAGACGCTGACGCAAACGCAGACGACAGAGCGACGACAATAACCCCATAATTATATTAATTCACTGTTTTATTAACTCCATCATGCAAATTAACTGTAATGTAGACATGTGTTCTACTTTTCCGCTCATATTCGCCTTCAACGAAAATCTATGTAAAAAAGGTGCATTACTCTGTCAAAATACAAAGTTATTGAGAATGTTGCACATGATGCTGGAGATGATGACAAAGGTAACTTGTGTAGTGTCAAAGTTACAATACTTTTGAATATAGCTTCTAACCAATATCAGACGCGGACGCCGACGACGGTGCGAGTTGGATAGCTCATATATTCTTCGAATAGTCGAGCTAAAAAGTGAGTTGGAAAAAAATATTAGAAATAATTAGGAAAGGTGATAAGAAATGGAGGATTTTTTAGAGACAGTTATTGAAGGATCAGGCTTCCGAGTAATATCCTTTAGAGTTCTAAGCCAAATATTAACTTCTCCCAGAATAACTGTTAATGTAAAAATTCCAAGACAGTGTGGCTGAATGTTTCAATTAGAGGTATCATGAAAGTCTATAATATGCAATTTTGAAACAGCTTTGATATGAAATAGAAAACGAGAAACCTGGTAACTGCAGTCTATTTTAGCATAAAAATCTTGTTAACAACAAACACGTAGTAAAAAAAGTTCCATACTGGGACAACATTTTCCTGAACATAGGTAAGTGTTAGTGAAGGTTTTACACTTGACATAACAACCTTTGGACATTATCTTGATACAAATATTTGTTGTTGTTTTTTTTTTCAATCAATTAAGTTTAAAACACATTGCTATTGAAGATTCATCGTATTTACATGTATGTACATTGTTTCAAATTGTTGTCGCGAGCTTTTCCTCTACGTGGTCTGCTTACATATATTTTGAAATTAAATTTAATATAAGTAATTATGCTACTTGAACATTTATACTTACAAATAATATTATTGGTTTACAAAAAAGAATATAGGCATGCAAGAGAGTAATTATAATATATTAGGTGTTATTGAGCCACAATTTATGTCTGATTGTTCAGACTTCATCGTGGACAGGATGTTAGAATGCAATAAAAACGCACGAAATATCGTGACTAGTAACAATAAACATCACATGAATGTTATGTATACTTATTTAAGCGGTTAAAACGTACTAAACGTATAAAGATTGGATATCTCACGAGTAGCAAGTTCCATTGCTATACTCACGACTGTATTTGTGGCTGGTCATAATAGGAATTTTGGATGTATTAACCACATTCTCTCTTTATTTTGTTTTTTGCATTAAGCCTAAGTTTTGAATACGGATTTTCCTAAAATATGTTCAAATTAAGAATATGTTAAATCCTTTTTTATAGTCAAAGGGAACCGTGACAGCCAATCCTAAATATCCAAAAGACGCTTCCACAAATGTCAATCATATTCCAATTAATCTGCAATATTATCCAATCGTCGCACTTGAATATCTCGTGTTTAGCGGTTAAACTAGTTCATACTAAAGAGCAAGTGCATAATGTTTGTGATATTCAAATGAGCACGTGGTAATGTTTGTGTTTTTCAATGAATGGACATTAATCCTTTAACAATAGCTGAGGAGGAGTTTCAAATTTCAATTCGTGGCAAAACCCGGATCGGTCTATAATAGTATGCCGACATGTGTAAAAGTCATTGCACTGAAAGAAACGGAAATTGCGTCTGCATTGATATAGGAGTATGAAGACATAATGTTTGAGCACTTGATGACCAAGTATTTGCCAAACAGTTACTACCTTTAGTGATTTTGCTTCAGACATGAATATACGTACCTTTTTCATAAATATATGATATGTTGTTTGTATTTTACAAATATGTATGTCTGGTAAATGGGCCAATTCTTAGATTCAAAATAGCCGTATGATTTTGAGTGAGGTATTCAATGACACGACAGTCAAGTCCCGAGGAATCACACGACGATCATGACACCGAAATATAATTAAAAATACAGTTAAACACGTAATAGTATATTTTCGTTCGGAACTAATTATAGTGTTATCAAAAAGCAACATATGCCAAGTAAGACAAAAGCTGCCACAGGACAGCGCGCTCGACTATTTCAGCTGGTGCAATTTTTAAAGATTTTAAAGTGGACGGGAGAAAGCAAGCCATAAGTTAATGCATAAAGGTAGTAACAAGTGCTGTCACTATAATGTGACATTTGGCCCCGAATGCTCATTTGTAAAAAATGAAAACAGAATGCTAGGGATTGCTTTCCCTGGTGGAGACGTTGATAGTAAATAATTATTATTAGTTTCCATTAAACACCTTTGATAGCAATCAAAATCTTGGACTTTATAAAAAACTTTAACCAAATTTCCAAAGTTAAAAATGGACATAAATATGTAAAAAAACAGAGTTATGGGGGTTGCATTCCCTGGTGGAGACGTTGATAGTAAATACGTATTTTAAATTTCAAGTAATTACCTTTGATAGAATTCAGTATATTGGTATTTTTTAAAAACTTTAATCAAAATTTGTAAGTTAAAACGGGGCATAAATCTGTCAAAAACATAGAGTTATCGGGGTTGCTCTCCCTGGTGGAGACGTTGAAAGAAGTATTTTAAGTTTAAAGTAAATACATTTGATAATATTCAAGATGATGGACTAAATAAAAAACTTTAACCTTGGCCGGACGGACACACGGACGGAAAAACATAGGGACGGACGGTTCGATTTTAATATGCCCACCTTCGGGGTCATAACAATTAATAGCAATATGAAAATCTAAGAAGGGACTTACATCCGTCAAAAGACAATACTGGGGATCGTTGCATATGATGCTGGAGGTTATAACAATTTCAAGTTTCAAGTGAATAACTTGAATTTATAAGACTTATAAACGAAGACTTTAATCTAAAAATCTATGTGAAAAGGGCGATAACTCTGACAAAATGTAGGTTTTAACTTATAAGACTTTTGAATTAAAACTTAAACCGGAAAATCTAACTAAAACGTGGCACATATCTGTCTAAATACCAAATTGAATTAAGGGGATTGTTGCACCTGATGCTGGAGTTGATAAAAAAAAAATATTATACAAGTGTAAAGTAATGTAGTTTTAAATTTATCAGACTTCAAAATTAAAACTTTAATCAGAAAATTTATGTGAGAAGCCAATGGTATTGACAACGTTATTGACAAGAAGTGATGACATGTTTGCAAAGTATTTAAGACAAGAGATGACCTATTAAACTCAATATATGTTCCAGAGCAAGTCATGCGTTGCTGTATTGAACCGAAGACATGTTTCCAGAGTAAGTCCATTGTATTTTAACGTATATTATAAAAAGACAAACGTTATTTTTCTGAACTCAAGACATGTGTGCAGAGAAATAAAAATGCTACTATGTTGAACACAAGACATCTATGTAGATATTTTTGTAGATTAAACCCATATTTCCAGAGTTTGGCAAACGTTTTCTCAAATTTGTGTAGAGTAAGGCAAACGTTATTACGTTGACCTCGAGACATGTTTGCCTAGTTAAGACCAACTTCATAACTTTAAACTAAAGGTATTTTTGCACAGAAAGCCAAATAACGTTGAACTCAAGACATGTTTGCAGAGTCCATCGTTGTAGTTTAGAACTATTTTCCAGATGACGCATAAGGTTTTGCAATGGACGCAAACGTTAATGCAAAAGTTATCGCGTTGAACTCAAATATAAACAAAGCAAAACTCCAGTTGCGACAGCAGGAGAGAACTGTTATAAGCAGCCCGAGGTCTTTTATTTATTTCAAGTGACCTATTGCCAAAAACAATACACAGGACATCACACAAACACATAACAAACACAAAACACACATGGATAAAACTGGGGTCACCGCCTTGGAACGGTCAATGCAAAGCATTGGGGGTTTAAACCGGTTTATGTGCGCACGAACCTCACACTTGGCCCAGAAATATTCACAAAACATGTAAGTGTAAATAAAAATTAACCTGATGGCATCGCAATTCAAATTAAACAGCAATAAAAGAGAATATTATTCAATTTAATTACCATTTAATTACTCAATGGCTAGATGCAAACCAGAGCAGCAGGATTGCAACTTTCTGAGGCACGATAACATGAAACAAAAAAAAGTATTAACTACATCTCGTTTTTTTATAAAAAGCTTTAAAGACATAGCATCATATAGTTCAATTTTCAGATCATGACATGCATATGGAGTCATGCGAACGTATATAATCTGAACTTAAGACATATTTTTCAGAGATTTGTATATGTTGTTATGTTATGTTATATTGAAGTCATTTTTGCATGTTTTATTTTATAAACTACAGACATTTTGGCAGAATAAGACTTACGTTCTTACGTTGAAGTTATAGCACGAGTATTATCGATACCAACATGTCTTCACATTTGGAAATGAGCTTTGCCTTATAGATTACTGATATTTATTAAGGAATGCTAAACACAATTTTAGATTTAGAACAAATTTGATTGCTAAAATCGTCACTGATTTTGATGAAGCCGTGCACTGAACAAGATTGGGTTCTCAAGCATTGAAACAAATACACAACTTAACCTAAAAATATACGTGAGAAGTAGGCATAACTCTGCCAAAGTACAAAAGTGACTTATGGAGACTGTGGTTTTTGATGTTTAAGTTGATGCAAAAGGTATATTTTCAAGTTACAAGTGAATATATAATGTAATTTTGAAATTAGAAGAACATAAATTTTAAGAAACGTTCAGACGCGAACGACAACACCGAAGGAAGCTCGCCTATTCTTCGAATAGTCAAGCAAAAAATTATATCTATTTTGCAGTAGTGAATTTAAAGTACAAAACACCGGTTTTCGCTATGACAATGAACTAATTGTTAATAGCATATTTAGTTGAAAAAGTCACAATTAAAACGCGTATTTAAATATTTAAGACTGAAATTAAGGTTAATGTTAAGAACTTGCGTACTAGTTGGGTCAAACATTTAAATAAATACTGCAAATATCCGATATCTTTATTTAGTTTGCTAAGAAAAATACATTCTTTCACAGAATCAGATAATTGAAAATCTACTTTAATTATCATAATACAGCGCTGCAAAATATGTCTTGATCTAGTAATGGTTTCCCATAAGAGCTAAACTAGACATCCTTCTTCAGAAACAGAACAAATTTATCATTCCTGAAAGTAACTGTTTAATAAAATTGTCTTTCTTTGGGTAATTGAATTAAGGACATAAAAGCCATTTACTTGTATTATGTTTCCACATAAAACCACGGCATTTCTATATATGGCCACTGTATGCATATATTTACTGTGATCTGAGAAGAAATAAATGACACTTTGATTTCGTAAACCTTTTAAGCGTTTATTTATTACGTAGTGTCTTTCAAGTAGAAAAATACAACAGATTGTGTATGGAGAAGCATGTGACACGATTGAGGAAAGTAAGATGGGAATCAAGTTACGAACTGTCTAAGACCTAAATAGAACACACGTGGTTATCCCTTTAGGCCACGACCAAGATAAATTTTAAGATTTTAAATTTCCTAAAATCAACTAATATTGCCATTGAAGCTGCATTACATTAAATACTACAACTAATTTGATTTATAAGAGTACATATGGACTAAAAATTATATAATTTTTCTATTAATTCCAAAATGCTAAAAATAAATTTACGATATGGAAGTAAGTCCTCGGTAATTTGTTAAAGTCAAAACGACATATCTTGCAAGAATTTAAATATGCTAACATGCATATCGGTAGAAGAGCATAAAACATAAATACCATTAATATGGACCATAAATTCCCTTCATGCGGAAATTAAATTCATGGAGATTTCTATAATAGATGCCCATCTGTAAGATAAAACAATATGTCTCGATGCAAAGGAATACAATGCATTAGGTGTAATTATAAAGCGAAGATTCAAGAGATCAGTCTGATAGAATAATGGCACATTATTGTTTTCTTATTCAATCAACCCATGTATAAAATTGACTTCTTTGCTCAAATAAAAAGAGAAGCACCAAGACATTGTAGACAATGGAAAAATTCGGAAAGCGAAGAGAAGACGTACTTTGGCCGAATATATATCTGAAAATCTTGATGCAGAAAGGTAGAAGTTACGGTGGCCGTTTTGTGCAGTGGACGAATACTTGAATACATTTGTTAGGGAACCCAGTGAACACTTGCGTATAGCTAGAATTGTCACATGAGTGACGGATATATCCCCACAATATTGCCTTGTCACAAAACTATGGCATATATTCGAAAGAAATGGACACAAAGAGAATGAAGGGGCCATTACTCTGTCAAAATTGTGTGGTTTGTAACCAAATTAGAACTTGGCCTGTATTTTATGTTGCTACACATATGTACCAAAAATTATTTGAATATGTCAAGCCATTCTTGAGTTATCGTCCGGAGACCATGTTTTAGGGCATTTAAGTCAAAAAGGGGCCATAACTCTGTCAAAATTTAGTGGTGTATAACAAAATTCGAACTTGACCGGTATTTTATGTTGCTAGACATATGTACCAAGAATTATTTGAAGATGTCAAGTCATTCTTTCATTCTTGAGTTATCGCCCGGAAACCATGTTTTAAGAGAATTTAAGTCGAAAAGGGGCCATAACTCTGTTAAAATTTAGTGGTTTGTAACCAAAGTCAAACTTGACCTGTATTCCAATACATGTGTACCAAAAATTATTTCAATATCTCAAGCCCGTCTTGAGTTATCATCCGAAAACCATGAAAACCAAGAGACCGACTGACCGACTGACCGACAAGCTCACTCCTATATACCCCCTAAACTTCGTTTGTGGGGGTATAATTATTTGAAAAATTAGCCACATGTTTAGGTGAAGATGTTGCTTCATGACCTCCATTCTTAGCTCTAGAGGCCGCCCAGTGCAGTAAAGCGGATCTATCTGCACAGGTATTGTTAGAGGAACATCCAGTGAACATTTGTGTAATATTTCATCAATATTTACCAAGAACAGTTGAAAATATGACAGGAATATGAAACTTAAACGCCAATCGTTCCAGTAATACAAGACAAAAATCGCTCAAAAAAAAACCAGGAATAGTCTTGTATCTATTGTTTTGCAGCATCTTCATTATTTAAGTTATTTAATTACCCAGGCTGTACATCGATCCATTGTAAGGGATGATCAACTTTGAAGTAATGTGTGAACAATTAAATAAACTGTATCCATATTCATCAACGTTCAGAGTAGGATGCACATATGTTAATCGAATATATATTCAGTGGTGACGCAGACAGTAAACAAGAAGACAGTCTCTTAAAGATTTATTACACTTTTAACGATCTAACTATCCTCAGAATATGTTGAACTTGCAGCAAAACACATATGTTTGCAGAGTAAAGCAAACGTTTTTAGCTGAACTCATGGCATGTTAGAAGAGTAAGTCAAATGTAATTACGTTGAACTCAAGATATATTTATAGAGTCAAACGTCATTACGCTGAACTCAAAATATATTAGTAGAACAAGTCAATCGTCATTACGTTGAACTAGAGTTAGCCAAATGTTTTGTTGTGAACTCAAGATATGTTTTCAGATTATATCAAAGGTAAGTTATTGGACTCAAGACATGGTTCCGTAGTAAATATTAATAAAGTCAAACTCCAGCTGCATCACTAGGAGAAAACTCTTATTATCAATAGTGAGGCAAATGTTAATTTTTTGAACTCACCTCGTGTTTGCAGAGTTAGAAAAGAGTTACTGATATGACAAAATAAATGTTCGCAGATTTAGTCCATGGTTATTTTATTGACCTCAATACATGTTTTAAAAGTAAGAATTGATACAATGTTGATCTCAAGACATGTTTGTAGAGACAGACATCGTTATTGACATGAACTCAAGACATGTTTGCCGATTACAATAAGCGTTGTTGTATGATGATATTATGATGAACTCCAGACATGTGTGTAGAGTAAGACAACATTTATTCAAGACAGGTTTGCTAAATAAGACACATATTAAAATGTTGAACTCAAGACATGTTTTATTTAACTGAAAACATGGTCCCATAGTAAGGCAAAGTTATTATGCTGAACTCTAGTCATGTTTGTAGAGTTAGAAAAAAAGTTAGTGCATTTACCCCATAAATGTTTCCAGATTTAGTCATGAGTTATTGTATTGACCTCAAAACATGTTTTAGAGTAAGGAATTGATACTATGTTTGACTCTTGGCCATGTTCCCGGAACAAAACAAACGTATTTGACCTGAACCTGAACTGTAGTGAATATCTGTTCTGTTCTGTTCCTGAACTCAAGACATGTACCCATAGTAAAGCAAACATTATTGACCTGAACTCATGTTGCCCGAGTAAGACAAACGTTATTGAACTGAACTAAAGACATGTTTCAATAGTAAGATTAACGTTATTGACCTGAACTAAAGAAATATTGCCAGACTAAGACTAATGTTACTATGTTGAACTCAAGACACGTGTGTTAAAAAGGACAAACGTTATTATCTTGACTTAATAAATGTTTTCAAACAAGACGAATGTTACTATATTGAACTCAATAAAAGCTTGTAGAGACAGACAACATTATTGACCTGAACTCAATGCATGTTTGCACAGTAAGGCGAGCGTGTTTATATGGAAACCAAGACATGTTCCTGTAATAAGGCAAATGTTACTATTTGGTGATATCAATATATGTATGTAGAGTAAGACAAACATTACTGTATTGGCTAAATAAATGATTCCAGAGTTAGTCCAGGTTTATTGTATCGACCTCAGAGTAAACAACTGAAACTATGTTAAATGTCATGCCATGTTTACGGAATAAGACAAACGTAATTGTATTGAACTGAAGGCATATTTCCAGAATAAGACGAAAGTCTCTATGTTGAACTAAAGGATGTTTGAAAAAAAAAAGTTATTGTATCGACTACATGAATGTTTCCAGAGTAAGACAAATGTTACTATATTGACCTCAAAAATTATTGTAGAGAGAAACAAGCGTTGTTGTATGGAACTCAATACATGTTTCCGGAGTAAGCAAATGATACTTTGATGAACCGAAGACATGTGTATAAAATAAGACAAACTTTATTATATTGACTAAATACTTACTTCCAGAGTATGTCCATCGGTGTTGTGTTGAACTCAAGACATTTTTTATGATGAAGCAAATGTTACTTTATTGAATTCAAGAAATTCTTGAGACAGACAACCTAAACACAAGACATGTCAAGCGTCCATGTATTGAGCTGAACACATGTTTTCAGAGTAAGGCAAATGTTACTATGCTGAACTCAAGACATGCTTGTAGAGTACGACAAAAAATAGAGTATTGTATTGAAGATATGTTTGCAACGTAAATCAAGCGTTGTTGTATTTAACTCAATACTTGTTTCCAGAGTAAGACACATAGTATTATGTTGAACTCAAGACATGAGTGTAAAGAAAGTCAAACGTTATTGTAATGACTAAATACATGCATTCAGAGAAATACACATGATACTATTTTAACTCAAGACATCTTTGTAGAGTAAGACAAAAGTTATTGTACCGAATTTAAGACGCGTTTGTAGAATCAGACAAAAGTTATTGTACTGACTTAATAAATGTTTCCAGAGTACAGCTATTGTATTTATACTGATCTCAAGACATGTTTCCAGAGTGAGCAACTAATACCATGTTGAACTCAAGAAATGTTTTTAGAGAAAGACTGAAAGACAACCTTTATTGTACTGCGCTAAATACATGTATGAAGAGAAAGGAAAATGTTACTATGTTGAACCCGAGACATGTACGTATAGTAAAACCATATTCCAAAGGTGGGCAAACGTTCACATATTTGAATATGAACCCATTTTTGCAGAGTAAGTCCGATATTATTGTGGTCAATTCAAGCCTTTTTTCCCGAGTAAACAAGTAGTAAATAAAGGCATATTTTGCAGAATAATATGAATGTTCTTGCGTTGAAGTCAAGGCATGATTAGTATCACAACCAAGATGTCCTAACATTTGGAAATGACACAACCCGTAGCTTTATAGGTTTCTGACATTTATTAAGGAATGCTATTTGAACACAATTTGAAATTAAATTAGGAACAAATTGAATTTCTAAAAGCGTCACTGATTTTAATGAAGCATCGAAACTGAACGAGATTGGGTTCTGAAGCAATATTAGCTCTGACCTTTTCGTGGATGATATGTGTACGTTGTATAGTGTCTAACGGTTCTATCAATGCAGTTGTTAAATTACGTATGTCACAAGACGTTATATTTCGAGTTTTTATTTACATTAAGTAATGAGTATTTAACATCAACTATTAAATTGAAGTGTTGCACTATCTAATTACTAAATACTGATGTGCTATTATAGTATGAGTTTTTATACCCATATGCAGCAATCAATCTGAATATGACTCTTTTAAATAAACTGCGTAATTAAACAAATCCAAGATGAACGTTATTTTTTTTTTTTTTAAAGAAAGCAGTTTTAGAGCGGTTCAATGCTTCGACTCATATTTCCTCATTTCGTCTTTTTATAACCATGATGTCACTCATTAAAAAGTCATTGCATAAAATATTACATGATAAACCAGCGACGTATTTAACCATTGTTTAACTTTCAATTCGCTCTGTTTTGATAAAGTCAATAACACACTAAATAAGGTGAATGCATCATTTGTCCCCTCGAGATAACAAATATTGCGTGGTAACAATTTATTCTAACGCTATCAGCAATATCCTAATAAAAGTCACCATGTATGAATTTCTACAACTTTGCCACACATGGATAAAGTGCAGCAACTAATAATCTGTCCACGTAACAAACAATTTCTAGTACGTGCATTGCATTTCAATATTACCATTTGCATATATTACACAGCATGCCATATATTTCTGAAGGTGTATCGTTTATTAAATAGTGTGGTATAACAACAATATATATAAAGACAAATAATTAGTTGGGCTCCTTGTAGAGTGTCGTAAATATACATCATGTACATTTAACATGTTAGCAAGCAAAGATTATCACTGGCGTTAGTTATTGTCATTGAAAATGCCAATTTAACAACATCTGAAAGTATTGGAGAAAATTTTATTCTGAAAATAATGCAGAAAATATTATAATTTGTACACTCTGTATTGTTCTTAACTTGTCTTCGAATGAAAAGTTTGGTATTTACTTTAATGGAGTGTTTGACAAAAATAATTAAATAAACGATGAGCAAAGATTCTGTCAAACAGAAGCAAGAGTTGTTGTCCTGATATGAGAGTCAAAAGTCTTTATTCGGAAAAAAGGCAATAAACCCGTGATTTAAATATACACAAAACAAAGAAATACAGACATAAGATTAGACATACGATATCAGTAAATGCAAATGAGGTTATCAGTAAAACAAGAGCACCACCAACGGGTGCTGGACGCTCGACTTTCTCATATTTGATAGTACTCTAGGCTATTGTTTATAGAATAAGCGTATCACTGTCATGGAGTATTTTGAATTTCAAGTAAATAACACTTATAGATATTTAGAAAGTTGACCTAAAGCAAAATATTTAAAGTTGAAAAAAGAAAAATAACTCCACCAAAATCCTTGCTATAATTACCTCATCTTATCTACAGAATTGGTTCATAACTGTGCTCAAGTATTTTGTGTTTCAAGTCAATACCTCTTAAAATCTAGTGAAATTTGATATAAAGTGAAACTTCTAAGTTGAAAAAAGGGCAATTACTCAAGAAAAATCCTTGATAGAGTTACCTCCTCTTGTCTACGGAATATGTTCATCACTGTGATCAAGTACTTTAGAGTTTCAAGTGGTAATAACAACAACAAAATCCTTCAAAGAGTTACCTCATCTTGTCTGCAGAATGGTTTCAGCACCATAAACAAGTACAATGAGTTTTAATTTAAAGTCTTTGATAGTTACTGAGAAATTTTATATTTACCAAAAAATTGTCAAAATAAACTAAGTTGTAAGTCCAAACAAGGGCGGAGAACTCTTGAAATACAAATCACAGGATTGCCTACCTTGTTGCAATGGAGTACCCTTTTGATAGCGAGCAAGTGTTGAAAGTTTCAAATGGATACTTTCGATAGTTTTTGAGAAATGGACTCTGACAAAAAAACTTAACCAAAAAAACTTACCTAACGCAGACGCTGACGCAGTCGCAGACGATAGGTCAACGACAATAACTGGACTTTTTTTATGCGGAAAGTCGAGCTAACAAAATTTCTGCAATGCGTATATTGTACTCATACCGTACACTCAAAGCAATGCTGAATTATCCAGTCAGTCTAGAGTAAAAAGTTCGCTGTCATATTTTTAAAAGAAGATTCACGCTGTGAGATTTCAGACTGATTGCTTTTTAGTCCATTTCGTGTTTTATGGTTCGCAAAAGAAAACGGTTTTTTATAATTTTATATGTAGCTATGGACCACGTACAGAGTTCAGTTATCAAGGGACAAGCATTTTCAAACACGGTCTTCAAACATCCGTAATCAATATTTGAGGTCTCATTTAATTATGCATAACACTAACGGTACAGTTCTTGTATTTCAGTTGAAACATCAACATGTGGTAAACAATATTTCTTTAATGTGTGTTTCCAGACGGAATAATGGACATGGAAAATTATAAAAGAATTACGTCTTTTCTTTGCCCAATTACATTAACAAGCAGGAATACCTAAAGGGACAGGAAGTGAACATACTTTACGAAAGGAAAAGTGTGTATCATTTGGCAGGAAAAATGCTCATTTCACCATTGAATAACTGTGTTTGTGTGGTTCTCATTAACATACCACACTCGTTGCAGAAACAGCGATGTGTTGTTGTTTTTGTTGTTGTTGTTTTGGGCGAATAGCTTGCTAGACGGATTGCTTTCTGGCTGGCTGGATTTGGATGGATGAATGGATCAAGAAAGGATGAGGGCATGTATTACAGTGAACACCCTCGGTCATTAGAGAGACTAATAAAGGTGAAAAATCGGTTTTATTCCACATATTATCTGATATATGGCGATTCTGTTTCGCTCACTGTTGATCTTCGTTTACATGCAGGTAATTGAATTCAGTGCAATTCACGTTCATTAGCCGATTTTACCCAACTGATAATTATAAATGTACGCGTATATTGCCTCCACGAATGAGACACAATTACCTCTACGACATACATGTAGTACTACCAAAGAAAAATTTCCTATAGATGAACATGCCAGTATTGCTCTATTTACGCTTCATAAAATGGAATGGAAAGGAGAATAATAATAAAGTACACATGTTTGATGTAAAAGCTTTTGAAACAAATGTAAAACATCGTGAAACTTCAGATGCATGGGTAGCAAAGAAACTAATAATTACAACGCAATATTAAATGTTATTGAAACCATGCTACCAGTTGCCTATATAACGCAGCATACAACACCGTGAATACGAAACAAACGAAAAACATATTAAAACTTGACTTAGCTGTTAATGCAATTCAGCAGATGTTAAAACAGCTTTTCAGTTGCACTAATCCACACAATGACCAAAAATTAATAAAGAAAAAGACAAATACAAATATATAAGTATTAACTTCATTACATGGCAATTCACAGTGAAGAGTAATAAAGAAGAATTGGGCGTTCCATTTAATGACACTTCAAATACTCATGGATGAGGGGGAACACTTGTTATAACACATATTTCTGCATTACAGTCTTATAATTCATAAATTACGTGCATATCAAAAGATTACTTTTCCTAGAATATTACATAAGTGGTGTGCAATACATCTGAATTAACGTTGGTTTCAATGATAGCTTTATTTATGAAGCGGGATGCCTGTAGTAGTGTTACATTTCTGAGACAAACATGTGGTTTACGACTCCTTGCGGTATTTCTCTAATTTCAACGTGGGGCAGCAATTACTTGTCTGCCAAATTGTCGTTTACTATTTGCGCTTTTCTTTTGAAACTCATTCCTCAACCCTTTTTAGAGATACACAAAATATGGAATGATAAAATCTACACAATGACTTAAATAATTTGCGGAGCTTTTAGATTATCTACGTGTTAGTATCGAAATGCCTGAATGATTAAAGAACACACCAGTACTTAATTTTTGCGAATATTTATAATGTTACACACGATGCTTCTGAAAAATATCATGCTGACAATATAAATTTTGTATTTTTTAATACAACATACGTATATTGAAATAATGTTCGTATGGCAAAGCTGTTAGCCAATAGTTATGCACTTATCTTAAACTGGACGAAACTAATTCCGAATTAACAAGATATGCGAATAAACTGATAAACAAGTATTGTCATCGCAAGAGACCAATGTCCAGAGTCGCCCATAACAGGACATCCCATATCCAGTGGTTCCATATCAAACTGCAGTGATAAAGACTCGGCAATGAATACATGTATTAAGCTTATATCATAAAATATAATAACGACATTTTATACATGTTGCTTGTAAACTACTTGGTTGCAATCAATCTTAAAGATGAAATACATCTATAATAGACAAAACGGCGCTTCATCGCATGAATCATCCGGAAAGGAACAGAAAATGGAGATCTTGGCATGATGAAATCTGGTTACGTGATATGCTGTTATTCTGATATGCAGTCCATCATTTTAGAATGTTGTTTGTTGAGAAATGATGGCTCTTTTATATCTGAGAAGAGAGCAAAATTGGTAAGGATAATAACAATCTTAGAACCATTCCTGTTTTGACCCAATTAAATCAAGATATTAGCTTATAACATTTTTAGATCGATCAAAACAGACATCACGTCAGACACAAAAATACAAACGCTGCAAGGAGAACGTTTATCATATAAACACAATTTCATATCCGAGAGTAGAATGAAAGAAAGAATGGGGAGATGTACAGTTTACTAGGTTTTTTTCTGTTTACAAGAAAAAGAACAAAGATTTTTATGTCCTATATATCTCCGACTTTTGAAAGACCCTGACCTTTACATTACCCCTCAACACACCACTCCAAAAGTATTGAAGACATCGAAGAAACCGTGCCAATTGTAAACTGTGACAATGATGACTCTTTTATAAATCCTTAGAAAATACTAGATGCCTGTTGGCAACATGTCAAACCCATTGTCAAGAAAGCGATTTGTGTCGTAATTATTTTAAAATCTCATTTTCTAACAAGCAGATCTTCTCCTCTGACCTCTACGTGTGACCTTGACCTTTGAGCTAGGGACACAGATCTTGCGTGCAACACACTGTCTCCAAACGGTGAACATTTCTGGCAATTTATTGTTTTAATTCCCTGATGAATGATCAATCAACAGTTCGGAAAGCTGTATTATGCTTATATTTGACTTTTGACCTCTAAGTGTGACCTTGACATTTGAGCTAGGGACACAGGTCTTGCATGCAACACGCCGTCTCTACATGGTGAACATTGGTGGCAAGTTAATTCAAAATTCCCAGATGAATGATAAATTAACAGTCGGGACAAGCTGTACAATGCCTATATTTGACCTCTGACCTCTAAGTGTGACCTTGACCGTTGAGCTAGGGACAACGGTCTTGCGTGCAACACGCCGTTTCCACGTTCAGAACATTTATGGCAAGTTATTTTTAAATTGCCTGATGAATGATGAAGTTACAGTCTAGACAAGCTGTATTATGCCCATATTTGACTTTGACCTCTAAGTGTGACCTTGACATTTGAGCTCGGGACACAGGTCTTGCGCGTGACACGCCGTCTCCACATGGTGAACATTTGTGGCAAGTTTTATTTTAAACTGCCTACTGAATGATGAAGTTACAGTCCTGACAAGCTTATTATGCCCATATTTGACATTTGACCTCTAAGTGTATCCTTGACTTTTGAGCTAGGGACACAGGTCTTGAGCGCAAGAAACCGTCTCTACATGGTGAACATTTATGGCAAGTTATTTTAAAATTTCCTGATAAATCAGGAAGTTACAGTCCGGACAAGATCGGACGGACGCACGCACGAACGCACGCACGCACGAACGCCGAACCGCCATTGTGACAACTAAGTCGAGCTGACCGCAGGCGGGCTCGACAAAAATGGATCCATTCGATATCAAACTTGTCGTGTGTTAACCAATAACGATCCTTTAGCTAAAATAACATTCTCCAACCAAAACCGACATCGTTTAAAACTGAAAAATATATAATCTGCTAAGAGAACGTTTATCATATAGACACAAAATATAATTAAATGAAGGGAAGATTACCAGGAATTGTATAGTTTATTAGATTTTTTTGTTTACCAGCAATAATCAAAGAGTAAATATTACGTCCTAAATATCTCGGACTTTTAAAAGACACTGACATATTCACAACATCTTAACACACCAACACAAAAATTGAAGGCATCGAATAAACCATGACAATTGTCAATGAACAACTAGACCATCGTCGTTGTTTACAATGAGAATGCATTCAGCGCCCCTATTGCGTGAGCTCGAGAAAACTCGAGAGTGCAATCAAATCAGAATATAATTACCTTCGCGATAGGGGATCACCAGAAAAGTCACTTTTTCCAGGAAACAATGTAATTGTCGACATTTGTATGCAGTACATCATTTTAGATTTAAGCGAGGTTTACATGGGAAGACATTAAAGACATTTCTTCTGCACTTTTAAAGAGGTTACTTTACATGCACTGTAGTAAACATGTGTAGTAAACAGCTCTGTTTGCTTTAGTATCTATATAAATACGTTTGGTATTAAGGTATTAAAGTGGCCGATTTTAGTGGGGTTAGAGGTGGTGGTGCTGATTCTGCAGCTGGTGGTAGTGATGTTGTGGGGCGGCATCGCTAACAATGGTGGATAGTAGTAGACGAAGTGTTGATAATGTTATTGTAGTTTGAATATTGTAGATAGTTGTTGTTGGTGGTGGTGGTGTTGTTGTTGAAAGCAGTGGCAGCCTAATGTATTCTTCAGTTATTTTTTTATTTTAAATTAACAGCAATTGAAACAAAACGCTACATTATTGTTAAAGCATACTGAAAAAGTCAAGATAATTTCATTTTGCCTATAGAAGTTTGCATTACAGGGTCGGCCCTATTTTATAGGGCTGCTGAGAGTATCCGAGTACTCGGATACTCACGATTTCGGGCTGGGAATCGAGTACGAAAACTCGCCATTGACGATTTTGGGCTGGGAATCGAGTACGAAAACTCGCCATTGCCGAGATCGTTTAATTGCCATCTTAAATTTTATATTTACGTTGTATTGATTTTCATAAAATTAGTTGATATATACACAAAATAAACCCTTTTGAGACATTATATTGCAGTTTTATGTGTGTGCATGTCTTAGCAGAATGTAAACACAAGGCACGTGACGAGTAGAGCTGCAATATCGGGAGCGTTACATTCGATGCTTTTTTCAAAACCTGCATTTTTCAAGTCACCAACAAGAAATAACGTAAGTTTTGCCAAAGTTAGCCTAAATATGCGCTGGTGCACGGAAATCCCAAATCAATTAAAAAGATAAGAAAACATGAATGCGAAACTCCTATCAAAACAATGGCGTCAGATACACGCGCAAGTACATGACGTATGGCGGAACAACAATACCGCAAACCACCAGCAAAATTTACATCCCCAGTGTGGAAATACTTCGATATTTTAAAAAAATGACGAGAAGGCGATAAATTGGTTTAATATTATAAAGTTATTAGTCGTCATGGCTCATGAGAGTGTTTTCCTGTATCACAATGTGAAACAGCTGATTCATGGTTCGATCTGTGAATCGTAAAGCCCGACTCATGGATCGGACCGGATCGGATCGTCACTTACCCAATGATCCACAGCCCTGCTATTTTAACTATTTGCGTTTCCTAATATTCAGTGTTTAAAAGTTTCAGAAATTATTCGATGTGGATAATTTTACTATTCTAATAATCAAGAAGTTTGTTGAATGTGTACATCTAATCGGTGTTGAGATTGTAAAGTATTATTTTGAAGCAAAAAAACGTCTTAACAACGTCACGGGGACAATTTTTCAGACGCGATATAACATAGTGTATGATTTTTACTTTTTTATATCTCAAAAATAATGATTTTTACAAACAATATTCTAGATGTATCTCGGAATTAAATATAAATTTGAATTATTTACGAATACATTTAAATTATCGCATTTAAATTTAAACACAACGTTTATTAGCAAAAGGGGACCATTTTTTAGATCTGGAATCATCAATAATAAACAATGTAAATTGCACCAGAAATTAGTTTTTAAATTAGTGAAATAAATACTGGCTCTGATGTATTTCATATTTAAAATAATGTGAAATTTCGTGAATAAAAACATTTATTTCACACACATCAAAATTTAGGGTATTTCATTTTTGTCATTATTTTAATTTAAAAAATTCACAGTTTACCTTTTTCCTTTTCAACTTCCTATTTGTTTTCTGTAGAATTATTTGCCATCAAACTTACGTCATGTTCGGTCTACAGTCATGAGCGTTGTTCAACGAAGTTTCTCATGATTTACGCGAGAATTGTAAATTATACGCAAAATTCTGTATTTATACCTGGATATTATTTTTACAAATTTCAACACGATTTTTGCGTAGTTTTTCATAAACAACGTACAGAATTAAACATTGTCGTGCTCTTAAGCAAAATATTATTTGAAGAAACACTAAGTATAATCTATTCCCGTTAATTTTATATCAAATAGAAGTATGATGATGTTTAAGCGACATACGTATGTAAGAATTACATTAAAATGGCAGCTTTGTTTTTACTGACACCCAACTTTTGACGTTACGTCTAATAAATCGGGAAACATCGAAATGTCATCGTTTGACTCCGTCTATTTTCGTTTCTCGACGTCACTATACACATGACGTCACAGACGTTAACGACGACCGTAACAACCGCTAATTTTCATCGTACACACAGTATGGACAAGACGTGCCATTGCCGACGCTTCTTCGACATAGGGCTGACACAATAATGGGAAATAATTTTTGTAAACCGAAACGGCAAGGTGAAAATTTAAAACTGTTCCTTTGCCGGAAATTCGTTAATTTGTCGGGAAAACAGAAAATAGACGAGCTTGTACAGTTAGCGCTGGATGAAGAGAATTTAGAAAAATTCACAAGAAGAAAACTGAGTAAGTTATTTTTATTTCTACAGCGTTATTGCGAAAGACAGATGATCACATAATTTGACTTTCCATAAACAAGTCCCATACGTGCATGCGTACGTTCGTGAATATAGTATGTCAAATAATGGAAATATGAATGTAACAACTTATTGAAGTTACTAATGTAGATTTATTCAATAGTAAATAATAAATCGGGATACTGAAATAAATATAGGATTTTATATCATTAAAAGAATGCGACTTGCGACTACTAATACGTAATCAATACATTGCTCGTGTCAACGTGTAACGGCTCATTTACCAAAATGCACGGTTGCATGCTTGGCAGTGATCGGAAATTCATTTTGTGTAAAACATTCTCATTAAGAAGTCAGATAGGTTATATTCATCTTAAATTAATTACTTTCATTGCAATGAACCAAGAAATAAGTCTCGATCATTACTCATTAAAATAAGCATACACAAACCAATGTATTTATTGTCATCGGTGCATTACAATACATGAATATGTATTTTGTAATCTTAGGATACACACGCATACTAAGCTTGAGTAGCAAAAATAACTGAGCTCAATAAATAGGAAACAACCACATCGATTTAAAAAGTCAATTTTTTACATAAAGAATCTATAATTATATTAATTACATAATATGTTGTTGTATTCATTAAATTCGTACCGATGTAGTCAATATAGTTTGGCGTAGCTGCCTAAACCAACCTTTAATTTTTATTTATCTAATGCAATGTATTGGAGAATTGGAGAAAAGTCATCAGTGAAAGTATCGAAAATGAAAGCTACACACATGTTAGAGGGAAGCAGTTTAAAAATAACACTTCAATGTAGTTACCAGTAGTCGTTTTTATATTATATAGGCTAAGACAGCCCAATTTTCGTTAATCGGCTTTACAACTATACAACACAGGTCGAATATCGTTCTCAAAAATATATCTAGTTTGTATTGTCACATATCTTCTGCACTTTCCCATTACATTATTGTGTCCAGTCAACTGAAGTATTTGTTGCTATTTTTCAGAGCCCCTCAATGAGAGTGAACTTTTGGAATATTATGAAAAGCGAGACGCGCTCGTGGGCGAGTTCGCTGATGACGTCATAGAGGCCGAACTCCTTATTCTAGGCATGAGATCGCCTCCAGAATTTACAGGAAGTGACTACGCGAGTACCAGCAGTGACGTCACCAGCGCAATGACCTTATCAGATGATGAGTATTATGATGATAGCAACAATGACAAAACTGACAACACGTACGTACCTGTCAAGAAAGGGGTTTTCCTCCACAAAAATGGCACCACTCGTATTATAAATGTCAAACCACTGACGCGGTCGAATGCAGATCGCATTCATTTCGGGAAACAAAATGCCGATGACGTGAAAACTGGTGATAGCTTATCTGTCGCCGTCTATCAAAGAGCTGCAGACGACACATGCACAGAAGCGCGTTCTGTGTCGAGCAATGCAAACAAAATTCATTCCTCAATTTTTAATAACACACTGGTTGTACACGGACACATTGCAAGAAGAAAGTGGATAGTTTTACTACAAGGCAACATTCTAACGCGGGTAGGATTCAACGGGGTTGTAGAACAAGGGCTATAACTCCCGTATCCTACACCGCACAACATAGATGGGCTACCAAGGACACAGTTTCCACAAGTGAAAGTTGTCATCTGCAACGAAAACCAAAGGTAAGTACATTTATGTGTTAAGTTTTTTGAAAAACCGAGTTCGCAGCAACAATTACTTGAGCGATACGAAACCCATCGACGGAAACAGACGAGTAATGATTTAGCACTCGTAGGTTTCCGACGATGCCCAGTATGCAGGAAAATATATTCCTATATTTAAAATAATGACGTCGCGAAACGAAAAACAAAAAATCATAAATGTGATTGTTTTTCATTATGAAATGGTGTCACTCTGAATAAAATTTTCGTATTAAACATGCGATAATACTTATATGTAAATAAAAATACGTTTTAAAATGTTGTATCCTTTTTTTTCATCTTCATAAAATCAACGCAATAATTTGTACTGAGAGTATATTTCTATACCCAGCATCTGGGGGCCCAGGAGGCGGGGATCAGGCGGCCACAGATGCTTGGAGAACTCAGTACGACTGACAGGGCCCACTTCGTGACCCAGTTCCTCAGGAGCAGCCTGTTCCGGATGCGCCGAGAC